>JAPHCH010000030.1:0-335468 GCA_030772445.1 Cladosporium sp. MBC 237 | reverse complement strand
GTGGGGTTGGGGGCTTGGGTGGGTGGGGTGGTGGAGAGGGTGGGGAGGGTTTTCACTTGATTTTGGGGCTTGGAACTGGATCGAAGTGGCAGAGGGATGAGATGTGACGTGATGTGATGATGAAGGCGATTCGAAATGTGGAACGACAGAGTGTAAGAATAGAACCTGCACATTCCTCTCTGTATATATATCTATAGACTTACAAAGACGGGAAGAAAACAACAGATTACCGTTCCATCACTTCCATCCCGTCCCGCATATCTCGGCGCTCAACGCCTCTCCACCAGCAAGACGTGAATAGCAGCGTAGCCCAAGACCAAGAAGACTCCACAAACGATCGAGAGACCGACGACGTCTCTCCAGAGCGCGAGGACGTTGAAGCCGAAACTGCTCAGAATGGCGGAGCCGGGGACTTCGATGTCGAGGCCGTACTTTTTGTCGATGAGAGAGAGGTAGCGGACTTCGTTGACGATGAGGCCTTCGAAGCCGTAGTGGAAGATGGAGAGCTGGGAGGGAGAGTGTTAGTGGGTGGTCTATAGGGGTAGTGTGAGAGAGGCCGTGAGACTTACAGATTGCAACCACAGCAGCGCTTTAGGAATCGTCTCGTGGTTCAGAAGGAAGCCGCCGAAGAGGAGGGAGAACAGCATGACGAGCACGCCGAGGAGGTTGGCGACGCCCTGGTTGCGCACGCAAATTCCAATGAACAGGCAGATCATGGCCGCGGCGAGGTTGAAGAGGACCAGGAATAGCATGAACTTGAAGAACTCGGGCGCGGTGGGCACGAGGCCCGTCATGGGGTAGACGATGCAGCCCATGATGAAGGGCGGGCATATGCGCAGGGGGACGATGTCGAAGACGACCTTGGCCAGGTAGTAGGCCAGAGGGTTGTAGTAGCCTTTGGCGCGCTCGCGGACGAAGAGGAGGCGTTCCGTTGCGAAGGTTGTGAGAGACGTGAGGGTGGAGAAGCCGAAGAGGGCGAGCAGGAAGAAGAAGAATCCGAGACGATTTTGGAAGCCCTTAAGATCGTCCGTGAGGCCGTAGAAGAGGAATCCGAGGAAGACCGCAAGGAGGATGGCGATGGCGTAGTGCGTCAGCATCAGCATGGGGTTGCGGTAGAGGTTACGCCATGTGCGGCGGGACAAGATGGCAAATTGGGTGTGGATATATGGTTTGCGGTAACCGCGAACTTTGCCGTTGGATGTGCCGTTGGGTGTGAGCAGAGGATTTCCATTGGACTCGGAAGCTGTAGAGACTGCTGTCTGGATGTCGGAGTGCAATTCGGACTTGACATCGGAGGATTCGTAAGAAGAGACGAGGACATCGAGGTTGGTGTTTTGGCTGGCGTCAGGGGGCAGATCGTGTGTGTCTTCGTTGATGGACGAGGCTTGTGCGTTCTGCCTCGCCATCTTGACCCATTTGCTCTTGTCGGTGTCCTTATCCAAGATGCTATCGCCGTCGCTCCTCAAGCTGGCAGGCGTGGTAGCGTGGTCGGTGTTCTTGCGGCTATAAAGTTGTCTTTCCTGCTGCTGGCGAATGCTCGTCTTGCGCTTATTCTTAGGTCTGTTTGCACTTCCGATTGATCCATCCTCAATGCTGGCATTACTGATGATACTAGGAATGCTCTTCACGGCCATGGTAGAGCTGGAAACCGTTGCTCTTCCGTCATGGTCGTCGGTGTATTGTTGAGATTCTTCCTGGATTGGGTCGTCGGGTCTGCTCGCGTGCATGGTCAGATCAACCAGATAGTCCGCAATGTTGAAACCGGGCGGGCACGCGTAGCCAATGCTGTCGAAATAGCTCTGGCACTTATGGAAAGGTCCGCTGTAGACTGTGCGGCCCTGAGCGAGCAGACACAACTGGTCAAACAAGGCAACGATGTTGGAGCGAGGCTGATGGATAGTGAAGACGACAGTACGGTTGTATGACTTGACGAGAGTGACAAGACATTCGATGACGTTGAAAGCATTGTATGCGTCCAGACCAGAGGTTGGCTCGTCGAGGAAAAGAATACTTGGGCTCGTGACAAGTTCGCACGCAATGCCGACTCTTCGTTTCTCACCGCCTGAAATGCCGCGTCCAGAGCCTTCCTCTGAGCCAATGAGTTGGTGGCGAATGTGGTATATGCCCAATTGCTTCTCAACATCTTCCACTTTCTGAGCTTTCACCGCCCAGCTCATGTCTTTGGGTAGTCTCAGAAGGGCTGAATCCATGATGGTCTCGTGGACGGTGAGAGTCGGCAGCATAGTATCGTCCTGATCCACAAAGCCGATAGCACTGCGGAAGTCATCATCGGATATCTTTTCACCGTTGACCCAAAAGTCACCAGTGGCAGCGCCGCGCTTGTTCTTGCGGGCCAGAATATCAAGGAATGTTGTCTTGCCAGCTCCTGAAGCGCCCATAATCGCCATCAGCTCACCTGGATGAACAGCACCTGAGATACCGGACAAAATTTGCTTTCCTTTGAGATGATAGGAGACGTTCTCGAAAAAGAGAGCAGCGGGCTTGTGATCCGCAAGAAGCTTGGCAGCATCGTCTTCTTCTTCCTCACCCAGCTGAATGGGACCATAGCGTCTGGCGTTGCGGCGAGAAAGGAAGAAGACGATGAGAATGACGGCGACAACAAACAACGCACATCCAGCAATGACACTTGCGATGAGAGGCGTATTGATTTTCTTGACCGGGCGTTCGTATCCTGGGACTTCGGTCTTGTGGAGGCACTCTCCACTGCCGCACTTGAGGGTAATCGACTCGTCACCGAAGATGTTGGAGATCAAGTCGTTCATGGCTGGCTCAGAGAACTTGCTTCCATCAGACTTGGAGCCACCTTCGGTGCTGACAGAGCTGAAGCTGGCAGGTCCCTTGATCTCTTGGTCCAAGAAATCGCCGATGTCCACGCTTCCGTCCTCGCCACAGAGAAAACGATCCGGAATGCATGCACACTGGATATTTTTGCATTTGTAGCTCGTGGTATTCTTCGCCTCTGTTGCATCGGCGCTCCAATCGCACTCATCTAGGGAACAGTAGAAGCTCTCCTTCTGATCAACCCAGAACTGGAAGTTACAATCGTGGCGCTCAGCATTACAGCTGAACGTCGCTTGTGCTTTCTTGTCCTTGAGCTGATCCACAATCTTGCGGTTCGTGATATCGCAGATCTGGTAGTTCTCATTCACCACCAGTCCCTCGCGATAACAAACTCCATCCTCGCCGTTAGGCATCATGGCATCGCAGGCATCGTTGGTCTTGCAGACATTGCAATTTATTCCCTCCCATCCCTCATGACATTCGCATTCTTTCCCTTCTCTTGGCAGCCTGTCCTTGCCCTCGGGGAGCGAGCCACAAAGTGGCTGGCTACAATCGTCTCCACCGAAGCCCGAAGGACATGAGCACTTGCCGCTGCTCTTTGTGCAGTTCGCGAACTGGAGACAAGTGAAATCGTCGAGGTTGCAGTTGAAGCATGGTGGGCAGTCGGGAGGTCGGTCGCCGTAGATGGAGAGGTAGGGATCAGACGCGAAGAGGGCCTCGGATCGAACGAAAGACTTGGAGGAGCTTAGGCGGGCATCGGCGAGAGCACAGGGAAGGGCCAGCAGCGACACGAAAGCCACTGCTGCGCTCATTGATCGCCACATTGTATGGGTGGGTATATGAGGTAGTCGCAGGCACCAGGCCGTGGGCGATACGTATACGGGTATGGTTCAAATGCCGCCTATTGCATGAGGAAGGATGGCTATGAGATGGAGCAGGAGAAGCGCGATTGCACCGTAGTGGAGGATGTTTGTTGGAAAGTGAACAGGTTGGTGAGTCGTAATAGCAAGATAACGACAGAGAGCGAGGGAGGGAGAGAGAGCGAGGCCTCGGGACGATAGATAGAGATGTCATAGCGGCCGGCCTTGGTATCCCGCCACCTCTGCCTGTGAAGCTTGGACTAGACTGCTCCGCTTCCAGCTTCAGAGGCCGACGCACGTGGCAACCATAACGGTTCTAGAGTATATAGTAACAGAGTAGGTACCTTACATAATCTATGACCTACTGCGTAGGCGAATCGTAAAATATCAGGTACTATTGCACATCTCTGTCTTCTCATACTGCACACGGCCGCCTTATCCTTCCACACTGTCATTCATCTATAACGAGTCACACCGTTAGCACGTGTCTAACATCCCCCGATTGCGCTCTCAAGTAGTTTCCACGAGTCGTGAATCACCATGTGGTTGCGTCTAACAACATCACTCAAGGCGAGCAGGGGATTCATTAGGAAAGGCCGCGCTTGTTTGATCATGGACAACTTCTGCCCAAGAAAATTTCCGGTGGCTTTGATGGGTCGGCATTCAGTGCTTACGCGCAATCGTGGCCGGAATTATCATCTTTCTAATTCCGGTGGAACACTGTGGCCTAGTGGCTTGTGAGCAAACACCATATATATATTGAAAACCGTATACGGCCATCATGGTCTGTATCGCATTACCAGCACGACACTTCACATATTTACGACCACACAACTGCCATCCACCATATCGGCATATTGACACCATGGCAGCTCAGCAAAACTCCATCACTGTCACGCTTTCGCAGCTAGCGAAGATGATCGACCACTCGCTTCTGCATCCAACCATGACAGACGAAGACATCCTGACCGGCCTCGCAATCGCAAAGAAGCACGAGGTTGCGACTGCTTGCGTGAAACCTTACCTCATCCCCCTAGCCAAGAAAGAGCTGGAGGGAAGCTCCGTCAAAATCTGTCCGGTCATCGGTTTCCCGCACGGCAACAGCACCACCGAAGTCAAAGTGTTCGAAGCCGAAGCAGCTGCAAAGGCTGGCGGCCAAGAGGTTGACATGGTGATCAATGTCGGCAAAGCTCTCGGTGGTGATTGGACATACGTTGAGGAGGAAATCCGAGCCATCAACAACGTCGTGGTTGCTCACGGAGCCATCCTCAAGGTCATCTTCGAGAACGACTACCTCGAGGACTCTCACATTGTGCGCTTGTGCGAGTTGTGCACGAAACTCAAAGTCGCCTTCGTCAAGACCTCCACCGGGTACGGATTCGTCAAGCAATCCAATGGACAGTACAGCTACAAGGGCGCCACCGTTTCCCATCTGAAGTTGATGAGGGACCACTCCGGCAAGGACGTCGAGATCAAGGCTGCTGGAGGTGTGCGCACACTGGACGATCTGCTTCACGTCATGTCCCTTGGTACGACGAGGATTGGCGCCACGGCTACTGTTGCTATCCTTGAGGAAGCTAAGGCGAGGGGAATCACCGAGAAGCCTACAACTGTCTCATTCAAGCCTATCCAGGATGGTGGCAGCGGCGGGTATTGATACTGTTTCGTGTGTCTTATTTGCTTGCAGCAATACCGTATTCCGTGAGGTAACAAGGCCGGGCAATCCTGGACCTGGGACTTTCGCTTAGTGTAGTGTGCAACCTGACAATGAAGACGCTATCAGTTACCTTACCTTCTCTCTAACGTGCAGTCTTCCGCATTTTATTCCGTTTGCCTCGGACTACATCGGAGTGGTCAGATTATGGTTGCCATTTACCGTTTCTGTTGACATGGGAAATTCTTATATCAACTTGTCTTGGGTATGGATTATGTCAAGAGGTTTGTTGCCAAGATGCCGTCAATCTCAAGTTTCTTTCCGCTTGCGCGCGTGAACCGCGAGGGAGACTGTCAATTCTCTGCTCTGCACTCGATGGATGCTTCGGAGGAAACGCTTAACACAAAGGTCGGCAACGCGAGTGTGGAAAGTGAAGACATATCGGCACAAAGCAGCAGTGCTAGGGCCACGGGTCCATGTTCCATATCCACGCTTGTTCTTGATCGGTGAAAAGCGGATCATTCACCATCGAAAGAAAATCGTCGCTGAAATCAAACTCATCTTGCCCAGGAAAGAGAGAAGATGGTACTATATATGAGTCAGTTTGCTTTGATCGTACAATGCACGCGGCCGGACAGAGTTACCGTTTGCGTCATCCCGAAATACATCGGTCGGCATATAATTTCCGTCATGAGAATCTGCGTTCGAGGGCGCGTTCCCATTGTCGCACGTTACAACACCCACGTTCGTAGCCGGCGCTTGGGCTGAGCCATCTCGATGGATTTGACTACAGTCGTTACTGGGGTTGTTAACATGGATTGTGGGTGAAGCTTGTCGTGTACCGACTGTTTGTGGTGCAATCCGACGTTTTGTTCCGAGAATATCCGAGAGCTCCTTTTCCAATATCACTCGAATCAATCTTTCTAGTACTTTTGTCACATGCGGCGATGCCAGAGGTTCAGAGGTCGGGTCGTTTTGCAAGCTGAACAGCTTTTGTAGTCCCACTTTGGCCTGCGTTGCATGCTCTGTCAAAGGCTCAATGATCGCACTTAAGCATAAAGTGACCCCTGCAGTGAAGAGGTGTGTGCTCATGAATGCGGCGGCAAACGACCGGAATGCGAACTTGAAGGCCGAATCCTCCCCTATTCCGGCAGTTCGCAGAGCTGCCTGACGACAAATTCGGAAGGATTCCTGGACCGCATGTGAATTTTCCACATCACGGCCATCGGGAGTCTTGCTTTGACGGATATGACCCGGCAGTCTGCTAAGTTTGTAGGTGAACAACGGTCTGTTCACCAGAATCTGTGCATTCTCGTACGCAAGTTTCAACGCAAGTGCCTGTAGCTGGACGATATTAGTGTCGAATGGTTGTCCCGAGCCTCCTACATCCCTCTCAGACTGCTCAATATTCTCGTACCCGCTGTGGTTGGATGTACGCATCTTCAGTTCCGGTGGAAGCTCCGTGTGCCATAGATTCAGTCTGCGATTCAAGTCTCCAATGCTAAAGACGAGCTCCTGCTGCATATCTCCGAGCCTTTGGTTCCGTCGAGCGGAGTTTTGCGAACCTGTACAATGTCCATAAAGCTTTGAAAGGGCTGTTTTCAGGATTACAGAGAGCTTTGACATATTCACTTTGTACGAGAGAAGGGTGAATGCCGGGGTGGGCCTGGCCTCAGAGTGACCCTCAGTCAGGTCTTCTCTTTGATGAGTGAGGAAATCCATGTCGCAATCTTGGTCTCGAATGCTGCAAGTGTAGCCGTATAGCATGCAACAGAAGGTTTCCACCTCATACAACGCCCACCAGCACCTCTTGCGTTCTGATATCTGCTGCAAAATCCCATCGGATAGAGAAGATTGCTTTCCATGAGAGGGCGGCCAGCTGCGCTGGAGTTTGATTGCTTGTGCAATCCTCAGAGCACAACCACATATTGACCATGCCATAGCGGATTCGGAATGGTAAAGATAGAAGGTTCCAAGTAATACACAGCTCTGGACCGCTTCCAAAGAGCCGAGCGACACAATATTCAGGAAGGATTCTTCTAGAGCCGCAATGATCTCATGCTGTAGTGCCTCTCTCCTAATACCGTAAGTCGCAAGAAGGGTTTCCCGGTACTCTCCAAGGTACTGCAAACCAATGCATACCACCGGCAACAGGACGGCTATAAATCCCGCCGTCGACGTGCTTCCGTCTTGAAGGAAATGCGGATCGTTTTGAAGCTGCTGCAATTGTTGCCGAAACTTCTGCTGATGAAAAACCAGCATGAACCAGTGTGCGCGGTCAAAATAGGTGTCAATTAAAAGCTTCGTAGCTTCAGGTCCTGGCAATACCGAAAGCAGTCTTTCCTGCAGACGCAGATACGTCGGTCGTCGGGGCCGTTTACCGCGCTGTACGGGTCCGTTGATATCTACAGGGGAATAGTCCTCCACGAGAGCGCGAGGGCCTGCGGAAACCGGCTGATCGCCGGGCGAGGGTTGTGTGAACTGCGACGCAGCTCCAGGTGTTCGTGCGTAGGTGGAATTTGGCATATTCTCATAGAGGAGGGCCTAGGAAAGTCAGCAATATCTCACAGACATCTACTTCTATCACGCACTGTCTCTACCAGAGCTGTCGTGGCGCTAGAAGTCAGTTCAGATGCGGCGTCAGCGTTTGAATGGGGATCGCGACATTCCGGCACGGGAGCGTTCTGCTCTTCGATACCGTGACTGCTTTCTTGATCATCTTCGACGCTGCTGAGGATCCTATCGGACAGTCGCTCGTGTGATTCTGGAACTGGAGTCTGCCCGGGTCGAGATATGGGGTCATTTTCGAGTAACGAAGTGCCCACCTCCGTGGCAGGCGACCGCTGTGATGTTCTAGCATTGGATTTCCGTGTCTTCATCCTCCCTACAGGCCCGACACATTCCACGTGTGCCCTTGTGCACATGGTGCAAGGACGCTGAACATCACACTAAACAAATCGTACTATCAGTGGTCTGTTCCTTCATCGCAACGTGGCTGGGTAGCTCCTGCCTTCAACTTTTGTCGGCGGCACCGCTCGCAGGCACCGCGAACGTATTTTCGAGGGGCAGGGGTACTATCCATGATATTGGCGATCTTGTTGACTTGAGATCTTAAAGCTGTGTGGAATTTGGTCGATCGCTTGCATTCGATTACAGTGACCGCTTTTGCTGCGCTGCAGAAATTCCGGTGGTAAAGCAATGAGGCCCAGGTCGTGGATTCTTCAAGGGAGGTTGCTTCAAGCTTGCAGCGGGATTCCGAAAGAGGCAAATTTGAGACCCCCGGATCCGAGGTCTTCTCGCTACTAAATAATTCCGGTGGCAACGAAATCTGATTCCGAATCTTGAATGATAGGTAGAATAATGGCCATGTCCCAGATATACATACGCACAAAATATGAGCTGCCCGGCGAATAATCAGTCTAAAAATGTCGCAATTAGCATGTCACCTGTAGATATCCAGATTTGTTGCAGAACCATAGTCTGAACGCCTTACGCACTGTGCTCTTCGTCACAGCGTCCCGACCAGTAGGGATGGTTGATTGAATTAGGAAGGTGAGCGATTCTCGGCCTGGATATTACTCCGGTGTCAACGGCCTCTAATCCACCGGAAACTCACTCAGCCCTCTGATGTGTAAGGAGCTTATAAAGACGCGCAACTGGCACGCACATCGTCCTCAATTTGCAGAAGCGATGATTCGGGCATTTAAAGAGTGCAAGAACAACAACGATAACAACAACAATAACAGCAACCCCCATGCCACTTCCTGATGACTTCCTCTGGGGCTTTGGTACCGCCAGCTACCAGATTGAAGGTGCCTCCGCGCAGGGCGGTAGGGGTCCGTCGATATGGGACACTTTCTGCAACACTCCAGGGAAGATCGTGGATGGCTCGTCGGGAGAGATCGCCTGCAACTCGTATCATCTGACGGCAGACGACATCGCCCTTCTGAAATCCCTAGGGGCCAAGGCTTATCGATTTTCCATATCTTGGTACGCTCTAGTCATGCCTACTTGAACGCAGCTAACAATCGTTCAGGTCCAGGATCATACCCTTGGGTGGTAGAGACGATCCGATCAACTCTGAAGGTCTGCAACATTACGTTAAGTTTGTGGACGATCTGGTAGATGCCGGGATCATGCCGATGGTAACCCTTTACCAGTGGGACCTCCCACAAGAGCTGCACGACAGATATGGCGGACTGCTCAGCAAGGATGAGTTTGTGTCCGACTTCTCCAACTACGCCAGGGTAGTGTTCAACGCACTGAGCCCAAAGGTCAAGCACTGGATGACATTCACAGAGCCATGGAACATCAGCATCAGTGGCTACGTTAGTGGTGTCTATGCCCCTGGGAGGTGCAGCGACCGTAGAAAGTCTCCTGTCGGAGACAGTTCGCGTGAAGGCTGGATCGTTGGACACAACATTCTTGTTGCCCACGGCGCTGCTGTCAAGATTTACCGAGAAGAATTCAAACCCTGGACAAATGGTGAAATCGGTCTTACGGTCAACGGTAGGTACAGGCAAGATTTTAGTCCTTCACGAGGTGAGCAGTGCGCTGAATCTTGACATATAGGCGAATGGGCAAAACCCTGGAACGCCACAGAACCCGAGGATCAGATAGCTTGTGAGAGGTATCTGGAGTTCAGCATCGGTTGGTTCATCGATCCAATCTATCATGGAAAATACCCGGACTCCATGGTAAAGCAACTTGGGGACCGGCTGCCGTCCTGGACTTCAAACGACATCGCCCTCGTCAAAGGCAGTAACGACTTTTTTGGTCTGGATTATTACACCTCAAGTTTCATCAAACACCGGAGCGGCGAGCCCGCCGCTGAAGACTACCACGGTAACACCGAGCTCTCTAAGTATGATTCTCGGGGTCAAAGCATCGGTATTCCAACTGGTTGCTCTTGGCTGCACTGCCATCCGGAAGGGCTGAGAGCTCTCTTGAAATGGGTGTCTGACCGATGCGGGAGTCCTAAGATCTATGTTGTGGAACAGGGCACAAGCGTTGTCGATGAAGACAGCTTATCACGCGAGGAGATTTTGAAAGACACCTTCCGTTGCGAAAGCTACCGCAAACACATCGAAGCCGTGGTCCAAGCCCGGTGTGAGGATGGAGTCAATGTGATGGCCTTCCTAGCTTGGAGTCTCTTGGACAACTTCGAATGGAACGATGGGTATCGGGTCCGCTTTGGAGTCACATATGTTGATTTTGAGAATGATTACAAAAGGTACCCGAAAGATAGTGCGAGACTCGTCGGAGACTTGATTCGAGGTCACGTAGCCGATAAGCACTAGGTTACTAAGCACCAACCTCGACTTTTCCGCCACTACATAACTGGACGGAAGTAGTATGAACCAATGGCATTCTAATAGAAGCATCAACGCCGCACTACACATACTTTTTCGTCCTCCTTGCTTCGTTAGCACCTTTACATTTGACCAGCGTAATCTGCCCGGGATTAAAATCCGGTCTCAAATCACCAACAAGCCCAGGCAGCTCCGTCAACTGTTCATGGTCTGTGAAATCCTTGAAAGAATACATCGGCATTTCTTTGACTTTGACCTCGTCGCTAAGGTCTCCACCGAACTGAAACATGCTGAAACTATCCAGCGTGTCTGCCCATCTTCTTAGAAAGCCGTACCGAAGAGACAGCAAGCAGCTGATGAGTGCCCATAGAATTAAAAGAGTACCAGGCAATGCTGGCGGGACGGGTCCTCGGACTAGGACGGGGGCAAGACGGTACCCGGTGGCGTTCTCGTTTGTGAAATTAGTGCCGTCTTGCACGACTCGCCCAAGTTGGTAGCCCTGGGGGCCATCGTACATTAGTTGTACAGCTGCAGCGCTATATGCTCTCACCAACGCTCTGCGTAACTCTCGAGCTTGGAGCAGTGTGGGCCGTACGAGAGCAAAGTCAACATTGTCGCCCGACAGCGGGGTGAGAATCGAGCGCGGTGCATCGGCTGCAGTGAAGAAATCTTCTGACCAGGAGTTCGTCACCCTGTCTCCTTTGAAGATAAAATTTGGCACAGCGAGGGCCAGACGTGGTGCACACTGGAATATGTTCTGCGAGATCGGGGTGTCAGAGGGCTCAAAGTCCTGGTATCTTGAAGTGACTCCGTTGACTTGAGCAAAACCGACGGCTGATGATGAAGTGCATTGCACTCCAATGGCTTCCATCGGAACAGTTCGATTTTGCTCCTTGCCAGATGCGTTGTAAGCGCCTCTCAGGCCTCCAATTGTCGAGGAGTTCAAAGTAAAATTATAAATGCTAGGATCCAAAGGAGGATGCACCAGCGGATTGTCATCAGTAGCATGTTGCCAAAGGGCCATCTCGAGCGTACTGTTGTGAGCCAGTCCAGGGTATCCCTCTGTCGCACCCTCGCTCTTGTTGAAATAACACTGAGTAGAATTTTGAGAACTGAAAGCGGTACCACCATACAACTCTTCGGAGTATCCCAGCTCTGCAACAGCCGCATAATTGATAACGCGCGAAATATCCATGGATTGACTGCGTATCTCGATCGTATACTCATCCATATTGTAGGCTGTCATT
This sequence comes from Cladosporium sp. MBC 237, assembly GCA_030772445.1. Taxonomy (NCBI): domain Eukaryota; kingdom Fungi; phylum Ascomycota; class Dothideomycetes; order Cladosporiales; family Cladosporiaceae; genus Cladosporium; species Cladosporium sp. MBC 237. Next base: position 323,593 of record JAPHCH010000030.1, on the reverse strand, counting down.
GACTTTCGGGGAGATTTTGAACTATTACGACGACTGAGAATCATGAAGTCATCAAGCGCTTGAACGACAGTGCAATTGTAGCGGACAACCATGCCCCAAGCTTTGCCGGTGTATGGACCGTCGGTCTGTGGAGCAAGGAAGATATCGTCCGCACCTTGTAGCGCCTGAAGTTTGTTGTCCCGGGGTGTGAAGTACTTAAACATGGCATCGTCAGAAGCGGTTGTCTGCTTGCCGAAGACCATGCCGAAGCCGGGTACTCGTGGAGGCGTCGCAAGACTCCAGGCGCTGTGGGCCGCCGCCAAAGTCACTTGCCTTGAACGTTGGTTGAAAGTGGTCCAGTTTCGACCAGTCATTGTTGGTGATACGCCAGTTTCGCGGAAACCAAGCGTCAGCTCTGTGCTCAAGCCCAGAAGAGGCAAGGCTACAAACAGTAGTATTGAGGGGATTGCGAGGACCCACCACAACCGGCGTGGAGCACGGCTGTCGCGTGGGCGTTTGCGGTTTGATGCGGTGCCCTCGGGAAGGAATTTGATTGCATCTATCCAACCATCCAAGCCGCTCCATGAGTGGTCCCCATGCAGAATGACATGCCAAGCGTTGGGAGCTCCCCAGAACGTGGTCATGAGCATACTGGCTTCCACGCCGAGGAGGCCATATTCGCCAAGGTCGAGACCAATGACGGCAATTATGAACCACGAATAGTAGACGGTTCGGCTCCCAGACAGACCAAAATTGAGGCCAATTGGAGACCCGGGGTCGCGGAGGTATAGTATCCAGGTGATGGTGTAATATCCGGTCAGAACAATCGGAACGCATATTCCTGAAAGAGCACGCCAGGTGTATCGTTGTAGCGCATGGCCTGCTTCGTGTGCAACGGGCGGGAGCGAGGATGTGCGTTCGCTAAGATATGGCAACTATCGTCAGTCTGCGCTCTTTGTACGCTCGCGTAGGGAAGCCGTACATCAGGCTATGAGGCCCTTGGGCCATCTCATACCCATCTGATTCGTCTGCACCGGATGACGTGGGTACTGACGAATAATTAGAGGAGGAATGGGCAGCCATACTAAACACTTCTGACGGTGGCTCAGGTGTATTTCAACGTGAAAGTCGGCTGACTGACCGCGTCTTATAGATGGAAGGCTACAAGGAAGGGAAATCAGCCGCACTTAAAGGCAAGTGGCATGATCGCATCCCAGTCACACAAGCTGAGGAGATGAATGTCGTGTACTTGTACCGTTCCAGTCCTTGTACCGTTGTGACTGGGAGGCTGTTAGAATTCCGAGAGAGTCTGCAGGGTGCATGTGTGAGCTGAGCCAGGCATCAGACCAAGCCTGTGATCTTCATCGTATGGCCTATTTGTGTATTCGATGCAAGCCTCGCCTCCGATTAGTGGACCTTTCGCCATGAGGTTGGTGCTAAGTATGACAGGTAGCAGACCTGGTATATAGTCTGGGATACGCTCTCTATAAGTACCTTATAGTACTAAAAGCGCAGCTGTCGGTGCTATGTCCCTTGGTCGGTGTGTGTCAAGATTGTGCAGCACGTATCTAATAATAAGTGGTGAAATTATCAGTACCTCCTACAAGAATGTAGCGTTTGCGTTGAACTTTGGACCCGGAAACCCTCATTTCTAGGTGCAGAAGACTTAGATTATGCGAGAAGGCTATTCTGTCAAAATCGAATGGTTGTGCTCCGTCGCGCATCGAAATACATGTTCAGCTTGGGTAGGTGTAGGTAGCGAAGGGCAGCCCTTACCCGATTCGGCCAAGCCCGGGTCGGGCAAGCTCGGACTCAAGACCTCCTCAGTTTGCGACCACAGCGCTATGTACCAAGGATCTCCCTCCATCACTACCGCACGCATACCACCTCTCCCTACCCTCACCGATCCGCCATAATGAACGCCTTCCGTGTCGCTCGCGCCGCTCGCCCGGCCTTCAACACCCTCCGCGCGGTCCAGCGCCGTGGCTACGCCGATGTCGCCGCCGACAAGATCCAGCTGAGCCTGGCCCTGCCTCACCAGGTACGTTCGAGAAGATGCAAAGAGATAGGAAGGGGGCAATGGATGGACTGGGAGATTTGGGCAAAGATGGAGGACGAAATGATGGAGGCAGTGGGCGTTGAGGAAGAGTGCTGGGGTTTTTGGAGATTGGGATCGGGTCCAAAGGCATCCATTGGAGATTGCGCATGAGTGTTGAGGGAGCAAATGGAAGCTGACAAAACTTTGCGTACAGGCAATCTACAAGTCCAAGGATGTGTACGTCTGACTGTTCGCGAGAACACGAGCGACCATTGAGATCCGAGCGAAATGCGGAACTAATACTCCATAAACAGCACCCAGGTCAACATCCCCGCCGAGTCCGGTGAGATGGGTATCCTCGCCAGCCACGTTCCGGCTATCGAGCAGCTCAAGCCCGGTCTTGTTGAGATCATTGAGGAGGCTGGCGGCAGCAAGCAGTTCTTCCGTACGTGATATTCTACCCACGCGAGAGTTTTGAGACGGAAAGCAGGACATACCGGATATCGCGATGGTCACGAAACTCACAATTCTTGCGTACAGTTTCTGGCGGTTTCGCTACCGTCCAGCCCGGCTCCAAGCTCAGCATCAACGCCGTTGAGGGTTACGCCCTTGAGAACTTCAGCTCGGAGGCTGTCAAGAACCAGATTGCGGAGGCTCAGAAGATCGCCAACGGTAGCGGTAGCGAGCAGGACATTGCTGAGGCCAAGATTGAGCTTGAGGTTTGTTTTCCTGGGAGATTGCTGCGATCGTTGATATCATGACTAACTTGTATGTAGGTCCTCGAGAGCCTGCAGGCCGTCCTTAAGTAGGAGGATGTTCCTTTTGTAAATACAGCGTAGATTTGCTGTGTATTATACCTGCTTGATTGAGATTTCGAAAATTGCTGGCACTTTCCGTGTTCGCTGTTGCAGCTTTCCTTTCCATCCGTACCTTCTTTGAACACCATCAACTTACTGATACTGGATTTCTGTGCTCCGCTCAGCAACTCGTCAACCTCTATACCTTGATTTACCGCAACCTCATTCTTCACGCCCCCCAGTCCTTACCCATCATCAACAACAGCTGCCGATCAATCCTTGCTGACCAACACCCTCGTGTTACTACATCCCAATGCGCCAAACCTAACAGTCCTTGATGTCCGGCGAATGCCACTCTCCTTTACTGCGCGTGCGCGACCTTGAAGACTTCTCTCTCCGAACCGCACTACCGGAAACACCCGACGTGCGAAAAGATGAGCGAAACGTTCAGTCGCAAGCTCGTATGTCTTGATGGATCCCTCTGTGGCTGATATACTATCACTAACACTCCTGAACAGCGCAAGAAACTCTCAAGACTTGCATCGAAATCGAGCCGAGTGACGTTGAACAACACCGCTTTCGCTGGCTCACGCACGTCTCGAATATTTGTGGCGACACCACCAAGCGAGCATGGCAGTCCCGAAGAACTAACGCGGCAGACGTCAAGCGCCTCGATCTCGGCAGACCCAACGACTGCGGGCGGCAATCCGTACGGAAACAAGCCAACCGAGCGCGCCGGGTCCTCGACACGCTCGATCTTTCACTTTACCGGTCATGCTTCTCGAATGGAGTCGGAAGACGAGCAATCGAGCGCTGGCCACACACCCTATATGAACGGCACACCCCGGACCCAGAGCCGGGTAGCTTTGTTCACGCCAATGTTAACCCCAAAGACGGAAGTGGAGGGGATGTCTTGGGAAACTGGACAGGCGCAGCCACACGCCCCGCCGCAGCGGCCAAAAATCTTACACGGGATACTGAAGCAGAAGGGTTCAAAGCAAGAGTTGGCAATGGCAAATGCGGATCACGAAGCGGGTCTACGCCATCGGAAATCGCTGTGCGAGAAATGCAATCAGGAGATATGTGCTCAGGCGCCAACACCTGCCGCTTCAACGAGGCTTTGGCTTCCAACAACTTTGCAAGACCCAGGAGTCAGCGAGGCTATTGCGAGGTTGGAGGCCGAGAGGATGGCGGCCGAAGTGGAGGCTCAACAACCCAAGCCGCCTTCTTTGACGCCCAGCGGCTCGTCTTCGGAGAAGAGTGCGACGGGCTCTTCCAAAGGCAAAAAGGAAGCGACTGTGCCGTCCTGGAAGGAGATTGCGGACATCCCTGTGACAGTGGACCGAGAGACTGTTTCGAGCTCAATTCCAGAGGCACTTCCTCTGCCTACGCCGGTCATTTCGGCAGGACACAATCAACCCATTCCTGTACCGCCGCCTGCAAAACATCATATGCTCAGCGGGGCTGCCAACACGATGCAGTCTTTGGGCATTCGGAGAGATTCCTTCAGCACGTCTGCGCTTCCACAAGTGAGCGAAACACAGGCCCCTCCCGCTCAAGCATCGATGTCTCGTTTCCACGAACATATTCTCCAGGCAACCAGCAGTACGTCGGCACTTCCCACGACATGTCCTCCAGCTGCCCCCATACCAGTGAACGAGAACCCACTCAGCAGCGGGATAGAGCAACCGCCGCAAATCCTGCATTTACCTATGCCTCCTGCTTTTGTACCCCCTGCTACTGTGCCTCTGGGGCCCTCGGCGCTAGAGAACGATGCTTCCACGGAGACTTCACTGCAGCTGGAGCCACTAAACCAGCCGGGACCGCGCCCTCGTTAGAGCCCAGCGGCCAAAGTTCGTTCCGTCTGGACGGCTCTTCGGAAGCCCAAAACAAAACGCAACAAACTACAGTAGACAGACGGCCATCACAGTTGCAGGCGGTCGGCCAAGTGGCAAACAGGATTCGAGAGCTGGAGCTCAAGAGCGCGATGCCCATGCCACACCACTTCCAACCCGCAGGCCATTATCGACACATGAGTAAGAAGTCTCAAGCTCGGCGTGATGAGTCGACTGTGGATTTGATTTTTCCTCTTCACGTTCATCGCTTTCCGCGCAGGTCAAGCGATGGCACTCCTCACAGACCTGAGACTCCCATTCATCGCTCGGTGCCTGAGGACGAGCCTTACATTCATTCACCACAACCTTCCCGTTCCATGCCTATGTTGAAAGACCCTCCTGAGCCCGAGGCAAATTCTGATCCTCTGCCTAGTTCGAATCTTGGTCACAATGATTCAACTCACACCAACAGCTCTGGTAATCCTACGAATAAACCATACGCATACACTGTACGCCACATGAGTCGACCTTAGGGAGTCGGCAACATCCGTGTCTCACCGGCCACACATTTATTGGGAACGATCAACAACTGCGCTCGGCATGGTCGTCGTCCTCCAACTGCACAGCGTGTCAGCTCAAACTCGGGTCCGACCAAGGACATGGTTGAACGCAGTCGAAGTGGTGCGTACATTCCCGTTGGCCTGGTCCATCGATTGCAATTGGAAGCAACGAGTCCCTGGTCTTTCATGGAAAGAGCTAAGCGTTCATCTGCAGAAGACGTCTGTCCCGACTGCGCTGCCGAGCAGAGTTTGAGACGACGAGAGACCGCAAAAGCTCGTGACGAAACGTTGCAGGCTGCTTCACGCTTTCATAGGCAAGCTCCAACTTTGCCAGCAGTTGCATCATCGAAAACGCCCAAGAAGGACACACCGGTCGCCACTGAAACATATTTGCCAAACAATACCAGTGCGATTGTCGTTGTTCAGCATGAGGGGAATCTTGACCGGGTAGTTACTGATCCTCGCAAAGGCCCTCTCACTCGCGATGCTTCGCGCAAGATATCTGATAATCTGGCCAAGGTGTCGAAAGCAGTTGCCGAGCTAGGCTCTGTCCAAGAAGATGCAGCACTGACAAGTGCCCAACTTCAGCCTAAGACCAGATCTCCAAGCCAGCAAGCAGGCAAACCCGGGACAATGGGCGAGCTACTGGAACACTTGCATGCAATAGCCGGCGAGATGAGCATCGATATTTCGAAAACAGAACAAGTCGAAAGCCAATCGCGTGAACCGCGCCTGTCGTTTTCGAGACAATCACTCTTCCGCAACGAGGACCTCGACGACCTCCTCACCGAGCCGAGTTCACCAGGTCCTTCAAGCGACGCAGCCGTGGCCGCAGCAATAGCATTGCGCAGACAAAGCCAGGCGGCCAGCCAACCTGTTCCCTCACCTCTCTCCGCCTATGCAACAGCCCAAACAACTCGCAAACCCTCCCTGCAATCCCCAATCCGACTTCCTTCCTCCGTCCTAAGAGCCGCCGACTACGCACCCGACACACCAACGCCCGTGGCTGACAGACCAGCCAGCCGGTTGATCAGATCGCCATCTGTGCAGACACCTCTAAACGTCCCACCCGGACACTACCCATTCTCTCCAACTCCCGTTCTGCCCTGGCTCGCGAAAGCTCCCGACCCGACCAAGCGAGTCCGCGTTTTGGACCGGTGGCCGCCACAGCAAGATGGGAAGACGCTTTCGCAGCAGTCGGAGTTGGAACGTGTGAAAAGGGACGACATGAATAAGGCTGTGCAGGAGGCGGCGGAGATTGAGAGGGGTTTGAGGAGGAGGATTAGGACACATTCTGGATTGAGTGGAGCTTACAAAGGGAATGTTTGATGGTGGTGGTTTTACCTGAGGGTTGTACCTATTGACAGGTGGCTTTTTTATCAGCCAATCAGATTATTCTAATGGTTTTCCCTGGCGCAGACACTGCAGTGATGCCTCGTTTTGAGGTTGGGCTTGATGGCTGGTCGAGATATCTACTTCCCTAGTTTTTATTAGACGAAGTGGGTGTCAGAGAAACAGGTCCCCACTACATATCATCGTTAGACATGATACAGTGAAACAACGAATTTGCCCTGTCGAGACGCTATTTAACCACATGGTATGCCAAATCCATTGACAGTAGTCTCACCGTGCCTAGTCACTTAATATTTAAAAGAAATGCCTTTGTCACTTAGAGAGTGAGGCTCTCGAAGATCGCTGTTCGGAAGCCCCAGCCGATTCGGCGGGGGAAACACCGACATTCGGAGAGGGCATCCCACCACTGCCTGACTGACTCCCCCTCCAAAGGCGCAGGCAAGCCAACGCACAAGAAAAAGTCCCCAACACGTTGATGCTGTTTATCCGTGCTCTACATACCACAACTCGATCATTCAGGACTACCTTCGCTCGAGGAACATCACCTGCCCTTCGTTCGCGATTTCCGCAGCACAACCACTTCGCATCCAGAGCAGTGAGCAGCATGGCGCAAGCCCAATACTTGACCGGCGATAAGGCCGGCATTGAGGCCTTCATTGATCAGTTTGATGTAAGTCTTTATATAATAGAAGAACTACGCTACAAGAACAATGTACTAACGTATCATAGGTCTTCCTCTTTGACTGCGATGGTACGCCGAACCCACCGATCTCCCAAACCACTCGATCGATAGACTCTACGAAACAAAACGAGGACATGGATACAACAGCGGGCTGACGATGCGAGAAGGATAGGCGTGCTTTGGTCCGGCGAGCACAAGTTCCCCGGCACAGCAGAGACGATCGACATGTTGCGCAGCAAAGGTATGGACATCTGCATTCCTCAAGATCGGGACACGAGGACACGTCGCTCAACAAGTACCTACAGGCAAGCAGCTCGTGTTCGTGACGAACAACAGCACCAAGTCCCGCGCAGACTACAAGAAGAAATTCGACAGCTTCGGCATCACGGCGTCAGAGGTAAGGCCTGAACCGAATCCAAGTCCTCCCAACAGGAACATTCACAGCTAACAATCCCACCCAGGACGAAGTCTTCGGCTCCTCCTACAGCGCCGCCATCTACATCTCCCGCATCCTCAAACTCCAAGGCCCCAAGAACAAAGTCTACGTGCTGGGCGAGAGCGGCGTGGAGCAAGAGCTAGACTCCGAAGGCGTGCCGCACTGCGGCGGCACCGACCCCTCGCTGCGCCGCGACATCCAGCCGGAAGACTTCGAGCGCATCGCCAGCGGCGAGGCTCTGGACGAGAACGTCGCCGTCGTCCTGGCCGGGCTCGACTACCACATGAACTACCTCAAGACCGCCCTGGGCCAAGCGTACCTCCGCCGCGGTGCGAAGTTCCTCGCCACAAACATCGACTCCACCCTGCCCAGTGCCGGCGCGCTGTTCCCTGGCGCGGGCTCGGTGAGTGCACCGCTCGTTAAGGCTTCGGGTCAGGAGCCTTTGGCGTTGGGCAAACCTAGTCAGGCGATGATGGATGCTATCGAGGGCAAGTTCCGATTCGACCGTAAGAGGGCTTGCATGATTGGTGATAGGCTGAATACGGATATTCAGTTTGGTATTGAGGGCGGTCTTGGTGGCACGCTTTGTGTGCTGACCGGTGTTAGTAAGAAGGAGGAATTTTTGACTGAAGGCGCGGCTGTGGTGCCTAGTGCGTATGTTGACAAGTTGGGTGATCTGCTTGGTTGATTTTAGGGTGGTGATGAAGACGCGAATGTTAGAAAGTTGGAGTGAGGAATAAATTATGATAGATGATATATGGTGCGAATGGGACGAGATGGAGATTTTTATTGAGCCGTCAGATTGATCTCAGCATCATCTCGGAGCTGCATACAAGCGGAAATGGATCAATCAGAGATGCGAAAGGTTGAATGACATTCCGCGAGGCTCTGATATAGCCAGATGCAGTGGCTGAGGTACCTTACCGATGAGGCCGATGTCGTTGAGCACCTTGATGGTGATGGGGGATTATCACGAGCCAGCTTCATCAGTTCCCACTTCCTGCGCGGCAAAGCAATATTTGATGAGCATTTGATAAGTCTAACAGTCTCGGGTGAAGGCTGGTGTTCATCAGAGTGAGACTAGACCAATGCAAATATTGCATGTTAGTATAGATAGCATACTCAGGGAAAATAATTGATAGAGATGCCTGAGGCATCTTTCCAGGTGAGTTGGGGTACCCCAGAGAAACGACTGGAATCGAATGGAACAGAAGCTTTGCACGCCCGGGCAAGCCGTTTGCCTTGCTGGAACGTTCTGAATATTTTGCAGGAGCCGTCTTAAAGGTCCGCCTTCAGCCTCATCGCAACTTCCACCACACATCTCATTATACCCGGCATTTGCCATCAACCTCCTACACTTCAACCCTTTTACCTACTCACCGTCACGCCCTCTCTCTCGTGACTCCGCACTCAATCGTAAGTCATCACTCACCTCTCCTGCCAGCAGCAACCTTCGCCGCCGCCGCCGCCGTCGCCGCCTCGTTGCCCAGGGCAATCAATCAATCTCTGCACGGCCGTCAACACATCTGCGCCGTCTCCCACAAGAATCAATTGCTCACACTCTCATCCAGACATACACCTCTCCACCTCTTAATCCCCACACATCACCGCAATCATGTCTGAGACCTTCGAGTTCCAGGCTGAGATCTCTCAGCTCCTCTCTCTCATCATCAACACCGTCTACTCCAACAAGGAGATCTTCCTGAGAGAGTTGATCTCCAACGGTTCCGATGCGCTTGACAAGATCCGCTACGAGGCCCTCTCCGACCCCAGCAAGCTCGACTCCAACAAGGACCTCCGCCTCGACATCATCCCCGATGAGGCCAACAAGACCCTCACCATCAAGGACACCGGTATCGGCATGACCAAGGCCGACCTTGTCAACAACCTTGGTACCATTGCCCGCTCCGGCACCAAGCAGTTCATGGAGGCCCTCACCGCCGGTGCCGACATTTCCATGATCGGTCAGTTCGGTGTTGGTTTCTACTCCGCATACCTCGTTGCCGACCGCGTCACCGTTGTCTCCAAGAACAACGACGACGAGCAGTACATCTGGGAGTCCAGCGCCGGTGGCACTTTCTCCATCAAGCAGGACACCGAGGGCGAGCAGATCGGCCGCGGTACCAAGATCATCCTTCACCTCAAGGATGAGCAGACCGACTACCTCAAGGAGGCCAAGCTGAAGGAGGTCGTCAAGAAGCACTCCGAGTTCATCTCCTACCCCATCTACCTTCACGTCCTGAAGGAGACCGAGACTGAGGTCCCCGATGACGAGGCCGAGGAGAGCAAGGAGGAGGGTGACAACAAGCCCAAGGTCGAGGAGGTCGACGAGGAGGACGAGAAGAAGGAGGGCGAGAAGAAGACCAAGACCGTCAAGGAGAGCAAGATCGAGGAGGAGGAGCTCAACAAGACCAAGCCCATCTGGACTCGCAACCCCGCCGACATCTCCCAGGAGGAGTACGGTGCGTTCTACAAGTCCCTCTCCAACGACTGGGAGGACCACCTTGCCGTCAAGCACTTCTCCGTTGAGGGTCAGCTCGAGTTCCGCGCCGTCCTCTTCGTTCCCAAGCGCGCTCCCTTCGACCTCTTCGAGGCCAAGAAGACCAAGAACAACATCAAGCTCTACGTCCGCCGTGTCTTCATCACCGACGACGCCACCGACCTCGTTCCCGAGTGGCTCTCTTTCGTCAAGGGTGTTGTCGACTCTGAGGACCTTCCCCTCAACCTGTCTCGTGAGACCCTCCAGCAGAACAAGATCATGAAGGTCATCAAGAAGAACATCGTCAAGAAAACTCTTGAGCTCTTCACCGAGATCGCCGAGGACAAGGAGCAGTTCGACAAGTTCTACGCCGCCTTCTCCAAGAACATCAAGCTCGGTGTTCACGAGGACAGCCAGAACCGCAACACCCTTGCCAAGCTCCTCCGCTACAACAGCACCAAGTCTGGTGAGGACCTTACCTCCCTCCAGGACTACGTCACCCGCATGCCCGAGCACCAGAAGAACATGTACTACATCACCGGCGAGAACATCAAGGCCGTTGAGAAGTCTCCCTTCCTTGACGCCCTCAAGGCCAAGAACTTCGAGGTCCTCTACCTCATCGACCCCATTGACGAGTACGCTTTCACTCAGCTCAAGGAGTTCGACGGCAAGAAGCTCGTCGACATCACCAAGGACTTCGAGCTCGAGGAGTCCGACGAGGAGAAGAAGGCCCGCGAGGAGGAGGAGAAGGCCTACGAGGGTCTGACCAAGTCCCTCAAGAACGTTCTCGGCGACAAGGTCGAGAAGGTCGTTGTCTCCCACAAGCTCGTCAACGCCCCCTGCGCCATCCGCACTGGCCAGTTCGGTTGGTCCGCCAACATGGAGCGTATCATGAAGGCCCAGGCGCTCCGTGACACCTCCATGTCCTCTTACATGTCCTCCAAGAAGACTTTCGAGATCTCCCCCAAGAGCCCCATCATCAAGGAGCTCAAGACCAAGGTCGAGGCCGACGGCGAGAACGACCGCACCGTCAAGAGCATCACCACCCTCCTCTACGAGACCTCCCTCCTCGTCTCCGGCTTCACTATCGACGAGCCCGCCGCCTACGCCGAGCGCATCCACAAGCTCGTCTCCCTCGGCCTTAACGTCGACGAGGAGGCCTCCACCGAGGCTGAGGCCGCCACCGAGGCTCCCGCCGACGCCGCCACTGGCGAGAGCGCCATGGAGGAGGTCGACTAAATCAGTCGCCCCTTTCCAAGGAGTCTTGACTTGACCTGACTTGGCTTGACTTACACACCTTTCATGCATTATGGCTAGAGAAGCAATGGGCGTTTCTTTTTTGAAAAAGAATTCATTTTCCTCCTTTGATAAAAAGTGGTGTTTTGCCGCTTTTTGACTTTCTGTTACACGCGCTTGTACCTTTAACGTAGCTACCTCGTCATGATGTTCCCACGGTTTTTCAAAAAGAAAGGGAAATCATGAAATGAATCTAAAGAAGTTCCGAACGTACAGCATTACAGTCCCTTGTCTCGTCTCACCTTTCCCTTCTGTCTGCTTTCGATGTTCTCTGACGTGGCTTATGTGTGTTTTTTCGTTGCTTTATTGGGGTGAGTGAGTATATGGTCGTAATTCTCCAATCGCAAGGTCTAGTTCAAGTGTGTCTATTAGATGATTAAATCCCCTTCCATCTGCAAGCCATTTCCTCCTGGGAAAGCATTCCATGTAGTATCAACTCCGTTCTCAACTCCAGTATCCCCTGTCCGCTAATTCCATAACCGTAAACAAATCCCACGAAACAACAAGAGGTAAGATCAGTAGCAGGTAGTTTCAACTCCCTCAAATCATCGTATGCGGACCAGTCCACGCCCCACCCCTCCCCTTGCCAGCCTCGCCGGACGTGCGCGCAAAAGTCGGGTTCTCAGCAGTGTCAGCAGCGACATCAGTAGAACGCGCACAAACAGTCTTCGTCCTTAATGGTAACGTAATTTTCGTCGGTTGCTGGGCGCAAGTCTGTTCGGGATGGATGTGTTAGCGACACATGCACAACTTGGGGAATTTGAGAAAGTGAGAAGGTTTTTTCTTACGTCTTTGCTGCTGGGACTCGCGTTGTTGCCTGGTGGGAGGGTTTTGACTTGCTCGCCTACGCAGCCTTGGCAGTTGATGGATGTTATTGTTGTGCTGTTGTAGTGCGTTGAGGTGCAGGGGTGGATGGGTGGGTGGGTGGGGGGGAGAAGGTTGTGGTGCATTTTGGGGTTGGAGTGGTGGATGTGCAGGTGCTTGTGGAGGTGGGTGGGGAGGGGTTGATGGAGGTGGACGGGGAGGTCGAGGTCGAGGTAGAGGTCGAGGTAGAGGTCGAGGTCGGGATAGAGGTCGATGTAGAGGTCGATGTAGAGGTACAGGTGGACGTGGAGTTTGTGGAAATTCTTTCCGTGGTTGAGAGGTTCGGTGGATGGCCGTAGGGAATGCTCGGGTGGGTTGTGGCTTTTCCGCTTGATGGTTTGGTAGTTTGCCCGTCTAGGGATGTGGTATTTCTGTTTGGCGTGGTGGAGGATGTTGCCGAGGTGGTGGATGGACTTTGGACGTTTGGAGATATTTGATTAGTGGATTTGCTGCTGCTTGTGGTGCAGGAGGTTGTTGGATTGGTGGCTTGAATGCCTGAGGTGGTTGTGTTTCTATTTGGCGTGGTGATTGGGGGTCCAAAGGTGGTGGGTGGTTTTTGTGCGTTTGGAGAGATTTGATGGGTGGAGTTGCTACTTGTAGTGCAGGAGGTTGTTGATTTGGTGGTTTGTAGGGCTGAAGTGGTCGTGTTTCTGTTTGACGTGGTGGTTGAAGGCTTAGAGGCGATAGACGAATTGTGGGTGTTGGAGGAGGAAACAGGACGGATGGGTTTACTGCTTGTGGTGCAGGAGGTCGTTGACTTGGAAGAAGTCAATGTCGAATTCATTTTTTGCGAGGCGTTACCTACTGCTGCCGAAGTTGATTTGGGTTTGTGTGCGGATGTGGATGTGAATGTGGCATTCTGGCGGCCTGAATGTTGTTGATCACTGACTTGAGATTTGTGAGACTGGCTCTGACTTGAGACATTCGACTGCGAGATCTGACTAGACGCATGAACCATGACTGTATTCCAGACCGTGGCATATTCCGTGAAAGTTTGCACGTCGACGCTGGTCGATCGAGTCGTGGAGTTTTCGTGCCCGCTCTGTGCGGCGTTGGTCGATTTTAATTGGGAATCGGAGGGGCAGGTAAAGTAAGTGACGGTCTTTACATGTGTGATTGTCAGGACGGGTTGCTCTGACCGTTTGGATGAGACATAAGGCTTGGAGGATGCATAAGGTTCGGGGGATGGCGTGGAAGTGTCAGAAGCCTTATCAATGCTGCTGCTGGCATTCTGAGCGTTGGCGTGGGTAGAAGAGGAAACGACGGGCACTGAGGATCTGGCGGCGCTAGACCCAGCCGATGCCACGTTAGAGACTACCTTGCTTGAGAAGGTGCTCTTAGTAGACGAGCTGCTCTTGGTGGAGGTAGGACGATGCAGGGAGACAGATCCATTGCTTGTTTTGCTGCCGACACCTGAAGAGGTGCTCAAATTCGAGGTGTGCTCATCGCGAACTTCCAGCTGAGCGGGCGCTGACTGATCAGCGGTCACGTATAACGTGACAGTGGAACGAGGCGGAGGCGAGTAACTAAGGGTGGTTGTGATGAAGACAGTCGATTTGATTGTGAGTTGCGGCGGCGTGACGACGACGGTTCTGGTGATTTGTCTGTGGTGAGTAGACAAGCTGTAGGTAGTATCGCTGGTGCTCTGGGCGGAAACGCTGCTTTGAGTGTTAGCATTGGTTTTTCAAGGTGGGTGACCAAGATGGTGGCTTACACTACGAAGTGGGAGATGGCCGAGAGGATGAGACCCAGCATGAGCTGCATCTTGATCAGGCGCTAATCGTCTCTAACGATCAGGGTTTGTAATTTTTCGGTTTGGTGGAATGTTGCAGGGGCCGAGGATATACTTTGTGTGGTTACGAGAGAAGAAAGACTATGTACTTATGCACAAAGATAAGCCGGAGCAATCAGTTGTGGGATGTCGTCGTCCACATGAGACCTACGTTTAGTGCAAACATTGCCACTGATGTATCTTCTGATACAAGTGTTGGCCAGCTCATGTTAGCAAGCTTCGTAAGTACTGTATTGTGAAGAGGCTATGGGTCTTGCTGCCAACAAGGTTGTTATTAGTCGCGTGAAGTGAGCGTTGAGCGGACATCGTGATCAAGGAGCAAACGATTCCGCTGATACCGTTACGTACGTTAAAAGTGTCGGCATTGCATCTGATCTGTATGGACAAACAATTTTTGTAGATCATCTTATGATATGTTCTAGTTGTGGGGGCCCAGCAGTTTTAAGTGAACGGCGAAGAAGTTGATCGTAGTCGACGAGTTCGTGGTATCAGTGGTATACCTGCAATCCAGTCAAAGCAAACAATCATGCTTGCTTCTGTTGCTGATCTTCCCAAACACATCTTTCGCACTGGCAGTCGCCACCAAGAGCTCCACGAGCCCATTCCCTTCGCTCCTGTACCGGCAAATCCAGATCACAGTAGTGATTCAGAATCTCCTCTCCTTGCTTGAGGCCAGGTTCATTGACAGTCTTCTTTCCGTCTTTGCCTTGCCATTCGGCGCGTTTCTCACGAGTCGACATCTTGATACTGCCACCCCACACCCAAGTCACGGTCGGGTCGCAGGAGTGGTTTGCCAAACACCACATGGGGTGAACCGCGCAGACGTCCGGTCCTCTGGCAACAGACCCGCCGGAGCCGGAAAGTCGGGCTGAAGCCGTGCCCCTAAACTTGGAGAAGAGGGTGTTGAAGACCCAGACATCGTACTGCGGGTTGGCGAAGATATCGATGTCCATCTTCTCCAGCATATGGAATGGCAAGCTGATGTTGTACTCGAACTGGAAGGGCAAAGAGCGCGGGAGGCCCGCAAACGCTGTATTTATGTCGTTTGGATCCGGGCTTTGGAAGTTTTTGTCCACGTTGGTAGAGTGGAAATCACCCCAGATGTACTTGATCTCCTGCAGATCAAGTGGGTGGCAGCCACGAGTCTCGGCCAAAGCGAAGCAACGGAGAAGAAGCAACGAGTAAAGGGAGTCGGCGGATTTGCTAGGCTCGGGATCCTTCAAAATAGACTCGGCGTCTGTTTCGCAGACAGCAGGGTGATAGTTCTCCATGGCGGCATCATGGCAGGCTTGACTGCAGAATACAACCTCGCAAGCTGCACAAGCAGCGACTGAATCTCTGTTCGCGCTTTTAAGATCTGGAATGTCGGAGCTGCAAGCATCGCAAAGCATATCTTGAAGGCGGTTGTTGACGGTGAGTAAGGACGTCTCATCAAGAACCACTTGGCCTGGCGGCACATCCTCCCTGGCAAAGACGCCAAGTTGCTTTGAAATGCCGGTCACAGATGTGCCAGTCAAAGCAGGTAGCTCAACGGCTTTGACTTCGAATTTGGGAGCGACCTCTTTCATCATTTCGTTGATCTCTTCGACCTCAGCAAATCGATCTGGCTCGTACTCGCTCCAGGGGTATACTTCACGTCTGACCAGAGAAGCTGACGGCCAACCAGACGGGATTTTCTCATCGTCGTACAAGTCGTTCAGAGGTTTGCCGAAGCGTGCCTCGACAAGGCTGACGAGAGTTTCTTCGAGCTCCGCAATAGAGTCATCGTATTTGTACAAGATGATTCCCTTGTCCATGTATAGTCCGGCAGCGGAGAGATCGCCGCACAGCATCAGCGACTTGATGAGGATTTTATATCTTTATTTCCGTTAGCAAAAATCTTTGTGAATTGATATAATTTGAGTCATACATAGCCCTTTGGTAAAAGTTCTCACACCATGCCATGAGAGTGTCATAATCGTCCTCCATGGGAGGTTCATCGGAGGAAGCGATATCAGCGTCGGTCAAGTAACGTTCTGGGTCATTCTCAAGTGCCCTTTCCATTGCTAGCAGCCGAGTCTCTGCTGGGATACGCGAGATGACCTGGGCAAAGATCTCATAGGCCTGCTCGTGATATTCATCACTGTCATCTCTAACAGCATCTGTAAGAAGCAGGGCCTTGTAAGCAGAGCCTGCAGCAAGGTCCGGATATCCTAGAAGGAGATAGATCGAAGCCAACTCCAGGTAGACGAGCAAGCAGTAGGGTTGTTCTTCAACCAGATTGAATAGCTCGGAAAGGGCAATGAGAAGTTGTCTGAAATCATCATTCTGAATCTATCTCGCCATGTAAGCATGCTGAACAGTTCGAGTCAGGAGATCAAGGCGAGTCACGAACCTCTGGATACT
This sequence comes from Cladosporium sp. MBC 237, assembly GCA_030772445.1. Classification (NCBI taxonomy): domain Eukaryota; kingdom Fungi; phylum Ascomycota; class Dothideomycetes; order Cladosporiales; family Cladosporiaceae; genus Cladosporium; species Cladosporium sp. MBC 237. The sequence goes on along the minus strand of JAPHCH010000030.1, from coordinate 307,097 downwards.
TCTGCAAAGCCTCGGCGTCGCTCAAAGAATTCCATGTCTCCCAGTCCACAGGTTCACTGACAACCTTGGAAACAACCTGGAACACGTGATGCTTCAACGTGCCACGAGCTTCTTCTGGGACTTGGGGTGTATCTCCCAGTGACGCGGGCTCATGTTGAACTTTTGCTTCAGGATCTGCGCCAGGCTTCTTGGGCAGGTTTCCGGACAGCTTGTACGAAGCCAGAGTGGCATTGAGCCTTGCCAGAGCCTCGTCTACGCCCTGAACAGAAGCTTTGTACTCGTCCATGATCTCACGTCTTGTCGGCAGTGGTATCTTCGATGGTGATGATCCGGCGCGGGTTCCCGTCTTCGCACAGCATTTGCGCAAGCGAAGTCAAAATTTGATGCATCAACTCCGATGCTCCGCCGAAGACCCGAAGGTGGATCTGGGCGGCAGCAAAGCAAAGCAGCAAGCCACGTAGCCACGATATCTCCATCGTTTACGCCACATTAAATCGACCAGGCCTGCGGCAACATCACTGATCTTCCTCCTTGCAGAACGAACCCTGATGTCCCGCTGTTAGCTTAGATGAAACATGGGATTGTCGCTGCTCGCCCGTCTCCGCCTTCACAGTCAGGAGTTTCTTCCATCCCGTCAACCCCCGTCTTTATGGAGCCTCGTCATCTTGCGCAATCAAGTCCATTGTGCATCGTGACGCGGTCCACGGCTCGCTCTAAGTGAAGATTGATCGCCGTCTGATCTCTGACATCCCATGACGACAGCAGCATGCTCTCTCGATGATGTTCTTGAACCTCCGATGGAATTTTGAAGACACATGGCGGATTCTTTGGCCTTCTCCGCGCCCATGAGCCATCATCGATGAACGCGTCGCGCTATGCTCTTAGTACAAAGGGCCCTTGAGAGCATCCACTCTCGAGCCACTCTTCGGAATTTGGTATCATCGATGTGGTGATGCATCGACAGACGTTGAAGCCCCTGGTTCGCTTTTCACAGACATTTCTATTTATTATTGAACATTGGTGATAAGGCACAGATCGTGATGTACTCGACATGGAGGTCTCGGCCTTCATGGGTCTGCCTAGCCAGTGATCTTAGTACCTCCTATCTTACCGATATACGATGGCCTCTTGGAATTCTATGGTCCTTCCAGAATGGATTCTGATCATCCTCGCAGGAGAAGAGTAAAAGGCGGCGAGAATTTTGCGCGGCATCTAGTATGATGGTCATGCTCCAGTCATCTTCTACCGCTTGCCTTCATATCAATTCCAGCTCAACCTTATAATCGTATCATTGTTGGTTTCGCATCAATCGTGATAACTCATTGTTGCGAAGGCAACCCATATTCCGGCTGCAACACATCACTGATCGTGCGTGCGTTTTCCGACTTTCTGGAAGTCCAGCAGCGAGCCTTGCATCACACATCTTTGATCCTACTACATCGACGCGATGATGAGTCTTGCTTACCGCCATCAACAATCCTCTGATGCTCTCGATGACAAGTCTCTTTCTCCACAAATCCCCCAATCCTCATTTGCAGTCTGCCATCGATTCGCATCGAGTGTGACGAAATGTAAGTAGTATGCCTTCCATCCATCGACGTTTCCCCTGTACATCGGCTTCAGCGGCAGCGTAGGATGTTGTAGATACGCAGACACGTCAGAGAGCGTTTCGATGGCCGCGGACTCTACCAAGAGGATGTGAGTGAACAGCCTTTCCTTGCTTTCTGGAGAATATGGACAATACGCGTCTGCCAAGTACGAGCGCCGCGAGAAACATGCTTCGATGATGATGTTGTGGCTGTCTTCAGCCATCGCAAAAACAAAACATCTACGCGCCCGATGCGGAGGTACCTCCTATACAGTTTCTCGCATGGCTGCGTATCAGACGGTATCACACCACGTAAAGAGGCGGCAGCACGAATTCCCCTGTACCTTCGATCAAACCCGCGCGTTGACGCGTTTGATAATCATCCAGAGACTCAAGACACGACACGCGCCTTGAGCACGCGACGAAGAAAAAAAGAAGAATCCCACCGCGGCAACGGGCTTGCCAGTAGGGCATATGGCGTCACGATCGCATCAAACCGTAGACATCGCCAAAAGAGCTCACGGAGGACTCGACAAAAGGTTTTGCGAGCTTGGATAGGTAGAGCTGGGCGACCGGACTAAAACCCGGGAGAGGGGAAGGGAAAAAGCAAGAAGAGGGGCTGCCATCGCCGATCTTGGGCTTGATCTGCTCCGATCCCCAGCTTTTTGGCGTGCGAGTCGCGCGCAAGCGGCTGGCGGCTGGCGTAAACTGGTCGAGGGTACAGAGAGGCATTCGTCGCATCATGTTATGTTCTGTCAATGTGAGGAATCATCAGTGGCAACGATATGTGAGATGGTTATTTTTCAGGTCATGGATGGTTGTTTGATTTCTAATCGGTACAATTCTCTCTCTCTCTATGGGGGGTATCTTCGTCGTGCATAATAGATTTCGTCAAGGAATAACCGCTCACTGTCCAGCAGTGATGAGCTCCCGGTCGTCAACATTGATTATTGTCTGAATCCTTCTCCCCGATGATGTGCGATAGGAATTCGCAATCCTAGTCTCGCTTTCGGATCATGTGAGAATTGCTGGACCCGCCAGCTCCTCCATGCATGTCCGGACTGCGTTTCGTGCTCGTTGAAATTTGGGTTCGAATGAACCTTAACAGCTCCGTTTCCCGACTTTCGCGCGCGCAAGTTTAGGTCCAGTAGTAGGATGGTATTGGACGACTGCTTTGCGATACCGTTGCAATAGTGGCGATGGAATATCGCGTGTGACTGTTTTGGCGTGCGGGGTGTGCGGGCTGGAGATATCGCGGCCAGTGGAAGTGGCTCACGTGTGGTGATGTTTGAGATTGACGATGCTGGTTCCATCCAGATGGCTGGTATGGATCAACCAAAACGTCCAGAGCGTGGTGGACGACTCAGCGGTTGTGGAAGCCAACCATTGCGGCGCATCTAGAACAGTAGTACTGGTTGAGGCCGTATTGCACCATGTTCGACTTTCCAGTTTTGACATCGATGCTGGGTGTTCGGTGGCAACGGGAACACCTTGCGATTTCGGGCGATGAGTAGATGTTGTACATGCTTCCTGATGATGAGCTGGAGCCTGAAGATGTCGAATCGTCGCTGGTAACGTGCAGGACATTTTGTTGAGGGTGAGGGAGAGGTCTGATCTGGTGTGCGTGGGCAGACATGCCAGTGATGTGTGTGGGTGTTGGTCACAGAGAGTGGTGGTGGTGGTATATAGAGCTAATGCTCTAATGGTAGATGTTGTTGATGGTAGTAATAGGTTGGAGGTCTTTGTTCAAGAGCAGGTCGAGGATTGAGTCGTGAATGTGTGATTGAGAGCAAAGAGGCGAGGCCTCGAGCAGAGGCGAGCATGGCTGATTTGTATGAATTGAATGCATCGAGGATCGCAGTACCAGGACGAGTAGACGGACTGGCATCGAGATTTTTGCCTTTGCGCAAGGCCCAGCGCGGGCGCTTTAGGTTGGCTCTTCCCTTGTTCTGATCTGACTGACTGATTAGCGCCATTTGACAGCTCGAGGCCGCTTGGCCCCGCCTCACAAACCCTGCAGCCTTGGTGATCTCGCAGTGTTACACCCACAAGGGCCACAACCCCCAAAATCACCCGTGCTCGCCGCGGCCCTGAGCCTCGTCGATGCTCCCATGCCACGCGATCTCGCCTTGCCATGTTTGTTAGCGGCGACTCACACCGAGCAGAGGAGATTGAACGAGCCACAGCGCCCTTTCTCCAGTGCGAGAGTGCCTCCACTCCCTACTCATCCGGCCCATCCCTCAGCCCGCCCTCATCGCTATCAATGGGCTGTATCGCCCGTTTCCTGTCCTGGCCCAAGCCCGTGGATCAACCGATGCGCCGGGTAGAAACGTTGCATCTCTGATCTTCTGCCTTCATCTATACGATCTCGTGCCTTTGAACGCCTCATCTACACGATCTATATCCCATCGCACCCGCCCGGAGCGCGTGTCCCAGACTTCGTGCACTTCGGGACACCCGTCTTGATCGCACATCGACGTGATGGTTTACTCATCGAGGTATCTCCTATCGTGCCCTCAGTGTCCCACCGCACACGCAGAGCTTGCCGCCGCGGACGTGCTGTGGTAGTTTAATTACAGCTGTCACAGCTTCGCAGCCTCTGCAAACAGCATATCCAGCTGGCGCGTTTGATCTGCCCGGTCGCGCAGAGAAGCCCAGCAAGGTTATCCCTATCATTCGTGTCGCAGAACCCCTCGGCCCGGAAAGCTGATGCTTCACTTCTAACCTGTCATGCGACCGGAAGGATTCTTGTTGTGAACCTTGACGACCACCTCGGAAAGAAAGCCCATCGGCATCGGAATCGGTGGCGCCACCTGACAGCCGCGCAACTGCATCCCTCCGTGGGTCGGTGGCGCGCGGACCGGACCTTCGAAACGTCGACGCAGCGGCTGCGCAGGAAGAGGATCTAGACTCGTCCAAAAAGTTGTTTGACTATCGGCACCGGTCGTTGACATCTGACACCTTGACACGAAGCTCCAACGTTGGTATGGCATCGTCATACCTGGCAAGTCTCACTTATATTCATTTCTTCACAGCGTTCATGTTGTCGGTCTGGTCTTCATTCGCTGCTGCCGGCCATTAACCGACCACGTTGAACGATCCCAAGTAGCTACCTTCTTTCGGCAGACTGTCGAAATGAAAGGCGCCCTTGGCTGGTCCAGACTGGACTATGTTACGCCTGGTTGCCTCCCTAATTGCGAGGCTGTCTGGAGTCCATTCTTTGTTTACCATCTGCTTTAGCTCGGCTACATTTGCAGTCTTGATAGATGATTGACTTCCGTCGCAAGGCTTAGCACCAGCCTCTATTTCCAACGAAACACTGGATCAATATAATTCAAACCTTACACCCTGGCGCTTCGACCTGGTCGCCCGGTGGCGCCATTGTGACCCCTCCCCCTCATGATACTCGGCCCCATCCTCGCCGTTCCTCGGCGATGCGGTCTCAGGAAATACAAAGGTGTGGAAATAGTACGATATGGTCTGGGCCGAAGAACGCCGTAGAGACCGCCGCTGTCTTTGTTCTGCGACATGTCACACGAACGCTTCCAGGGTCCGCCCGGACTCCTTGGACTGCTACTTGTCGTTGTCTAGACCTCTGCCTGAGCAACCTCCTAGGAAGCCTGGTTTGAGGCTCACCAGAGCAGCCCGTCGGAACTAATAATGCTAAGCGTTTGATCAAGGAAATGTCACACGCACGGCGGCGCACGCCATGTCACCAGCGTCTATGTCGGCTACTCTGACCTTGTGAGAGCTCTCCAACCAGCTCTCCTCAGTGACAACTCAATCGTGACCATTCTACAAGCTTATAGCCACCACCGGCCCCATCACACGCCCGACGGACTCTTGGCCTTTTCTTGGCCTCACCACCAACACGCATGCCAACTGGATTACAAACATCAAGTGAGAGATACCTTGATCCATGACCATGGGCGTTGTTCCAGCAACCTTCCCCTCCACAACAATTGATATTCGTGCCGATTACCATCTTTGTGGCTTTGATGCCTCCGAGGTGTGTGACGGCTGATGTGTGCACCGCCTAGCCACCGTATTACAACTCATTACTCTCGTCGGTGGCCAGACTTGCTGGTCTAGATCATGTACTCTGAAGACCGCTCGAGAGGGATACTGGACGTTCAAAGCAACGATCATGTGGCGCTGGTAGGTCGCAGAGTGTCATTTTGTCGTGACCAAACCGTGTGCCGTTCAACCTGTACCATAGCCGTGTGTTTTCGCCTTGAATACATTACCTTTCGACATGCATTCCAATACACGTAAGATCCTAGGCAGATTCGCAGGTAGCTGCCCAATCAAACAGGTTGTTTTCCGATCCCGATTCTTATCAGCAAATACCGCAGCTGTCTCCGTAGTACTGAAGACCTCTCGATACTTTTCTCGGGCGATGGTCCGCTTGTGGGAATTTTCATGCCTTGTTACTTGACGTGGATTGTCCTATGTGGGCAGTCGCATCCCATATATCGAACAAACACCACATAGGTACTGCGTACCGCGCTCTACCTTCCGCGTTCTACCTTCCGCTACTGGGATACTGTAGCATGCGGTGAAGGAGACCATCTCGATGTTTTTTGAACATGACCATTGGGAGCCGATGGAAATTCCACAGCGACAAGAATTACCTCCCATATCCTAACACATACAAGTATGTGAAATTATATTTGAGAGGCATAAATATATCCTCTGTAGGTTCTCGCTCTCCGATTTTTGCTATATAATTTTAGAATGCTCTGCTTGCATCATCGATTCCAAAGGCGTTGTAGCAAAGTGGTTAATGCGATTGACTAGAAATCAATTCCCTTCGGGGGCGTAGGTTCGAGTCCTGCCAACGTCGGAAGAGATATCCTTTTGCCTTGGATGCATAATGGATCATCTTTGGGTGTGATTGGTTTGGAGGTTTGGAGATGTGGTCGTTTCGACGCAATTTTGCAGTTTTGTGGGTGGGAGGACGACTCTTCCATTGCTGATAGACCCTTCCCCGGGCGTCGCGATGTGAGTGGGCGTACATAAGGTACTACGGTGGTAGAAGGAATATTTTCATTTCGTGGATACATCAAATCGTCTGGGTCTTGTTGCGATGTCGTTTGGGTTGGCGCCTGATGTGGCATTTCTATGGGTGAATCCGTTGGGACTTTCTTTATACGAAGAACTTGCGGTACTTCAAACAGGCTCATTCGCAAAAAGCAGCAATTTTTGGATATCACGCTGTGTTAGTTCATATTGACGGACTGAAGCCGAAATTTTTGCTCGAGCTACCAACGCCAGCGTTACGACGAGCATGACTTTAGGCGATTGAAGACTCGCATCAAGCCTAGTCGAGATCGCTCAATCGCTTGGACGTAGAATGCTACATATTCAACGGAGTCTCGGCATGAGCGCGGCCAACACCAAGAACCGCAGCGGACGCATCTTCAGACAAGGCAGCACGTTTGTCAGGACCAGCATGACATCGCCCATGTAGATAATATTCTGCTCCGAGCCCACAATTATTCAGATCTCCTGCATCTCGTACGACAATCACACCCTCTTCTCCCATTACCTCGCGACAAAGCGCAAGATCAACAGATGAAAAAGACCTGTCAGACATACCGCCAAACCCTCCCAGAATGGCCGGCCGAAGCCAGACACCAAGCTGGGTTGAGATCATCGCCACGCAGCCGAAACTGCGCACGTCGGCATCACTCTTGGGCTCGGGGCATCGGCTCATCAGCCAGGTTGGAGTCTGTGGCTCATGTAGAGAACACAGTTATGGACGTTTACTATAGAAATGATTCTATGAAGTCTGTAGATTAATTGTTAATGGTCTGATTCTATTGCTGTGCCGTTGTGCACAGTATGGGTGGTTTCGGGGTACTCACAAAGTCGCGTGAAGAAAAGAAAAACCGAGATCGCAGAAGTTGCGAATTACTTATACCTCTCGGTGAAGCGCCAAGCTTTGCGGCGAGCGCGGGAAAGCTAGGGCGAAAGCGAGATCTCGCCGCCAAAGCACCGCAACCGAGTAGAGCTTCCGATATTTTGCAGCCTTCACTTACGTGATAAAAGTTGCTTGAACGAGAGATGTGACCGGCGCCCGGTCTGTGGTGCGCTCGTTGGGCATGCGAGTGTCAAGCACGAGTCTTGGGGTGGTTTTGCTAGCGTTCGTGCTTGGGAAGCCTTGGGTCTTGCTGCACTGTTACTGGATGCTGCATCACAAATCTCTGCTCTACCGTATCTCAACTTCCAATCGTATCGAAGCAGGCTCTAAAAAGTGCCTCTGATCCGCGAGGTATTTTGGGTTGCATGCAATAACAACAACATCGACTTCCTTCGAGGGCATATCGACGACCAGCATCATGAGATGCATGGGCTTGAGTAATAATCACTTTCCGCATCCTCGTCGGCCTTTAAAGACCTACAGGACGGTGGAGTATCGGACGAGTGGATGGCTTCATTCATTCCTTCCTGTCACAAGCCGATTGGCTCCCTGTTTTGGCCTTTTGCGAGCCATAGTATCTCTCCTGTCGTCCGGTCCAGAGATTCTACGACCCTGATTGCATGATGAGTATATAGATCAGATCGTTGTTTCAATATCATTCAATCGTTGTGAGTCGGCGGTGTTCCGATAAATTGTCGAAGTAAAGCATCCTGCCAAGAGCTACCACGTCACCGAGCATGTATAAACGACTCGCATATTCGCTCTTCTGGTAACAATCATTGCGAATCTAGCAGTGAAATAAGAGATCAAGACGAGAGCCAATCGAACGAACACATTCGCCCGTCAATAGGGATGTCCACGCTGTGATGTTTCCATCTGGTCGAAGTGAGCTTGGAGTAAGCAGGGTTAGGGTTATGGAACGATATCAATGATTTGTCTCGCACACAATCTTACCTTCCACACCCATTTGTATATTTATTTCATAAGTCAGGTTTCTCGTGGACTTAAGAGACTGCAATTCAATGAGAAGCTCAAACTGTTGATCGTGCAAATGTGCGCGAGCGCTCATGTCTTTGTGTCGGGGCTGATCAGTTGCAAGTAGATACATCACGCCTTTCTACCTCCACAATCGATAACATGACACAACATGCGATTGGAAGACAACATTTCTCGGTAATCAAATTTGAGAACGTCGTTTCAATGTTCGCCCATTGGCGAATTCTCAAAGTAGTATCAATACATAATCGTAGCCTACCCGGCTCCATCACCCCACAATCCTAAGAAGACTTCCCACCCTTCGCTCCAGCCTCCTTAGCAGCCTCGGACCCCTTCTCAAAGCTCCCACTGCTAGCCTTTCCGCCTTGGGAGGCAATATCTTGCTGAAAGAGAAAATCAGCCACGAGGTGCACGTAGGATCTCCGCATCCCAACGAATTCAAACATACCACTTTCTCCTGAGCCATGGATGCAAAGCCGGAGTTCTCGGTACCAGTTTGGCCGCCCTTGCTGGCGATGTTCTGGACCTCCTCCTTGGGGCGGTTGGCGAAGTTGCCGGGGTTCTGGTTGTCGGTCATGGTGGGTGGATTTGAGTTGGGGAGTGTTGGTATGGGTATATGGTGTTTAGATGAAGGCTCGAGGAAGGGTTGTGATGAGATGGGAATTGAGGGAGTATGGCAGACTTTATGTACACCGTCGAGACTACACGTCGTACCAAGACAATGACGATACTTGATGCTATGCCTGTACATACAAATGTCATGACGAGATTGTTGACGTGAACTTGACGACGAAGACCAGGCAACGACCACGGTTGTTTGGCAGACACGGGAGCAAATGCACCAATCCTCCACCGGCATCGAAATGCCAGCTCCCCAGTCACAGCTGAACTTCTGCATTGGGATAATATCGACACGACGCAAGCGGTTCAAGAATAAGGGAGGAATTGGATCCAGAAGTGGTGATGGCATCTTCGCGTAAAGTGCTTGCGTTCGTGACACGCGCGATGACACGCTGATTCGCGGGGAAAGATCTGGGACTCGAGATCTCTGTGGACATCTCAGTCTCGCCCTGTCGATCTACGGATCAGGATCAATTTGACAACACGACCTTCTGATCATTGAATCATCATGACCTTCTTAGCCCTAGGTGTGAACTGGTAGGTGGCTTGCTGGAAGTCGTACAGGACAGCTTCAACTTGCCCGTGCTTGACGTGCGTCAAGCCTCCAATGCTTGGTTCAGGACGGGTATGCAACTTCGTACGATTTGAGCAGGAGCACGTCATTGACTAATAGCCATCCCAATTCACACTCAGGATCATCGCTAGTCAATATTGACTATCTGAATCGCGCTCGATGACAGACGACGCACGCCCAAAGCCCATCAGCCTTTCCGAAGAGTGGGGATGGAGTTAATGTATTCGACCAACAATCGAGCGAGGGAGTTTCAAATCGGGTCACTTAACAAGCCTGCCCTATGAAGATTCGATGACCTACAAAGAAAGATGTCCTCGATATCTCCAGCGAGGCATCAGAAATGCTTACCATGCAGTACACCTGTCGTAGGAAAGCCGCTTGACCTGGACATCTCTCCTACAAAACAAGCAGCGACTTTTACAAACGGAGGCACACCAATCGCTACATTATCAGGCCATTCGAGGATACCGCTCGCGAATGTCAAAATTTATGTCTAAAAAGCAAAAGGATAGGTCTTACCCGGAATCGAACCGGGGTTGCCGGAATATGACTATTAATCAGAATCCGAAGTGCTAACCGCTACACTATAAAACCGTCTCATTGAGGTTCAGACGAAGCCGTAATTGTTGGACGGGACGAAAGCAAGATCATATATATAATGCAAACATTGTGTACACGAGCTCACGCAGGACAGCAGCCGCATGCTCGTTGCATATTGGGCATGTTCCTGTCGAAGATTCCCTCAAAATAATGACTGATATCGTGGGACATGAGCTCAATATCTGGTGTGTCGTTGCATCTGACTGACTTTCTTAGGATGTCAGAGTTTGGGACGGCAAAACAAGGACGAGACCAGACAATGCTGATAAACAAAAAGGAAGCAAAACCTACTCCTGCGCAATATTGCCACTCACGAATCACGATTGTCGCGGCTTCAAGTGAACATTCAGACCTTTCTGCATCACAAACCACCAACAATTCGTCTCCCATTCCTTCTCTGGCTCAACGAGTTCGAGATCGTAGTGCAAGAAGAGAGTAGGAATCAACTTTGACCTGTGCGCAAATTAGTCAGCCAGCGTTAGAAATATAACAGTCCGCAAGCATTGCGAACGCAAGCAGAGAAGGAAATTGTTCCAGAACTTACATTTCCATCCAACTAATATTCCTCCCCAAACACATCCTAGCTCCCGCGCCAAAAGCGAAAAAGAACCTCTGCATATCACCATACCCACCCTTCTCGCCTCCGTGGGCTTTACCTTCACTCTCCGCCTTCTCCGTCCATCTTTCCGGTCGGAAAGACTCGACGTCGTTGCCGAAGACTTCAGAATCTCTGTGCATCACCCATGGATTGGCGCCTACGGTTGTGCCAGCGGGAATAAAGCGGCCGGCAATGGTGGCGCCCGAGCGTGGAGAGATGCGTGGGAGCGACATGCCGACTGCTGGGTGCAGACGGAGGGCTTCGTACATGACGGCTTGGAGGTAGGGGAGGCGGTCTGCTTCTGCTAGGGAGACGGGGGAGGAGAGAGTGCCGTTTTTGCTGGCTTGGTCGAGCTCGGCGATGAGTTTTGCTTTGCTGTTGGGGTTCTTGAGGAGGTAGTAGATGATTGCTCGTGTGGAAATGGCTGTAGTGTCGGAGCCGGCGAAGATGTTGGATGTTGCCATTGAGGTGAGGGCTTGCGAGTCGAATGTGTCTGGGTGGACTTTTTGCGTCGTCATGAGGCTTGATAGGATGTCGTTACGGTCGGAGCCACGCGATTGGCGTGCGGCAATTTCGTTGGAGGCGGTTGTGCGAAGGCTGCCGTGACGGGCTGCTATGCCTAGGTGTGAGCCGATGTAGGGTGACAGTGCATCGTGCAGCCAGTAAAGCCAAGGTACTTGTCCAATCCACGCGGCTGATTTCAGGGCGGTTTCGATTTGTGTGAAGGAACCATCGTCCGCACCGGCTTCCATGAAGCCGAAGGGTTTGCTGAAAGTGAGCTCGCCGATGATGTCAAAGGCGAAGAGCTGGGTCCATTTGCCTATATCTACAGACTCGCCTTGCAGGGAGGACATCTTCGAGAGGAAGGTCTTAACTGCAGTATTGACGTGCGGCTCGAGGTCTTTGAGGGCATCCATTGAGTAAGCACGACTTACGAGCCGGCGTTGAGATGCGTGAATCTTCTCGTCGCGTTCAGCGAAGAGGTCGAATTTCCTATGACCTTGCCAGACGGAGTACCAATCGGATTTCCTGAATTGCGTACCGGCTCCGTATATAGTCTTGATAGCAGTCAGATCGGAGACGGAGAGCTCGTTTGGGCCTGTCCGAACTAGAGGGCCATGCTTCTTGTGAAGAGCTATCATGGTGGTGTTCATATCACCATCCCATGAGTGTTTGGTGATCCAAAGGCGAGTTATGCTGGCGACAAATGGACCCGGCACTGAGGCGAGAGGGTGGAAGAAGCGTTGATAGATAATCCATGTCAGCAGCGGGATGATGCCAACGAGCAGGGCTTTTGACCAGGCTGACGAGTACAGCTGAGATGCCAGGCGAGCGTCGTCCGTCAAGAGGGACGCCATTTTGTAGGTAAGCAGATCGTATGTTGTAAGTGTTTGGTTATGATGTTGCGGTTCCTCGATATGCCACCGAGGTAGCGTGCAATGCTTCGGTCCTGGCTACCCAAGTCTTGGTTTTCTCGAGGATATAGAGGTTGAAACGATGTTACAAGAAGAATGATGTGGAAAACAACGTGATGAATGAAGAGGAGAAAGGTGAACGGCAGCCTCGGAGGTTGATCTCATGCAGACTTACGGTTGTAGGTGGGAATCCCTAGGGCTCCAGATAGGACCTGAGGATTGACGATACTGGATAGCAATGTCTCCTACTGCTCAGTCTTACCAGGCCTCTCACAGCAGACAGAAAGGTGAAGCTGGTGATGGCGGTTGACTCCTGTTCACCTGGACACATGTGCGAGCCAAGATGGCGGTAAATGGCCATGTCCAAAACAACACGCCATCCCACACCATCTCCCGCATTCTCAAACCGACGCTATCCAATTCCCCAGACCGATGATTCAGCCCGAGATTCCTCCTCGTCATGAGCCAATGAAATCAGACGACAGTGTCAGCCCAGCAGGAAGTTGGCTCGGGTTAACCTCAGGAAATGAACAAAGTCACGTGAGTGAGGTGCCGAATCGCCTAACCGGAGGGTCTGAGCGGCTTAATTGCTTGCTGCCCCGCGCTCCAAGCATCGGATGTACAACATGGGACTTGAGCGCGCTTCCTCCAATACCGATTTCCTTGCCGTGCCCATCCAAAGGGTCATGGCGTATGAAAGACACGAGGCGTTGGTCACACAATCCTCTCACACATAAGTATAACATATTCCCCCCTTCTTTGTATTCCTCTTCCTTGCTTTCATTGATTGCCCTCTACATCTCTCAGCGACATACCATACACCCATCTCATCGCTGCAAGTAACTTTTCGTCCGCTCTATATATTTCTACGCCACAGCTCTTGTCTCACTCGATACCAATCGGGTGCTTCTATACTCATCCTAAACCCCTTCCGAGGGTCTCCTACCAATCGCAATGGCCTCTCAAGAGAACTACGACATCGTAATCGTCGGCGCCGGTCCTGTAGGCCTGCTGCTGTCCACCTGTCTGGCACGATGGGGCTACAAGATCAAGCATGTCGACATGCGCCCAGAGCCTACTCTTACCGGCCGCGCCGACGGCATTCAACCTCGATCTCTCGACCTCTTGCGCAACATGGGCCTCAAGCGCGCAATCATGGACAACGACCCAGCCAAAGTATACGAAGTCGCGTTCTGGGATCCTGCCAGCAAAGGAATTGAAAGGACAGGCACCTGGCCTTCATGTCCGGCCTTCATCGACGCACGCTACCCCTTCACCACATTACTGCACCAGGGTCTGATCGAAAGAGTGTTCATTGCGGACTTGGAGAAGAACGGCGTACACATTGACAGGCCTTGGAGGATCACGGGCTTCGAGAACGACGGCAAGGATAGCGAGTACCCAGTGTCTGTCGACTTGGCGCATGTGGATGGCCACGAGAAGCAATCGGTTCGCGCCAAGTATTTGTTCAGCGGTGAGGGTGCGAGGAGTTTTGTCCGCGAACAGTTGGGTGTCAAGGTCGTCCACAAGGACCCTATTGCACACGTTTGGGGTGTTATGGACGGAGTTGTGCGAACCAACTTTCCTGATATCAAGGTAGGTCTACGACGAGATACCCACCAAGCTCAAACACTTGCTAACACACGTCTTCCAGATGAAATGCACCATCCACTCTGACGTGGGATCGATCATGGTTATTCCTCGCGAGAATAACATGGTCCGCTTGTACATCCAAATCGCTTCTTCCACCGACGACGATTGGAACCCTAGGAAGCAAGCCACCACCGAAGAGGTGCAAGAACACGCAAAGAAGATCCTGAAGCCTTACTACATTGAGTGGGATCGTGTCGAGTGGTACTCCGTCTACCCCATTGGCCAGGGCATTGCGGAGCGCTACACTCTCGACGAGCGCGTCTTCATGGGCGGTGACTGCTGCCACACCCACTCGCCAAAGGCCGGCCAGGGCATGAACACGGCCTTCCTCGATGCGCAGAACCTGGCATGGAAGATCCATCATGTCGAGACCGGCTTCGCCGACCGCTCAATTCTCAAGTCCTACGAATCCGAGCGCAAGGCTGTTGCGGAGAGCTTGCTCAACTTCGACGCCGCCTACGCCAAACTCTTCTCTCAGCGCCAGCCCAGCGCCGGCGAAGTCGGCAGCGTCAACAAGCACACGGCTGGCACCCAGCAACCATCCGAGGAGAACGAGTTCATCAAAACCTTCAAATCCGCCTGCGAGTTCACCTCCGGCTACGGTGTCGCCTACGGACCAAACGACCTCAACTGGTCCCCCGAGCACACCGCGCGCAACCCACTCTTCCTCTCCCACGCCGCCGGCACCACCACCCTCCGCACCGGCCGCATCCTCATCCCCGCCACCGTAACCCGCGTCTCTGACGCCAACCCCGTGCACCTCGAGCAAGAAATCCCGCTCAACGGCAGCTACCGCATCTACCTCTTCGGCGGCCAGAAGCAGCGCACGCGCACCGCCATCGCCGACTTCGCCAGCAACCTGCAGAAGAAAAACTCCTTCTTCTCCAGCTACCAGCGCTCCGACGCGGCCTCCGTCAACCACCTGGAAAAGCACAACCCGCACTCGCACTTCTTCACCTTCGCCACCGTCTTCGCCGCCAACAGGCCCGAGATCGAAATCGAAGACGACCTGCCCCCCGTTCTGGCCCGTTACTACGACCACGTCTACGCGGACAATGTCTTCGACGTGCGCGTCCCTAACGCCAAGGCCGCCGCTCACACCAAGATGGGTCTGAGCGAGGAGGAAGGTGGTGTCATCGTCGTCAGACCCGATGGCTACGTCGGCTGTGTCGTCAAGCTTGTCGAGGGAAGTGGAACTGTCGACGCGTTGAACGAGTATTTCGCCGCTTTCTGCTCAAAGAAGGTCGGTGGTGGTGAGAGCGCGAGGCTGTAAGTTGCTGTCTTCACCCTTTGATTTCTTTCCCCCCTCTTCTTTTTCGCTATTTCCTGAGGTTCATTGGCTTATGCATGGGGTTTTTCCTTTTCTTTTCACAGATCATGAGGCGACGACGCGCAAAGTTTCCCAAGCAAGCATTGGAGTTTTTGGGACGATTCATTCTGGACTTTTTGTCTCTGTTTGAATGAGGGCTTAAATGTGGCATGACATTCTTGTTTATTGTATATAAGGCTTGTTACTTTTTTCACCATTTTGCAAAAAATGACTCCAATTTCGTTTCGACTTGTGCGCAAGAACCATTCCAGAGGCAGCAGTTCAAAATGCACCATCGCGAAATCTTAAAAGCCTATTCTAGACTGGTGTTATAACGAACTACTCTGTGGGTATCGTTCTAAGCGAAAAGCGAAAAAATGTGACTCTTGTATGCGACCTTGTCCCGAAGCCCCAGAACAAGTGTAAATTCCCCATCATAACCAACCACATAAACCTCCAACCCACCCCTCGCCAACTTCTAATCCGGCGAATAAAGGGCATGCGTGCTTGAGCTCCTTCGCAATTTCTTCGTCTCCGCCTCCCGCCTCTGCGCCACCTGCTCGCCGTCGACTTTCTTCCTCAGCAGGAGAGCAGAGCGCACCAGCTCGTCGATTTTGCCCGCCTCGTCCGGCACGCGCCAGTCGAAAGCGTTGTATTCCGCGCTTGACTCGAGGGCGAGAATGTCATCAGCGCGCAGCTTTATCATTGCCAGCACGACGTTGAAGAGGAAGGTTTTCTGCCGTGGCAGACAGAGCCAGATGTCCCAGACGCGTTGGAGGGCTGTGCGCGGGAGGCGGTTGGCGAGTGCGGTGAGGTGCCAGCCGGGTTGGAATGTGGCGGCGGCATCGATGTCGAGATCGGTGAGTTTTTCGTCGACTTTGGGCATTAGTTCGCGTACGTAGCTGCGGAGGACGGCGTTGTCGGCTAGAGCGCCGTGCATGGGGGCGTCGCGGGAGAAGTAGCCGGAGGGAAAGAAGTGGTCGACCATGTTGCAGAGGACCCAAAAGGCGTCTTCTTCGGCTGGAATGGAGAGGAGGAGGTGGCCTGCGATCATGTTGAGGCCTTGGGTATAGCCTAGACCTTTGTATTTGGCGACGAAGGCGACGAGGAGGCGCTTGAGCTTGTCGTGGCCTTTGTCGACGTAGTAGTCGAATTGCTCGGTGAGAGTTCGCGGGACGTCTTTGAGGATCGCGTCGATTTCTATGGGGTCTTCGCTTTCGCCTTGGGCGAGATAGTGTCGGTATTCGTCTGGGCTCATGATGGCGTAGGTGTTGGACAGTTCCATCCAGATGGGGTGGCGGAGGCGGTTTGGGATGCCTCCCACGATAAGTCGGTGGAGTGTTTCCATTTTGGCACGACCAGCGCTGCCTTCTCGCCCAAAGCGTGCTGCACCGAGGAGAGTTCCTTGCGCTT
The DNA here is from genome assembly GCA_030772445.1 of Cladosporium sp. MBC 237. Classification (NCBI taxonomy): domain Eukaryota; kingdom Fungi; phylum Ascomycota; class Dothideomycetes; order Cladosporiales; family Cladosporiaceae; genus Cladosporium; species Cladosporium sp. MBC 237. The sequence goes on along the minus strand of JAPHCH010000030.1, from coordinate 290,404 downwards.
CCTGCTCGCCTCCTTGTTGGCGAGAATTGTTGAGTCGGACAATGAAGCGGTTCCACTCTGCCTCTTGTGGGTCCTGCGAGTTCTCCGTCAAAGTTGGTGGAAGGTCGTCTGGGTCGTGCTGGGCTTGCATCTCAACAGGCTCACGAGGAGCTTTGGATTCGCGGCGTTTGACTGTACCGCCACCACCACCACTGAACAGTGTGGCTGTCCAGCTGACACTGTCTTGGCTTTGGGCATCTATTGAGCGTGAATCAATGGATGCAGTACGGTCTTTGGGTTTCGGTGCGCTAAAAATTATGTCAGGAGGCAAAGTCTGTGTAAGGTTTTCTGGTTGTGCATACATTGAGGCAGATCGAGAAGAAGAAGGCGTACTATGAACATATGTTAGCTAGATACATTATATCCACTTATGAGGGATCCCACGTACATTGATCGCTGGCCAGGATCACGCTTTCGAGGCACACCACCAAAGAGTCTAGTGAGACCTCGGACGGTGCCTCCCATGGTTGTCGGCTTAGGCACACTCTCGGTTGTCTGCAACATCAATGTCAGTTGGAATATTGGTTTGAGCGAAAGTAAACACATACACTGTTATCAGATTGCGGGCCTCCGGATGGTGCTAAATCCTCAGAAGCTGCAGAAAGGGATAACCGCCGGCGCTCTGCTTGTTTGACCCGACAAGCAGCATCCGTGACTCGATCCTTGGGAACTTTGTATTCCTCACAGAGACGTTGCAGTGCAGTGATATGTGCATCTCGTTCAGCCAACGCTTCGGAAAGGCGTTTGACGAGAGTGATGGCACCATGATGATCGAGGACGCCTTGAAGAACGGCACTGTCCGCAGCAGAAAGTGCGCGAGGATCATCTGCATTCACAGCTGGCCGCTCGTCGAACATGGTAGGCTCGGATCTGTCCAGCAGACCGTACATATGCTCAGCCATGGTCGGTGATGGTGCCGTTGTGGGCGACGCAGGGGCAGGATCAGGGAAGGAGGTGAGGGATTCCGTGTCATCTTGAGGTGGCAGCATGGGCCGTCGACTCGACGCCCTGCTGAGCTCGCCCATGTTATCGCGAGTAGAGGCGGCGATGTTCGATGGCAGGGGGCAGTGTGTCGTACATGTATTGAATTGTATTGTTGTTTTGCCCGTTTCGGCAGTCAGTTTGAACAACGCCCGGGTGGCGTTCGCACTGTCCCCCCGCGTCGCTGGAAGGATGACAACACCTTGAATCACCGGTGCGTTGCAGCGTGGCACTTTACCATAATAATGGCAAATAGGCTACGAGCTGCAATGAGTGCCAAACTTCGAGCTGCGATCATTGTTATTTCGGAGACGGCGAGCAAGGACCCGTCAACCGACAAATGCATCCCAGCGCTACGAGACGTCTTCCAGCAAGATGGTGGCGACCGTTGGGAGTCTACCGAGACCAAGATAGTCCCCGATGATGTGTTGGCCATTCAAAAGGCAATCACAGAATATACCGATGGGGGAAGCAGTGCTAATCTAGTCGTAACAAGTGGTGGGACTGGATTCGCACAGAAGGATGTCACGCCTGAGGTAAGTCTACGCCTAATGAAGAGTGGTGAGAACAAAACAGTGTTGACATCCGACAGGCTGTAACTCCACTTATCCACAAACATGCTCCTGGGTTGGTCCATGGTATGCTGGCCGCATCGCTTGCAGTAACGCCGTTCGCAGTCATGTCTCGTCCGGTAGCGGGCGTTCGTAACAACACGCTTGTCTTGACGCTGCCGGGCTCGCCAAAGGGCGCCAAAGAAAACTTACAATCTGTTATCAAACTACTCCCTCATGCATGTCAACAAGCCGCCGGAATGGATTCGCGTACTCTGCACTCTGGTGGAACTCAGAAGCTTGAGGACGATGCTGGCGTTAAAGCTGCTTCTGGAACCGTGACAGCAGACCCGCAGCATACCCACCATCATCACCACCATGATCATGGCCACTCACACAGCCATGGTCACGGCCATGGTGGACACACAATGCCGAAAGCGCACACATCGCCTGAGGATCGACCAGTGTCTAACGACCCGAATGCTGGGCCCACCAGACGGTACCGTGAATCACCTTATCCCATGCTTTCCGTGGAAGACGCCCTCAAACAAATCTGGGAGCATACCCCGGAGCCTGAAATCGTGACCGCTCCAGTAGAAGAAAGTCTAGTTGGCTCAGTATTGGCTGAGGATGTGACAGCTACTGAATCCGTGCCAGCCTTCCGCGCCAGCATCGTAGACGGCTATGCTATTATTGCCTCAAAACACATGATGGTCCCCAGCACCAAAGGCATCTTCCCTGTGGTTGGCATCTCTCACGCCGAAGCTGGAAATGGCGAAGTAGACGAGCTCCGCATCGGCGAAGTGGCCCGCATCACGACCGGCGCTCCTCTACCACCAGGCGCGACTTCAGTGGTGATGGTCGAAGATACCGTGCTTCGATCTTCCACGGCAGACGGCCAGGAAGAGGAAGAAATCGAAGTCTTGACAGCCGACATCGAGCCCGGCGAGAATGTGCGTGAAATCGGATCCGATGTCCAATCTGGCGATGTTGTCATGAAGAAAGGCGAAGGCATCACTGTGGTGGGCGGTGAGTTTGGCCTCCTCGCTTCCGTCGGCACACAACAAGTCAAGGTCTACAGAAAGCCTGTGGTCGGTGTTCTCAGCACAGGCGACGAGATCATCCCACACAACCGCACGGGAGACCTCAGACATGGCGAGGTGCGCGACACCAACCGCCCGACTCTTCTCACAGCCATCCGAGGATCTGGTTTTGAGGCCGTAGATCTCGGAATCGCATCTGACAAGCCTGGTGCTCTCGAGCAAACTCTCAGAGATGCGATGAGGAAAGTCGACGTGATCGTCACCTCCGGCGGCGTCTCCATGGGCGAACTAGACCTCCTGAAACCTACCATTGAGCGACAACTGGGCGGGTCAATCCACTTTGGCCGTGTGAGCATGAAACCAGGCAAGCCAACGACCTTCGCCACGGTGCCATTCAAGTCCAACTCCGGCGAGCGCGAGACGAAAGTCATCTTCTCATTGCCCGGTAACCCTGCGTCCGCTGTGGTGACGTACCATCTTTTCGTGCTCCCATCATTGCATAAGATGGGCGGTATCAATCCCGGCGGACTGCCAAAGGTCAAGGTAGTGCTGCAGCATGATGTCAAATGTGACACGAAACGCAACGAGTATCACCGTGTTCTGCTCTCGGCGACCGCTGATGGTCGCCTGGCTGCAACTAGCACTGGCGGACAACGGAGCTCGAGGATCGGAAGTTTCAAGGGCGCCAATGGCTTGCTATGCTTGCCAACTACGCAGGAGGTTGTGAAGAAGGGAGAGACGTGCGAAGCACTGATCATGGGCAAGATCTTGACCGAGCTGTAGCTTGTGTAGAGATGATATAACATTTTCCAAACAAACTTTCAAAGCTGTGCATCTCAGATGGTGATAGCGCCCACTCATTCTACATTCCGCGTATCTATACAGAAACAGCTTAAATCCACGCATCCCCCGCTCTCCGGTCCCGAACGCCTTTTGAATGCGACAAATAGTAGGGTATTGGCGGTGATAAGAGTCGATGGCGCCCAACAAAACGTGAACTGCGTATGTGTGCGTAGATGACGCACTCATTTGAAGTCATATGCGCCACCGCTCAGGAGAAGTCCGATGATCAGTCCGAACAGACCGAGGACGGACGAGAAGATCTCAATAACAAGGATCTTCACGAAGCTATGAACGTGTTAGAAAGATTCAAGACTTTCATTCATTGGAACGGAAGGGCTTACAGCGAAGGGTCCGCAGCATCGGCCAACGCAGCGCTGGAACCGTTGATACCAACGCTAACACCGCAAACCAAGTTGCACATGCCGACCAGCAGCCCACTCCAGAAAAGCGCGTAACCGGTGTAGTAGTTGCTACCGGAGTACATAGCATCGCCGCTGACCTGGCCCAACTTGGCGGAGAAGACGATGCTCATGATGACACCGTAGATGGCGACAACCTCGCAGAAGATGATGGAGATCAAGTTCTTGGTGCGGATGCGTGGCGCCTTAACACCGCCACCGAGGATCGAAGTGCCGGTGATGAAGATTCCCCTGTTTTCTCGGTCTCAGCATATTCCCTCTTTATCCCGTATCCCTGATTCGCTGCCAATGTTGCTTTCGGGTTTCGTACCATGCAGCGCCTACAACGGACAGACCGATGCAGAGGCCGATGCCAGTGGTTGCCCAAGCGTAGGGCGAAATGGACTCGATGAACGCGCCGACCTGTATCCCAACATCTGTCAGAGCTATCCCTCCATATCTTGAAGTTTCGCAGTCATCATACGTTGAATGCCTCGCCCTCGCCATTGAACAGCATGTCTGCCAACCCGCATTAGCCCTCCGTCTCCTCAACTCAGGTTGTTCCTAGCTCTTGAGTTGCCAACGTACAGAGTCCGATGACGGTGAGTGCCGTGCCGGCACCATAGGTGCCATAAGTGAGCCCGCCCATGACTGGCGCGTGAATGAAGCAAAGGGAAGAGGTGTAAAGTGAGGCGGGTGTAATGGAGCTGCCTGTCGTTCACTACTATGATGTCCTACAGCTTGCTTGCCGCGAGCGGCTCTTCGGCTCAGACCGTGGGCTTGATGCCTGAGGCTGCAAGATCTGCTTGACTCAGCCGGAAGTACAAATACCGCCGACGACATCACTCTTTACACCCATACAAGACCAGCGACGACCTCCTGGCAGCCTTAATTCTTCCAATAAACAACTCACAACCCGCCAGGAGGTACTTACAATCAAACTTCGAATCCCGACAGACTGCAAACATCATGGCGACCGCTTCGAATACCACCTTCTACGAACTGTATCGCAGCTCTTCGTATGAATGCACCGATACTCTTTCCAAGACATGTGTATGAAATCAGACTAACAATAACCAGGATCGGTCTCGCCCTTGCCGACACTCTCGACGACCTCATCTCCTCCCGCCGCATCGAGCCGCAGCTCGCCATGCGCATCCTCCAGAACTTCGACCAGAGCATCGCAAACGTGCTGGGAGAGAAAGTGAAGGCTAGAATGACCTTCAAGGTACGAACCACCATGCCGAAAGACATCAGAAGCATCATGAAAGCTGACAAACGCTGCCACAGGGACATCTCGACACATACCGCTTCTGCGACGAAGTCTGGACCTTCATTATCAAGGATGTCAAGTTCAAGTTGGACAATACCAATAATGTCGAGGCGGAGAAAGTTAAGATTGTTGCTTGTCAGAGTAAGGAGAAGGTTTAGTAGACCTCCGAGGGTCGCGGGAAGGTGGACGCTCTTGGCGACGGCGAAGGAGTTCAGGTGATACGACCTGGTCATGGTGCGACTTGCTCGTTATGACCTTACGACGGGCATATTGATGACATGCGAAGTCTCCACGCTGCTCTCGGTACTGTGGTGGAAGAGCACAAGTACATGTCTTTCTTCAGGACGAGGGCTTTGACGCTTAAAGGTGTTTGAAGACAGACTCCGTCTCGAGATGCCCGACTCGCGAAGCAAAGATGCTACAGAGGCGCATGGTCACCTGGCTCTACGATGGAGAGAACGGGCGAAGGAAGGGAAACGAAGGGAGACACAGCTACTTTTATGATACCCATGCAGAATATGCCAATCGAGATTAATAAATGGACCGGTATCGTGGCTTTGACGCTTACCCTTGAACGATGCTTGTAATAGATCCCCCGATTGACCAAAGTGTCACATAGTATTCAGAGAAGAACATGAATAGATTTAGGTATTCAAGCGACAGTGACAATCATCGGTCAAGGTATAATTACATCTACACCACCTCGTAACAAACGCCAAGCGATCCCAGAAGCCAACTCACGACGCCGCCTCATAGCTCTCCTCCACATCGACCTCCCTCCCTCCATACTCCCCCTTCACTAATAAATCTCACCTCCAGCCACAATGACCACCCCAAAAACCCAATGGCTCTTCTACGCCATCTCCTCCGGCGCCTGCGCTGCCCTCAACGGCGTCTTCGCCAAACTAACCACCACCCACCTCACAACATCCTGGGCAACAGGGTTATCGCATTTCTTCGGACTCAAGAGCGAAAGTGTAGTTTTCGAACTTCTCGTCAGAGGCGTGCGTTTCCCCTTTCTCTTCGAAATAAACAAGTTTGCGTCTGCGAGAATAGTCTCACTAACTCCCATCCGCTTTGGTTCTATAGTTCTTCTTCGCAATGAACCTCCTTTTCAACGCCATCATGTGGGGCCTCTTCACGCGCGCTCTCACGCTGGCCAGCAGTACTGTGCGCGTCAGTGTGATTAATACGAGTGCGAATTTTATGCTCACGGCTTTGTTGGGATTGTTCATTTTCTCTGAGACGCTGCCTGGTGAGTTTGATCTGTGGCGAAGTCGTGTTTTTTTTGTTCGTCACTAACCGACCATGCGCAGGATTGTGGTGGCTCGGGGCGAGTTTCTTGGTTGCTGGATCTGTGATTATCGGAAGACGGGAGGAGGGGAAGGAGGTCGGTGATGCTGGTACTGCTGGGGTTGAGCCTGTTGTTGCTCCTGGTGGGCAGAGTTATAGCGATGAGCCTGATGCTCCGCTCGGCGCGAGGCAGGGGCAGGCTGTGGGCGGTGATGTTGAGCTTTTGGGAAATGAGAGGAGGAGAAGTAGGAGTGCTGATAGGAATGCTCGTGAGGCGGATGATTAGGAGTCAAGGTACTGAGTAGTATACTCATACAATACAGAAGGAGCCCTTGTTAACCAAACGAAAGATAATAGGATCTTGATGCTACAAATACGGTGGGCCATTTCATAGCATGTGATATATAGCTTTGTAGAACATGATCCAGGTCTGATTGTCGATGTGTATTGATAAAGAAACAGAGTATAGACTACATCCAATATTGCAATGTTTGATAGAAGGATCAGACGAAATCGCGCGCTTCTGACTTACACTATAAAATAGAGCTCACACTGTACAATTTTCCCAAGCTCCAGGCCACTCAGTTGAAAGCGAATAATTCCCATTTAGTTTCCCATCCCAATTCCAATTCCAATACGCCAGTCCTACGATTCTCAAACCACCTCAAGAGCTCTGCACCTTATGATCCCCCTGCACAGCCTGCGCATAAGTCGGCGGCACATCCGTTGACGGACGCGAAGACTCCGCAGGCGTAGGAGCCGCCGGTCCAACAACACCACTCTGCTGACCCGGGAACTGCGCATTGGGCGTGTTGCCATTCACAGTGCCGTAACCCTGCTGTCTGGGCCGCTGGCCGCCGTGGGAGTATTGTGGCTGGCCTTGGACGTAGTAGTATGTGACTGTGCCGCCTTGCTCTTCGTCGGCGGCGACGGGCTCGTACGTGGGGTCGGGCGTTATGGCGATTATGTACCAGGCGTGGAAGAGGCCGGGGAGGAAGCCGAGCACTGTTGTGATTCATTCCGTTAGTAATTGCTCACGAGAAGAGGTTTGTGGTGTTTGGGAGATCTTGGACGTACTGCATAGTGCGATGTTGATCAGACTGTCTGCTGAGCAGAGACCTCTCTTTACCCAAACCGCAAGCGGCGGGAAGAGGATTGCGATAAGGCCGAGGAAAATGTCGCTGCCGCACATGTTGGAATGCGAATCGGACGTGGATTGTTTGGTTGTTGTGGTGTGGGCACTATACAAGGCAAATGGGAAAGTGGGAAGAGAGGTATTGTTATTAGAGTTGGTGGAGAATGGGTATTATCAGGTCACAGGATGTGAGAATGCGCCGGGCTGAGCTGACGAGGATGACGAAAGCAGGAAAGCAAAAGCGGCTGCCTGCGCCCTGAGCGCCTGCGCCTCTCTTCTGTGTGGGGAAAGCACAGATCATCGAAACGCGTGAAGATGCCGAGGCTTGCGATTGTAAGTGAAGTGAAGACTGTAAGGTGCACCTATAGATTTTAGAACACACTTTCCGGCATCATATGATCTGTGGCCGGGAGGTATGCATAAATGAGACATCTTGGAGTGCGTGCTTCAGGAAAGAATGGATGATCAAACCCGAAAAAACCATGTCATTAGCGAGGATAAACTACCATTCCCGAACACGCTTTGCTATGCCTAAAATCAACGCGAAAACCAGAAGCCATTCGAGCCATCAAAGTGGCGTATGTTGTGCATCAAAGCCGATCACTTCTTCTTCCCCTTGCCGGCCCCATTGGCCTTCCCCTCAGACGCCATCACTCCCTTGAGCCATTCTTCGCTCGCTCTACGCTGAACCTGCGCCTTGTTACGCGCATCCAGAACATGCTTGAGCCAGAACTCAGCGCCTTTCATGCCCTTCTCCAAGTGCGCTGTGTCTGTGCCGATGCAATAGCGTTCAATGTCCCGCTCCTTCTTAGTGAACTTTACCGCTTGGTCAAAGAGACCGCATTGGAGACTGTATTTGGAGCAACGGCGGTATCTGTGAACGGGAGATCAGCGATTAGCATGTTGCTGTGCACATGTATCTTTCAAGGGGAAACTTACAAAACCTGAAGCTCACAATCAAGAATGCCCTCCTTCTTGAATAGCTCGAGAAGCTCTTGCGCAATTTCGAGAGCAACGCCTGCGTTTCGAGCGACCTCAAAAGTATTGCGCGGCTTGTTCGATTTGTCATACGCTTCCAGCGAGAGGTCCAAGCGAAGCATGGACTTGCGCCTCTCATTGCTCTCAGCTGCATCATCGCCTGTGCAAACCCTACACTCACAAGTGAAACATCTTGCCTTGAACTCTGCATCACGCTGCTCGTGTGTTCTGCAAGAATTCGTGTGAAATCTTGTGAGAAGCTCCTCGCCTTTGTTGATGTAGCGGACTGCGTGGACGATGAGTTTTTGTGTGGTCGGGTTGTAATGGGCTTGCAGATTTGGGACACAGGAGTAGTTGATGCGGCTGTGGAGTGGAAAAACTTCCGTACCAAGCTCGCGGTCGTCTCCGAGCTTCAACATGTTTGACCCGTAGATGGCCGCCAGCTTGACGAGGGTCATTGGATCACAAACATCGGGAAGCTTGATTGGTGCGTTAAGCTTTTGCTCTTGAAGCTCGCGGCGCAGTCGTTTTTTGACTCCGGGTATAAAGTTTGGGTTGTGATAGAGAGCGAAAAAGGTCTCGTGCTGCTCGCGCGAGAGACTCTTGAGTTTGCTGACGAGACCTGCGATGTTCATACCGAGTAATCCTTTGCCGCCAGGTTTGAGTGGAGTAGTCATCAGTGGTGATTCAACGAGGATGCATGTTCCGCGCGGAATGTTCTCTACGGCAAAGAGTCCGTATCCTTTGTCGTTTGTGAGTACGAGCTCGAAGAGGTTGTCTAAGGATAAGTTTAGCCACATTTGACTTCTTGAGACCCAGTCAGGATTGGTACCTTTGATGCCAACATTGTCGGTCTGCTTTCCCGATTGTATTTGATATTCTTGCGTTTTCGGCGATGGATGAGATTTGGTCGATGCAGTGCCGACAGAATCCTGGAGTGGCTCCATAGCAATATTTCGTCGAATGGTAAGAGGATTTGAGTGGAACAGCGATGGGTGTAAGTGGGCACAGAAGAAAAAGCTTGTCTTGTCTGACCGGTGTGGTATACAAGCTGCAGCCTGGCATTCGGAAGGAAGGCGCAAACGTTGACGACGAGTGGGTCTGAGGGCGTGAATGTTAATTGGATTGGAGGCCTACTACGTTCCTTGTTATTTCAACTGAATGCATGGAGATGCTACCTTGCCGGAACAGAGTGATGCCAGTGAGAGGAGGTACCGAAGAACTCTCGAGGTCGTCCATGATCGCAATGCGTACTGTAGCTTCGTAAAAACGCGATAAACCAGATCATGCCGTGCTGGGTAGAATAGATCATAAGCCAATATAGTCGCCGTAGACATTATGTCGGCCCCAAACCTGGAAGATACATGTCGTTTGCTGCGGCATTCAACAATGCGAGCAACAGACGCCATCTGGTCAGCTAGAGGCCATTGATGGCTCATTCACACCTCAGCCCGAGCATTACAGCAAAATGCTGCTTTGGCTGTAGTAAGTACATGATGCACGTTTAGGAACATTTGTACGCACAGACACAGACAGAGTAAAGTGAAGTGAAGTGAAGAAGCGCGGACCTCGCCTTGTGAGAGCTCGACTGTTGGCTCTGACGTGGGGCAAAGGTTTGCAGCCTCGAGACGAACAGCAGTCGATGAATTTCTGCGCTGCCCGTATGAATCACCCGACTATCGCAAGATCGCTCCTCCGAGCATTTACCCCACTACGACCATTTGCAACAAGACGTCTGTCGCATTATCGGCCTCGCATTATTCTTATCCAGCAACACCCCAGAACATACCCCAAATCACCCTTCACCACAACACGAAGAACCATGGCTTCGATCCACGTCGACGACAAGGTCAAGGACCTCATCATCAAGTCCTACCCTCAGGCTCAGGATGCCGGTGACGACCCTCACAAGCTCTCTACCACCGCCTTCCCTCACGTCGAGGTTCGTCCTAGCTATTTGCCTACACATCTCTCCAAACCTCCCACTAACCTCCAACCCAACAGTACTCCCAGCCCGAAAAGGCCGAGATCGAGCAATGGCTCATCACCTCCTCCCACATCGCCTCCGCGACCGAAGACCCCGCGAAGACCGCTGAGCGCCTGTCCTCCCTCAACACCCACCTGTCGACCCGCTCCACCCTCCTCGGCAGCAAGCCCTCCATCGCCGACGTGGGCATGTACGCCCGCATGGCGCCCATCGTGAAGCTCTGGTCTCCCGAGGAGCGCACCGGCGAGCAGGGCTACCACCACATCGTCCGCCACCTGGACTTTGTGCAGAACTCGCCTATGTTCAGCCTGTCCGTCGCCCAGGACGAGAAGATCCCCGTCGAGGTTGACTCTATCATTGCGCCGGTTAAGACCTTCGACGCAAAGGCCGAGAAGGAAAAGAAGAAGAAGGAGAAGGCTGCTGCTGCTGCCGGTGGTGCTGCTGCCGCTCCCGCTGCTGGCGCCGCTGTCGCCGCTGAACAGAAGCCTGCCGAGGACAAGTCGGCGAAGGAGAAGGTCAAGGAAGTCGCTGGTTCCGTTGCCGAGAAGATCCCCGGCGTGAAGAAAGAGAAGAAGGAGAAGAAGGAGAAGCAGCCCAAGCCGCCCAAAGCAGCAGCAGTGGAGAAGCCTCTCTCGCCCGCCATGATTGACCTGAGAGTCGGCCACATCCTCAAGGCCGAGAGACACCCCAACGCCGACTCCCTCTACGTCAGCACCATCAACTGCGGCGACGCTCCCGGCACAGACAACACCTCCGAGTACGAGGGCAAGATCGTTCGCACGGTCTGCTCTGGTCTCAACGGCCTCGTCCCACTCGAGGACATGCAGAACCGCAAAGTCGTGACCGTCTGCAACCTCAAACCCGTGACCATGCGCGGCATCAAATCCTGCGCCATGGTTCTGGCCGCATCGCCCCGCCTCGCACCCGGCGTCGAAGACAACCACGCCGGACCCGTTGAGCTCGTCAACCCTCCCGTTGCCGCTGAGGCTGGCGACCGCGTCTACTTCGAGGGCTTCGAGGGCGAGCCTGAGGCCGTTCTCAACCCCAAGAAGAAGGTCTGGGACTACTGCCAGGCTGGCTTCACCACCACCGAAACCAAGGAGGTTGCTTTCGACGTTGCTGCTGTCGAGCAGATGAAGGAGAGCGGCAAGACTGGCATCGCTACTTTGATGACCAAGTCGGGCAACTGCACCGTTCCCACTCTTGCCGGCGCTACCGTTAGGTAAGTGGGTGCAATTGAGGAAAGGAAAAAGTTGTTATACGATATCATAGAAACGCGCAATGAAAAGAACCTAGAAGATTCGCTTGGAGCATGGTATCGTCCGCTCGCTAGCTAACTGCAAAACACTTTTGTACCGTTTTCTCCCGCTCGTCGATCGTTCATTGAAAAGAAAGAAAGCAAAACCAGCCAGTCGGGTATCAAGAAAAAGCCATTGTCGACAGTCTATCCACCAACCCTTTCAATGACCTACCATCGGACTCTGAAAAGGCAGACTCTTCCGCCTCACAGACTGGCTCAAAGTCCCATTATCCCTGCTCACCACCTTTTTCAAATCCCGCAAATCTCTCGGCGGCAACGGCGCCACAGTCGAAGTCCAAACTGCCTCAGAATTGCACCTGAGCAAGTGTCCAGCATCCGAGTGGTCAAGTTTTCCAGGAGACGTCTCCGGCACGAAATCGTCGCTTTAGGGGATTTGGATCGGAGAGTAGGCGCGGCTGTTGGATTTTTTGCGAAGGATTCTCTGACGTGGTGGAGAGGAGGAGGTCAGTTGGTTCTCTGCTGTGGAGAAGTAGCAGCTTTCTTCGAGGAGGACTGTGCTGTTCCGGCGGGTGTTTGCGGCGGTGCTTTCGGGGCGGTTGCTTTCGCTGGAGATTTGAGGCGCCGTGGGTTTGAGGATGGATCGGGGGTGCGTGTTGGTTGATTTTGTTGGTTCGTAGTTGTGGGCTGGGTTTGGAACCGAGAAATCCCTATCGTGTGGATGGGATCGGAAAGAATTCTGGTGAATTTGTGGGTTGATCATTGATGTGTTCGCGACGGGGTTTGTGGGTTTGTTGTTTGTAGTGTTCTCGAACAACATACCGTCGAGCTGGAAGTCGTCCAGTATGGTTTCATTGACTTCGTTCAGTCGCCCGTGGCGCGGAGGACCGCGTTGGTGATAGCCGGGTGCATCTGAACGTCGGAAATCCAGATTGACACCGGCATTATCGGTGCGCTCTTTTGCAGGACTCGAATGTCCAGGAAGGTATGCGCTGTGATTTGTCTGGCTTCTGAGGTGTGATCTGGCTTGCTCGTCTTCATTTGGCTCAACTTCTTTACCCTCAGACGGAGACTCATACTCGTCGAGATACGTGTCTGCTGCTAGGTCATCTTCGCCTTCTTCGCTACTTTCCTCTTCGTCACCTCCTTCATCTCCTTCATCATCTTCACTCGTGAGTGAAACACTTGGCTCCCTCATTGGAGCCGAGACCGAAGAAAGTTGAGCCGTGATGAGGCGGTGAATATCGTCACTGAAGCTCACTTGTCTTTTGGATGACCTCGCAGTGCGATTGATGAGAGATGTACACACGGCTGGGGAGTGACCTCTCGGGAGAAGAGTCGCAGACTCGAATTTCGAAGGCTGTGAACCAGCCTTTATTTCCAGCTGGCTTGCCTGACAATGATCGAATTGCACATCAGGCAGTGGGCCGCCCACCAGTGTTAGTGCCTGCATTCCTTGTAACAGTGTCTTACGCTGAAGACGCCTGCGTTCTCCTCTCATACCGAACAATGAGCGATGAGTCGACGCAAGCTCTGTTTTCTCAAAGCCATCGCCTACCACATCCCGATTTCTTTTGCCCGTTGCAGTGATGTTCACGGCTATGTTGCTCTTTCGCAGGCCTTTGATGGGCTTGTAATTCGATGTTGGGGTTCGAAGACGTTTCCTGATTGTACTCAAAGACACTTGAGATTTGCGCTTCAATGGCGTTACCACTGGGTCGTCCAAATCGATAGCGTACAGCAAGGTTCGCGACGAGGAAGAGATGGGATCTTTGCTCAACATTGCATTTGCCTTGTTCGAGGACCGATCAAAGCTGACATCCGGGTCGTTGCCCGGTACAAGCACCAGCTCGTTGATAGGAAGCAGACCTCTTCTGACATTTCTGGGCTTAGTTTGGGGGTTTTCTTTGGATGAACGATTTGGTTCTCGTAGCTTCGGCTTGCTCGTAGTGCTGTTGCCATCTTCTGCGGATGGGAACGATAATGACAAGGTACGTGGGATTGCGATGTCTTCACTGTGTTGGAGGCTCCTTCCCGTCTTCTCTAGCTGATGCCGTGCACCACGACGTCGCGTTGATGTATTGCTCGTCCGATACACCAGGGAAGATGGGCTAACACTCAGCCTCAATGGCTCAGCATCAGACAAAGGCGAATCGTCGGCATCTGAGTTCTCGTAGAATGCGGCAGACATATTGCTCTTTGACAACAGCGCATCACTTTCATTCCTCAGCTTGACAGCGGCTTCGTTGCGCAGAAAATGGTTTCCAGCCAGAGGCAAGAGCTTGTTCTTGTATTTGCCGTATGTGGTCTTGGGGGCAGTGTTCGCGATCCGTTCTTGAGCAGTCGCCCGAGGCTCACGCTGTTGATGGCTCATGGTTGATCTCATGTTGAGATGGGGGTGTCGGCTGAGGAGAGTATAGTCGCTTTGAGCCATTGTAACTTGCGCATGAATTGAACGATTACGTGGTAGATCGATCGCAGTCAGCGAGATCTCAATCCTCACCAACATGCGAGATTCGCAAGTGATGAGGTGACGTCCAAATAGGCTACCGTGATTTGAAGAAGGCGCATCTCGTCCTGAGACTTGATGCCACCTGCCTCATTAATGCGACGAAGCCAGCGTGCACATCACCGCAAGCAATCCATCACAGGTGGCATAGCATCATTTCAAAACATTCATTGAGTTGCGAATGATGATGGTATTCTTTAAAGTTGATGATTTGAACGAAGGTTTCCGAAGTCGGGAGGTCGATTGATGACCGTGGAGCTGTCATTGCGTCTGGAGAGGTCAGCAGCTTCTCAATCATTGCCAATGAAGCGCTCAGTACCTTAATTGTGAAAGCATGTGCAATGGTTCTTAGCCGGGAACCCCTCTAAATCCTCTGTATAAGACTATGACCTTGTGATCACGTCCCAAAGGCGCCAATGGGCCATTGCACATGTGTGCGTTGCGCGTGGATTTTGCCTGTTGTTATATCCATTAATTCACTCCGTTCAATCACCGTGTCTTCCAGTTGAAATTCCCTTGTATGATCGAAACCCGGTCGTCATTATGTTTCCCTTCCGCCACATCCTAATCCTCTTCATCCTCCTCCTCACATACAACATCCTCGCCCATCCCATCAACCACAACGACAACGCTAAACCACCCAAAGTTCTCAAGCCCAAAAAGCTCATCGACCAATCCAAAATCTCCACCCAATGCAACAAAATCGGCGTGTGGCCCTGGTACAACAAATACGAAATCCTCGCGACAAACTGGAACCTAAGCGAGCAAGAGATACAGAGCGTCGTCAGCGAGGCCGGCGCAATGACGGGTTGGAAGTATAAGGAGTGGGGGACTTCGCCGAAGGGGATCAAGAATGCTATGATTAATGTGAGATTTCGGTGTGTGGGTGTGGGTGGGCACTCTGTTGAGTGGGTTTGCTGATGTTTGTGGTAGTTTAATTTGGATGTTGCTAGGAGCTCTCGTTTGGAGAAATCTTTGAGTAAGGCGCTTGGACTTGATCCGGAGGAGGAGAATGCTGTTAAATGTAGACCGTCAGGTATGTGATCATTGTTTACGGATTTGCGATGTGGAACTGATTTGTCTTGGAGGGGCCGGCACCAAGGTATGAGATGGGGTCACTAAGCAGGTTGGTCCGTTCTGGCAGGCAGACGATGCGAAACACGCGCAGAGCTGCGATAAAAGGTCACCTTTGACAATTCTGTCGACTGTCCACTGGAAGGGTCGGTAGTAACAATGTTGTACTGAACTGGAATTGGCGGGAAAGCCGCACAATTGGTATCTCAAAATTATTAAAAGTCAGCAAGCAATAAACGCCGACATATGCCGCTAGCATAACAACATCAACGAAGCTCCCTCACACAGGATTCCCAGTATGCATCCTATCCTCTCCCTACATCCTCCTGATCTCGGTCTCGCCCTTGTACTTCTCCAGACCGCCGTTCAGGTGCTCCCACCACTCGAAAAGCATGCTCTCACAGATAAGCTTGAACCAGGGAGTGAACTTGAGCGAATCATCCTTGAACATCTCCTTGAGCTCGTTCGCCGCGACGTACTTTGAATCCCGCACCTCGTTGGGGTTGATGTCCAAATCGACGTCCGCCTTGATGAAAAGGATGTAGTCAATTTCATGCTCGCCCCACTTGCCGTCGCTGGGTGCCTTGTAGTGTATCCTGGTCAAGAAATCGAACTTCTCAATTGGTACCTGCTCAGGCTTAATACCGAGCTCTTGCTCCAGCTTGCGTTGCGCCGCGCGCTTGACGCCCTCAATGGCTGCGGGCAGAGTGGCGCCGGTCTCGGTGGGGATGCCCAAGGGGTGAGAGCAGCAAGTGTTGGTCCAGAGGTCGGGGAACGTGATCTTCTCGGTGGCTCTTTGTTGCAGCAAGAGGCGGTCCTGGGAGTCGAAGAGGAAAACGGAGAAAGCGCGGTGAAGGAGGCCTTTGTTAATGTTCTCCATGAGATGGCAGATCTTCTTGCTGGCGCTACCAATGGGGAGATCGTTCTCGTCGAGGACAATGCAGACCTCGTCCATCAGACGGATCTGCTCCTCATCGTAACCGGCGAGGTCATTGTCCTGGGCAGCGGACTGTGTTTGGGCGGCGAGTTCGGTGTTGATCTCTGGGAACAGGCGCAGGATGTTTGCAGCGCTCTCAGACTGAGTCTGGGTGACGGTAGTGGTGGCACTCATATTTACAGTCGAGAATGTGGTAATCTCTGGCCTGGTGATTTGGTGGAAGTAACAAGTAGGTTAGTCTCCTCGGCGGTATCAAGGAGAGTCAGGGCATCGGCTTGCCCCTCAGTCGAGAAATTAGTGGTTCGAGGCCGAAATCGCGGAACTAGCGCCAGAGGGAAACAGCGAAACAGGGTCTTTGTCTTTGTACCTGATTCTCCTGCAGCCAATTTAGACTCGGCGCGTATGGACGACCGTAGTGACAAGGAGACCGCGACTCATCTGGCGCGTTTTGGCGTTTGAATTTCCCGTAGCAACCAACAGCCCCTCCTCCGCAAGACTGGTCGGTGTGTTTGACACGAGCAATTGTCGCGAGATCATCACATACAGATACCCCATAACACGCCCACGAAAGACACTTCACATCAACACAGCCCATCATGTCGTCCATGATCGATGGCTACGCGTCAACGCCGAGAGAACCACGCAGCGATGCACCTTCACAAGCACCTTCACAGGCCCCGTCTTCGCGATCAAATCGGCCAGGTCGCTCTTCATCACGGCCGCGAGCGCCCAATTCCATCATGGGAACTCCGGCTGCCATGAGCGATGCGCCATTCGCAGACGATGAGGTTGTAGGCAGAGGCCCGAGACGACAAGTGCTTGGAGGTGATATCCCAAGAGTGGTTGATGCCACGGGAGAGAGCTTGTCGGACAGATTTCAGGAGTTCTTAGAGAAGTATGTAAGGCCACGCATCGAAATTGAGGCATTGCTAACAGTCTTCATAAAGATTCACCGAGGATCCTACACCCTCCGCCGGGCCTACGTCGAGCGCCGTTACCACAAACAAGTACTATATCGCACAGATCCACGGTCTTGCCCAGTTCCAGCTCTCAACGCTATACATCGACTTCACGCACATTATGAACTTTGAAGACGGCATTCTGGCAACCGCCATCCAAGGCGATTTCTACCGATACCAGCCATACATGCTCAGAGCGCTTCACAACTTGATCGCAAAGTACGAACCGCAATACTTCAGGGAACACAGACAACCTGGCTCCACAACTGCTAGGACAGATACTTCCCTGGCAAACAACAGCATGAGCGAAGAGGATGACCTGCACAAGAAGACACCCAACCAGCAGACCGACAAGATCTTTGCCCTCGCCTTCTACAATCTGGCGCTCGTCTCCAGAGTGCGACAACTTCGAACCGAGCAAATCGGAAAGCTGGTGTCCATGTCCGGAACTGTGACTAGAACTTCAGAAGTCCGTCCTGAGTTGCATCTTGCGACCTTCATTTGTGAAGTGTGCAACAACGTTGTTCCAGACGTCGAGCAGATTTTCAAGTACACAGAGCCTACGCAGTGCCCGAACGCGACTTGCATGAACCGCATGGGCTGGAGATTGGATATTCGCCAGAGCACTTTCATCGATTGGCAGAAAGTGCGCATCCAAGAGAACAGCTCTGAGATCCCCACTGGAAGCATGCCCAGAACCATGGACGTCATTCTTCGTGGCGAGATGGTTGACAGAGCAAAGGCTGGTGAGAAATGCGTTTTCACTGGTACTTTGATCGTGGTTCCGGACGTTAGCCAGTTCAGGGTGCCCGGAAGCAGAGTGCAAGCTGTACGCGACACCCAAGGCAGCAATGGTGACGCTGGCGGCAGTGGTGTTGGCGGCCTTAAGGCGCTTGGTGTTCGCGATCTGACATACCGCATGGCTTTCCTGGCCAACATGGTTACGCCCGATATGTCTACCCAAGGCCAGAACCGTAACCAGAACCTCAAGGGTCAAGCAGGCAACATCCTGACTTCCTTGAATCAGATGGTAGACGTTGGCGACGGCAGTGGCGACGAAGCTCAACAGGCATATCTGGATACCTTAACACCTGCCGAGATCGAGGACCTGAGAAAGATGGTGCAGATGCCGAATATCTTCATGCGTCTTGTCGATTCCATCGCTCCCATGATCTACGGCCACACTGTTGTCAAGAAAGGTTTACTGCTTCAGCTTATGGGTGGTGTTAGCAAGGTCACTCCTGAGGGCATGGCTCTTCGTGGAGACCTCAACATTTGCATTGTGGGTGATCCATCTACGAGCAAGTCGCAGTTCCTGAAGTACATCTGCTCTTTCTTACCACGGGCTGTGTACACCTCTGGTAAGGCCTCCTCTGCCGCTGGTCTCACGGCTGCGGTCGTCAAGGATGAGGAGACTGGCGAGTTCACCATCGAAGCCGGTGCGCTTATGCTGGCGGACAACGGTATTTGCGCAATCGACGAATTTGACAAGATGGATGTAGCCGATCAGGTCGCCATTCACGAAGCTATGGAACAGCAGACCATTTCCATTGCCAAAGCCGGCATTCAAGCAACACTGAACGCTCGCACCAGTATTCTCGCCGCAGCCAACCCCGTTGGTGGTCGCTACAACCGCAAGACCACTCTCAGAGCGAACATCAACATGAGCGCGCCTATCATGTCGCGTTTCGATCTCTTCTTCGTCGTTCTCGACGAGTGCAACGAGCAAGTCGACGATCACCTGGCTCGTCACATTGTTGGTATTCACCAACTGAAGGACGAGGCCGTTGAGCCAGAGTTCAGTACCGAGCAATTGCAGCGCTACATCCGCTTCGCACGCCTTTTCCAGCCCGTGTTCACCGAAGAAGCCAAGGCCAGTCTCGTCGAGAGGTACAAGGAATTGCGCTCCGATGATGCACAAGGCGGAATCGGCAGGAACTCCTACCGCATCACGGTCAGACAGTTGGAATCGCTCGTCCGTCTCAGTGAGGCCATCGCCAAAGCCTGTTGCGTCGACCAAATTAGCCCTGAATTCGTGGACGAAGCATACAGACTTCTCAAGCAGAGTATCATCAGCGTCGAGAAAGATGACGTCGAGTTCGAAGACGAAGACCTGGCGGACGCGGCTGAAGGCGCAGCTGCTGACGAGGAGGATGGTGACTCTCCCATGGCTGGCGGCGACGATATGGAGGAAGCAGGCCCATCCGGCTCCGTTCGTGCGTCTGCCACACCTGCACCCGCCCCCAGGCAGAGGACCCAGATCAAGTACGACGACTACATCAAGATCCACAACATGCTTCTGCACAGAGTCAACGAAGACCAGAGTGCCGAACAGGACGGTGTGGACGAGGAAGATCTGCTGGTGTGGTTCCTGGAGCAAAAAGAAGCCGAACTGCAGAGCCAAGAGGACATGGAGACGCAGAAGAGTTTGGCCAGGAAGGTGCTGAAGAAGATGGTCAAGGTATGTTTCACTTAACTCTCCCAACGATGTTTGTAAAGACATTGCTAACCTTCCATCCCACAGACAAACGTCCTGCTCCAAATCAGAGGCGAAGGTTTAGCCGACGAATCCGGCGAAGGCCTGCAAGAGACCAGAATGATGTACGTCGTACACCCCAACTGCGTCGTCGACGATATCGGTGCATGAGCACGCAACGACTCCACCATTGTCTTGTAAGGAGTTTTGAAGGTTTGCGAATGTTTTCTGGGAAAGGGTTTGGGGGGCTGGGCATTAGATATCCGTCGGCGTTATGGGGTGTGAAACGAACTTCATCAGCGTTGAAAGTACTGTTTACGAATTGAATCGATCATCGTTCATATTACTTTAAGTGCGTTGGTAAAAAGTCTAAGTCGTATTTCATAACATGGCCGATAAGCGTGATTTCAGCTCTTCTATGCAAGGATGATCAGGCCTGAGCATATCCCGAATGCAGCCTTGCATTTCTCCCGCCGGATCCCCGATTTTCTCGCTGAAATGCGCTGGGAAAATCCCTCTCTTGAGCCCGTTGAGAGTCTCGTGTCGCTCCATGCCTGTGATAAATCCGTTAGCAAATCGTCCATGATCGGCAACATATACAGGAGTCAGATCAAGAAGAACTTACGCGTCGCAAAAGGCCAAAGCAACTCAACAGCAACAACGCCCGCGGCAAAAACATCCAAAGCCGGACTCGCGTGCCCCCTCACCTCCTCCACAGCCGGACGATACAATTCCGTGCCGACGGGAGACTTCTCCGACCCATCGAGACCCACAGCATCGTCGCCGTCCTTAGCCAGGGCCGTGACGAGCCCGAAATCCCCGATCCGCACTCTAAGCGAGATGGGATTCGCTTTGCTCTCCGCGCGGCAAGACTGGCAGAGAAACAGGTCTATGGAGCCGTCTGGGTGGCGGGGGTCGGAGTTGGGGGCGAGGAAGATGTTGCCTGGTTTCAGGTCGCGGTGGACGATGCGGTGGTGGTGTAGGTAGGCTATGCCGTCGAGGATGGCGAGGATGATGC
The DNA here is from genome assembly GCA_030772445.1 of Cladosporium sp. MBC 237. NCBI lineage: Eukaryota > Fungi > Ascomycota > Dothideomycetes > Cladosporiales > Cladosporiaceae > Cladosporium > Cladosporium sp. MBC 237. The sequence goes on along the minus strand of JAPHCH010000030.1, from coordinate 269,652 downwards.
GGATGGAGGGGGTGAGGTGGAAGCAGTGTTTTAGCGGTGGGGCGGCGGAGGTTGTGGTTTGCAAGGGGGGTTCTTGGGTTAGGAAGTCTGTGAGGGTCATGGGGTAGAGCGCCATTTGCATGTGCACGGCGAGTTGGGGCGTGGAGGTGTCGAATTGCATGCCGTCTGTGCCTGTTACGATGCTGCTGTCGCTGTTGCGGGAGATGGACTCGACGTCTTCGTCGCTGACGGTTGCTCGCGTGGCGTGGGATGCTGTGCGGCGTAGGTCATTTTCGCTGTTCGTGCTGGCTTTGGAGGCGGTGCTGTTTGTTGTTGCTCGTGATACCTGCTGGATGTGTTAGTTTTGCTCAGCAATTCAGTCTTCATCAACGACGAACGTACACCGCTGTCCTCAAACATGATATGATCATCACCGGTTTCTGTGATGATTCGACCTAGAGATATACTGCCAGTACGAGTACTCTCGGCGCCACCCACAGCATCGCCAGAGCTCGAATTCTGCAATGGAGCATCGAGATTGATGTAATCCAGCCAGCCATTGTAATAGCGTACGATATTTGGATGATCAAGTTGCGCCAGCGTCCTCAACTCAGCCAGCAATGCATCGATTTCCGACTGCCCGCGAATCATGATCTGCTGGCGTCGACTCTCGGACACAGGGACCTTCTTTACGGCATAGATCACGCCGTCCAGCTTGTGCCTGCAGGAATAGACAATACCATACCCGCCTTTGCCGAGAATGCCTAATTCCTCAAAGTCCTGCCGGTAACGCGTACCGAACATAGACGCCTGCGGAACATACGGGCCAAGAGAAAGTGGAATGGAGTTTGGAAGGGTGAGTTGGAGATTTCGGAATTGAGAGTCAAGCGAGCCAGGGAAATGCTCGACTCCCGTCAGCATGCGGCGTGGCGCAGGGCGTATGTTTGCTGTCGAGTTGCCGGATCGCACGCCAGCATGCGAGAAAGTGTTCAGACCATCTCGGTATTGCTGGCGGATGGATTGGTGAGTATCTTCGTCGAGGCCAGGGGCTGTCAGACCGACCTGGGCTAAACGGGCACTTAGCGCTTGGTATCTGTGGGATTGGTTAGTGGGTTGCGGTTGAGAAAGATATATCGTCGACGAATGTCTGACCTGTTACGAGCTTCGATGACAATAGCTGTTTCGCTCGTCGATCGACCAGCATGTTCTTTTCGTACATCATTCAAGCATTTCTCTTCCAGTAGTGCATGCAGTAACAAGTCCTTGTTAGGGCCGGCAACAGCGACGGCATTGGAAGCCTCATCCTGCACAGGCGGAGTGGCTAGATCCAAACCTCTTGATCTAGATAAGTTTGAGTCGTCCGCTCCCTGTTTAGTCTCATCTTCTTCTAGATCCTCGCTGTCGGAGGCGCTGGAACTGGAGTCTGAGTCTGGGAGTTTGCGGAAGAACTTGGACATGCTGCAAGCAGGGCTAGCATGCTTTGGGACTTTTCTTCTTTTTGTCTTTGTGTATTAAACGCAGGAGATGACCTCCCTGGTATTGGTCCAATGATCCAGACTCGCAACTAGCCCAGGACAATGCCCAATTCGTTTGTGAAAATGAAGAACGGAAAATATCAAAATAAACGGCGATGTGAAAGTGCGAATGAATGAAGAAGAAGTATGGTGCAACAATGCCGAAAGGCAAGGGCAGAGGTGAAACAGTATTGATATGGTGACTACCATCCAAGGCGCCTCAATGCCAGGCTGGCAAGATTGACTGGCACTGACAGGGCGTGAGGTGTTCTTCCTGCTCTCTTTCGTCAGAGTTCCATTGCTTTCCTCTCTGCTCAGGTAGTCACACGCTCAGGCTAACACTAACAGATTGGCAGCCATCAAACTTCATGCGTGATGCCTGAGGCTTCACACACTTCACCCCTCTCCCAGAACTCGCGCGCCTGTCTTTCCAGCTCTCTCGGAGGTGCCAAGGCTCCCGCGTTATGAGCGCCCTGTAACAACGTCGCCGCCAAAAAATCACTGAGACGACGAGGGGTAGCCCATTATACATCCACCGCCAAATACCGGACTGCCACACCTTCGCATAATTCCCTAATTCTGCCAGTCCAGATATAGGTTCATTCGACTCGAAAGAAATACCCCCACAAGCCCAGTAATCCGAGCTCATAGCCTGCCATGGCGGGCATCTTCGAAGCGCCGCGTAACAATGGCGGCACCCTCTTCCTTGGTGGACAGAAGATCTCCGGTACCGACATCAGAGACCAGTGCGTTCAGGCGACTCAGGCAATTGCAAATGTTGTCAAGTCTTCCTTCGGTCCCAGCGGTCTGGACAAGATGATGGTCGACGACATTGGCGAGGTGACTGTCACCAACGACGGTGCCACTATTCTGAGCTTGTTGAGCGTGGAGCACCCGGCTGGAAAGATTCTGGTCGATTTGGCACAGCAGCAGGACAGAGAGGTTGGAGACGGAACGACTAGTGTGGTCCTCATAGCCGCCGAGCTGCTGAGGAGAGCAAACGAGCTCATGAAGATGCGGATACACCCTACGACCATCATTACGGGCTACAGGCTTGCGCTGAGAGAGGCGGTGAGGTACATGAACGAGAACATCAGCACCAAAGTTGACAACCTCGGCCGCGAATCGCTCATGGCCATCGCGAGGACCAGCATGTCTTCTAAGATCATTGGTGGTGACTCGGAGTTCTTCTCCAACATGGTTGTCGACGCCATCACCAGCGTGAAGAGTGTCAACGCCCGCGGCGAGATCAAATACCCCGTGAAGGCCGTCAATGTGCTCAAGGCCCACGGTAAGAGCGCAACTGAGTCTGTCCTTATCAAGGGCTACGCTATGAACTGCACTGTTGCCTCTCAAGCCATGGAGACCCGCATCACCGACGCCAAGATCGCCGTTCTGGACATGAACCTGCAGAAGGAGCGCATGAAGATGGGCGTGAACGTCGTGATCGACGACCCTGCTCAGCTGGAGAAGATTCGTGAGCGTGAGGCCGGCATTGTGATCGAGCGCATTGAGCTGATCTTGAAGGCTGGTGCTAACGTCGTTCTTACCACCAAGGGCATTGACGACCTTTGCTTGAAGCACTTTGTTGAGAAGGGTGTTATGGGTGTGCGTCGTTGCAAGAAGGAGGATCTCAGACGGATAGCCAAGGCGACGGGTGCGCAGATGGTGTCGACTCTCGCCGATTTGAACGGCGATGAGGTCTTCGACAAGGCCAACCTGGGAGAGGCAAAGGAGGTTGTGCAGGAGCGCATCAGCGACGACGAGTGCATTCTCGTCAAGGGACCCAAGGTCCACACTGCCGCATCCATCATTCTCCGTGGTGCCAACGAGTACAGCCTGGACGAGATGGAGCGCTCTGTCCACGACTCATTATCCGCTGTCAAGCGTACTCTCGAGTCTGGCAGGATCGTCCCCGGTGGCGGTGCCGTCGAGACCGCACTGCACATCTACCTCGAGGAGTGGGCCACAAGCGTAGTAAGTTACACGACCCCCTGTACACATCTGATACTAATAGATTTTCCAGGGCTCAAGAGAGCAACTCGCCATCGCCGCCTTCGCCTCCGCCCTCCTCACCATTCCCACCACTCTCGCCGTCAACGCGGCCAAGGACTCGTCCGATCTCGTCGCCCAGCTGCGTTCCCGCCACGCCCTCTCGCAACGCACCTCGGACCCCGTGCCGCACCCGCCCACGCAGACCACGGCCTCCAACGGCCACCCCTCCGCGCCTCCCCAGCCGCCTTCCACCTCTGACTCCGACGCCAAGGCCATCGCCAAGGCCAAGGGCTACCGCAACTACGGTCTCGACCTGACCAAGGGCCGCGTCCACGACAGCATCAAGGCCGGCGTCCTCGAGCCCAGCATGGGCAAGGTCAAGCAGCTGAAGAGTGCCGTCGAGGCCTGCGTGGCCATCATGAGAATCGACACCCTCATCAAGCTCGACCCTGAGCAGAGGGGCGAGGACGACGGACACGGTCACTAAGGAAAGAAATTCTCAAACGTAGAAGAAAAGAAGTGAAACGAGAGCAAAGACTTTTTTTTTTATATCAGCTGGCAAGAAAATGATCCATGTAAAACGCCCCCTGAAATTATGTGAAAAGCGCGAAAAGAAAAGTGTACGTCGTTGAATGCAACTTTCCTCCCGCGTATGGGATGCAAGACGATATAAAGGAAGCAAGCAAAAAGAAATCATAAACGATAAACCTCAACATTCCATCATACTCAACCCGTGAGATGCCACTCGTCTTCCCTGAAAATTTAAGAAAGAAAAAGCTTCCTTTCAACGATGAAACTCGCATCATGCTCGCTTTGAGATATCACTATTTAACCCAGATTGTCTTCTTTCTTTGTTGTTAAACCATGCATATATTGCTATTGGGGAAATAAGTCTATTCTAGACGTCGAACGAAACCAAAACAAATCCAGAGGCTTTTATGCTATGCTACGCTCTGCTCTCCCATAGCCATACTCGACCTGCAATGTATGATCGTACAATCAAAAAAGAAAAAAAAAGGAGAGTCGTTGACCATCATTACAATCGTGAAAACCCCCACCCCCCAACCCAACCAATCCGAACCGCCTTGCCCGATCCTATCCTCCATCCGTCCGTCCATCATTCGTCCTCGTTCATTACATCTTACTCCTTCATCTGAGCCCTCAAACCGACATTCTCCCTCTTCAACCTCCCATTCTCCCTCTTCAGCCTCGCGACCTCCTCCTGGCCCTCCTTGACCTGCTTTTTCAGCTCGGCAACGCCCTCGCCTCCACGAACGGCTTTCAGAATCCGACCGAGTTCGTCGTTGAATTTGGCGTACAGAGCCTCGTTTTCCGAGTTCGACTCGCGGTAGAGTTCGTCGAGTTTACGGGCTTTGGTCTCGGAGACGTTGAGGGAAGAGGCCAGGTCGGCTTGGATGGCGGAGATGCGCGCCGTGGCGGTTTCGAAGAGGGAGGGGAGCTGGGCTTCGACTCTCGAGACGCGTTGCGCGAGGTCTTGTTGGCTTTGGGGCGCTGCTGTCGCGGAGGTTGGGTAGGCGAAGTCGGATTTCGCGCTGCGGATGTTGAGGGGTCGTGGGGCGCGGACGGAGCCTGTGCGGGTGGGCGAGGAGGTCAACTCGTCGCCGATACGGCTGAGCTCGTCTTGCATTGCGCTTTGGGTGGCGGACATGGAGGCATGTTCGTTCTGCAGGCGCTCACGAAGTTTTTGTGGTGACTGCACGCGGAGCTTTTTGGCAGCAGAGAGGGTGTTGGTGGTATTAGGCACACCTGTAGCAGTATGAGGTCTTGAGAGCTTTTCGGTTTGGGAAGCTGGTTTCTTGACAATGTTCCCAACCCCAGGACGTTCGGAGAGACCCGTTCTGGTCGGTGTTGAAGGGTTTGGTGAGGTGATCTTGGGAGCCAACGTGGGTATGCTCGAAGTGGGGCGAACGGAGTTGATAATTTCATCACTTCCGGTACTTTTTGGCCTGTAGTCTGGTGTACCATATGCCTTGGTCGGACCGGGAGAATTCTCCTTTCTAAACGATGAGGGGAGCCTAGATCGCAGCGGTTCCCGCGTCGGAGACCCATGTCTGAGGCTGTCACCCCGAGACGAGGATGGTGTCGAAGGCAGAGGTGAGTTGGGCAGAGATTTGTCGAGGTTGGCACCATTCGTCGGCGGCGCCCGACGCGTGGCAGTTGGTGAAATCGGCTGCTTGAGTGGGAATTCCAGCTCCTTCAAGTCTGAGAGCGAACTACGCCTCTTCTTCTTTGGTTGACCAGTTGGGATGAAGCTTGGATGCTCTCCGATAGTAGATAAGCCAAGCTGAGGATTAGATGAAGAGCCAGGTGAAGTGGCAAGATCCTCAAGTCCCTTACGAGCTTCGTCTTGAGAGATTGGCCGAGAATTCAGGCGACCATCAAGATCGGTGGATTGAGAGCGATGCAACGTCCCGCGAGTGAGACTGCCAGCAGGGCTTTCTCCACGTGTGCTCTTGCTTAGTGTACGCCAGACAGACGATACCTTTGAATCGTGCTCTGACTTGCTATTCTCTCTCGAAAGCGAACCAAAACCGAATTTTCTTCTCAATGAAGATGTGTTCGAATTGAGCGATCCGGTATTCGCAGACCTCGAGCGCTTGTGTCCATAGGCAGCACCCTCATTTTGCTGCTGAGCCTCGGACAAGGGCTCACCAAAATATGTGTCCGTGTCCTCGACAAATCGATCAAAGAGGGCAACGAAGTCATGTGGATTTCCCTCCGTCACTAGTAATTCGGTAAATGCCGCTGTCAATATACCTCGATCTCCGTCATTTCCAGTGCCATCAAGAAGGTCAGCGAGCAGTCGCATGATGCCTTTGAAAGCTCGCTGATTCTGCGGCGCCAGATTAGAAAGCAGAGATGCAAAGTACTCATCGAAGTCGGCCGGGAAAAGCGTTTCAGCCTTGGACTGAACTGCCAGCATCGTCTCGTATTGTATCACAGCGCCCAACTGCTCCTTCCAGGCGACGTTCAAAAACTGCTCAAATGCTGAGAAAAGTACGTCCACCGACGCCTGTGCGGCAATGACCATCATGTTAGGGTCCTCAAGAAGGCTATTATAGAGGTCGTTGACCATGAGCTCATCAGCTGTTGCACGCATCTTCAGATTGCGGCCGACGATATTCCCCTTCCGTGCTTGTAGCGCGAGCAAGTAGGCAGATAGAGTATCTTCGAGCTTCTTTACTGGGCCGACCAGACTCTCTGTGGACCGCATAGACGCTTGCGACTTTGGCGTGGGCTGGTCTTTTGACGACGGTCTACTCTCCCTGCTTGGCGGTTTTGGAGCGGTGCTTTGCATCGGTGGCTGCATACGTGGGGCTGGTAGAAACGGAGGATCTTTTCTGATGTGGCTGGGAGGGAGGGTACCGGGACCCGTGCTGGCGGAAAGGAAGCTTGATAGCATCTTCACAGGAGATCTGGGCCTGTGTCGGTGCGAATGGTCCCTTGTCGGTACAGGATGAGCTTCTTGCGTTTGCTCCGCAAGCACCTCAAGTTCGATAGACCGTAGAATATCCGCATTGCGTTCCAGAAGACTGGTCCTCATCGATGCGTGGCAAACGCTGAAGTGATTTTCAAGCAAGAAACCAATTTTCTTGCGGATGTGAGTAATGGTATCGGACATTGGTACGTGCTCGCGACTTCCTGGCCCATCAATTGAATCGACCGACACTCGACAGGTTCCGTCACGTTGAGGCGCCAGAGCGATTACGGTCCTGATTCCTAGCTGACCGGCCCGAGGGCGTTGTGAATGCCTGTCCAGATCGAACACAAGTCTTGTAGATGCGCAGCCTTCTCGAGCGGCAACATGTTCCCAGACCGAATCCTCGAAGACAGCACTAAAGAGGCTGATTTGATCTTGCACAGGCTCGCTGGACCTGACGTCCCACTTTGGAGTCTCGCGCTCGATTTCGCTGAATCGGCCTTCGACCTTCGCTTTGGTGATTTCTTCGATGAGTCGTCCAACTTTGCCCTCATAGGAACCTTCGAGTAGGTAGATCTGATGAGTGTCGGCGACCGAGCCGCCCTTCGCATGCTCGGGCAGCGGAGAGAACGTCACCAGCTGGAGTGCTTGGTTGTCGAGAGCTTGTGTAACTTCGAATGCACTGGCTTGTACGCGACGAATGAATTGCAAATCTTGGTGCTTTGCATGTGCCAATGGTCGCTGGAGGTGGCTGCCATCCAGCTCGGTCATCAAGGTACGCGCGGAAGGACTTGACTCCTCAAGCTTCTCGAGGAAAACAATGCTGTCAGTGAATACAAGCAGTATTGTTGCCTGTGTGTCGCCCCCGATCTGCTTGTATGGCGGCGCCAGCTCCAATGCATCTACTCCAGTAACCAATCGTCCTGTGATTTCAGCATCAGTGGGCCATCCATGGACCCTAGCACGCAGCTTTTCCGCAATGTTCAACGCCTCTAGGTCGGCATCCTCTTTCGTGCAAATGTCGGAGATGATGTCGCGGGCTTTCATCAGATGCTGCAGAGCAGGGTGCTTGGTTGGCAACTGCTTGGCAATGCTGTCGATGTAGAGTGTGTAGCGTGGAAGACGTTGAACAGGCTCAATGAGCAAAGATGTGATCTTTTGCTCACCGACATCGTGAAGAGCCGCAGAAAGAGCAGTGTCACTGCCGCGAAGTGTCTTCCGACAAAGAAGTGCTGCAGGAGCGTGTGATTTGATGTAAGACGCGTAAGCGCCAGCAAATTTGGGAAACCATTCACAAAAGCATTTTGCGACAGCAACGATTCCCTGTGTATCTTCGGCAATTTCGTCTCTGGCCTGCTGGGCAGTCGGCTGGTCCTCTGTCATGGCCTCGATATCTTGCAGAGCAGCCTCCTCTGTCGAGTTGAGCACATCGCGCAGAGCTTCGAAGAACGAGAGGTTGAGCTCAGCCACATCATGTACCTCATCGGGAATGATATCCTTGAGTTGTTTTTTACCGGACTCATTCAGGTCGCCTCCAAGGCCGTCTGCGAGTGAGACAAGCTCGCGAATACGGGAGACGTAGTTTCCCTCAGTCTCAAAGAGCTCGGAGATTTCCTTCCTAGCATTTTCCTTTTGTTGCCTCAGAAATGATGTACCTCTGCCGGCACTGTTGACCTTTGAGGGTGCGCGTCTGAGTTTCGACGTAGGCAAGAAGGAAGGCTCGCCCAGTGCTGCGATCAAGTCGGCGTATTGACCGTAGCGAAGCTTCAAGAGCTCCGCGTCGTCTAGTGAGTCCTGCTCGTCCGATTCAGATCGCTTCGGGGCTTCCTTGATCGTTCCAGCTGGTAGTACAACATCAACATCCAACCACGGCAGCGTTTGCTCGCCGAAGACGCGAGCCAGGTCATCAATGACCTCGTCAACATTCTCGATCTTGGTCATGCGACTTGCCAGAATGGCAATGTGATCATCTCCAAACAGTGCGGCCAACGGTGTCCGTGATTGTGCCTGCCATGCTTTCTTCACGGCATCTGGCAATTCTGTAAAGTATTTCTTGAGTCCGAATGCGATACTACGGCACACCTCGTCGCCTTGTTCCTCTCGCGGCAGGTTGCTGACAGCGGAGTAAAGGGGGGAGTTTGGTGAGACAGCCAGTCGCGCGTAGGATCCTAGTCCGGCGGGTGTGAAAATGTGAACTTGTATGCGAGAGCTTGTCGCATTGATGGATGCGGCAGCGCCATGGAAGATGAGCAGGGGCGAGTTGGCGAGTAGTGGATCTGTGGTGTGGTAGAGGGCGAGCTCGCCAGAGAGCGCTGGCGGAGCGGAGACCACTACCGCCATGGTCGAGCAAATGCGGCCTGTGGCAACCTATTCGCGACGGTGGGTATGCATGCGAGCCTCGAGCCTGGTGTTGCGCGTGCGTGGGTTGTGTTGGGAGTCGGACAGCGGTGGTGTGGAGGTGGTCAGGGAGTAGAGTGGAGGAGCGGGCGAATGCCAGGTAATTGCGACGAGTGTTGTTGTTGTTTTTGCGGTGGGTAGCAGCAGCTCTCTCGATTGAGTTTTGATATTATGGCGCTGCGAGTAAACAAACGGGACGGGAGGAGTTGGTGACACTGTGGTTAGTTTGAGGCACGGCGCGAGCAGCTGCAGTAGCACGAATAGATGATTGGGGTCGCGCCCAACTGGCCCAAGTTGCATGCGGGCGCACTCAGACGCTAACCCTCGTGAGTTGGACTTAGCTCGACCTGTGCTCTGATGGGGCAAAGTCATGCAGACCATTCGCCTAGCGCTGGGCATCGATGGGAGAGTGGGAGAGGGCTGCCTCGTTTCACTAACACACCCGCGCGGCCCGTAGCACTCGCCCAAAACCTTGTGCCTGGATCGCCATTCGCCTGTCGCGCGCGTCAATCGAACAACGTCGGCTCTACTATTTCATACACCATCACCCAATCTGGTATATGCAGAATATCAACGATTCTCAACCATGTCTACGCAGTCTGACTCTGGTATACCGCTGTCGCTACGTTCCGAAGAGCGATATCAGCCATTTCGCTTGCTTGAACTCCCTCCAGACCTGCTAGGTCTTCTAACATCAGATCATCCACCAGTGTAAGTAAGGTTTTCATTGAACTACCGATTTTCGCCACCAATCGCTTACGCATGTATCACAAGACTGCAATTGAAGTCCTCCGAAGGCCCTGCAGGTGAGGCAGGCGGACTAGCAGTCCTCTGCACTCCAGACAAAACCTACAACATTCGCCAAAAGAACTCATCAAATACCGTCTACATCCTGCAACCTGGAGATGAAGACACAATACCCAGCACAGCCACAGCGACGGCAGAACAACAACTCGTCGGAATCTCAAAACTAGAGTCCACCCTAGAAACGTTACCTGGGTCAAAATCAACCGCCGCTGCTCACATTCGCCAGCTTCTCCCGATTCTCACCAGCACTGGTCAAACGACAGGGACAAAATCACCCTACACCAAGTCTGGTCTCCTGGCAAATGTACCTTTCAGCGATGCAGAATGCGAGGCTGCGTACCGAGAGTTGTCATGTTTCACAGACAACGCCAACGGCCACTGCATCACCCCGAGCGCCCAAGTGAAAATCCAAACCTGGCTTTCAATGCTTCAAAACGCGCGCGCAAACGCCGTCGACTTGCTCTCGGAACTTGACGCAGACGCGATCTTGAGCCTGAAAGACGGCCTGGAAGACCTTCAAACCGGTCTGTACGAAGCCATCCTGCATGCTTTCGCTACAACATCAGAGAAACAGACCTCGATCGACCAAGACCGTCTAGTACGCTGGGTGGGACTCAACCGATTAGAAGTCGACGCCCCAAAGACTCCCATGTTGGTCTCCACTTTCAAGACCTCGTGGAAAGACGCTTTGCCTGAGCAGCTCCGCGATAAAGTGGATCTTGCGCTCATAGCCGACCGCCACCAACTGAGCGCAGGCGGGAAAGCGATCGCGTTCAAAGACTACGCTCTCGACTTGAGCCCGGGAGACGGTACTGCCGCCACAGAAGGTAAATCGACACTTGGAACGAAACGGAAATGGCACGACAAATTCAAGCCTGCGAAAAAGACTTGAGCCGTACCAGCTTCCAGAGCGCTTGAGCCAGCAGGACGGGAACCGAAATGTCGTCAGAAATTATTATACCCATATATGACCATGAACTAAAAAGAATAACAACCGTGGTATCAATCCCAACCCCCCTTCCATCTCACATAGGCAACCTCCTCATTTCCTCCGCCGACCAAAACCTCCTCATATTCTCCGCCCTCAACTCATGCACCTCCGCGTCCAAATGCTCCCAAAGCACCTCGCCAAAAGTATCCATCACCTCCCCCAACTCGACAAACCTCAGCTCCCTCTCGCCCGACCTACACTCCGCAACATACGCCTCGAACTTCTCCAGCCCGTTGTGAATTTGCTTGTGTTGGGTGAGGAGCTCGAGTTCCTTGCGGAAAGCCGGCATTTTCTTCGCCAGCACGGGGAAGATGTGCCGCTCTTCGATCGTGTGGTGGATGGTGAGGTGGTGCGCGAAGTCGTCGCAGGTTTGCAGGAAGGAGCGCAGCGTCATGCCCGCGGGCTTTTTGTTGCTCGTGCAGGCTTGGTGGAGGAGGTTCCAGGTTTGGCGGAAGTTGTTGTGCTGGGTGAGGGTGGTTGGTTAGTCTCGGTGTGTATGAAGAAGCATTTCGATCGGCGCGGACGAGGGATTGAGAACGTACAAACATATCCATATGCTCCGCCATGCGATTATACACTCTAAACTCCGCCGCGCTCAACTTGGGCAATTCCTTCTGCTGTTCCTGTTCCGGCGCCGCAGCAGCGGTGGGTTCGCCTTTCTTAGGCACGCCGTTGGCTTCCATTTCGCGGAAAGCGTCGGCCATGTTTATATTACTCGAGCGGAATCTCGTTGTACTCGACAGAGCTCTTGTTCTCGAAAGTCCAGAAGTCTTGGTCCAAGATGCGACACCAGAAAGTGCTCGTACGGAGTGCGATCCCAAAGCGCTCGTGCTCGTACACTCAAGTCGGCGCGAAGTAGCGATGAAGCGAGGAAGACGGGCGGCGAGCATATAGAAACACACCCTCCAGTGGTCTGCAAAAGAGAAACGAGCCAGAAGAAGAGTATAATAAGTAGTCTGCCATCTTTTTTTTTTTTCTCTCCCGTCAAGTCCAATCCTCAGAGCTCTTTCTCGCCAAAAATACGGGACGTGGAGAGATCGCCCCAGCGGCTTCTTTCGGCGCTTTCGTCCCTGACTTTCTTGCATCTTGCGTAAGGCCCACGCGAATCGGCCTTCGGATCTCACCTCGGGGCCCACTTTAAGGCGAGATCTTGGGGAGTTGACTCGAGTGAGGGCATGGTGCTGACAAAGGTCGGAGTTCTGAATGGCTCGAATGAGTGGCTAAATTAGCTGGATTTGTGACCTTTATATTTCATGTTGGAAGTCGGTTTTTGGCTGTGCCGAGGCTTGTGTAATCGGAGGTGTGATTATTTTGAGAGTACATCAGTAATACACATGGAGGAATATGAACGCAAAATTTATGGTTGTTGGATAGAATGGGTCACCAAAAAATATCATTTAGCTATCGTGGGTCAAGACGAACTTTTACAAGTCAGAGCGAGACAACGAAAAAAAAAAAGAAAACGCAAAATGTTACAGTCCTCAAACATATACATCAGGGCATGAAACTCAGGTAGATTGGTTCATGCAATTCTAAAGTATCTTATCTACATTACTTCGGAAATAATAAACAAGCCAAAAAGAATCCCTCATGTTCTCCCAAAATAAAATAAGAACATGAAAAAAAAGTAAAAAGGCGTTCCTATCTCTTCTCCATTGTGGGGGTATCCGTTCTCAAGAAAGCAACAAGGAAAATCGAAAAAGCGAAATGAAATGCGTAAAGGCTAAAGACGTGCAGCTTCCAAAGCAATGCGTACGTGCGAAAACGGCGATGATGTTGAGGAAGTTGATGTCGGGCTTCCTTCGCCCGCAAGTAGTGTCCAAGAGCGGCGACCTTGGTGGTGGCGGAGTTGGTCGTCGTGTATCAGCGTGTGCGTGGTGGTGGTCGGGTTTCTTGGGCGTCGATCGTGATTTTGGCGTCGAGTAAGAATCTTGCCAGTCAAGCTAGCTCATCACCAACCCTTCAATACCCACTCGTACCTTCCGTCGAATCCCCCTCAATAGTCTTGCGCCAATGCTGCGGCAAACAAACACACACCAGGGGGAAAGCCTTGACCTCGCCCCCAACCTCGCCATCCTGATCGGCCATGCCCGAATCACGCTGCATGTTCGGTTTCCAGTCCTCTGCTTTCCCACGCACGCGCACACCCGTGGCCCATCCGTCGTCCCAGATGCCGACGACTTTTACTAGGTCGCCGCGCTCGAGGTGGAATTCATCGGCGGCCCGTGGCTCGTAGGCCCAGAGGGCCGCGACTATGGATGCTGGGTGGATTTCGTCGGAGCTGTAGTAGTCTTTAAAGAAAGATAGTTGCTCGCTTTGGCCTGCGGATTCGGGAGAGGTCCAGTCGGGAGAGGAGGAGTCGAAACCGCCGGCAGCGCCAGTGGGTGTTTTGTTGGTGGCTGTCGTGGCGCCTGGTGTGAGCTGTGATGTACTTGAGAGTGAGCCGTTGCGAGCGCCGGTCTGCGGTGGTGCCATGCGACGCCTTGCGCCTGGAGATTCATCTTCTGAGGAGTTATTGCCGCCAGCGGCACCGGAAGCCAGGATAGGTGATTGCTCGTCCGGTGTTGGACTGTTTGAATGCTCAATAGCGGTCATCCTTGCGACGCGACCTCCACCCAAAACTGACATGCCGCTACGGTTCTTCTCACCAACTTCGTCTGTGTATGCGGGCGCGGGTGGTGTTTGCTTCATGGTTGCTGGCTGGTTGAATATACTTGTCGCTGGACTGCTGGATCTCTTTTTCCGGAGTAAGAGGCAGCCGAAAATGATCAGTGCAAGCAGTGCTAGTGCACCCAGAACTGCTCCAATGACAATACCTGCAATTTGCCCTCCAGTCAATCCACGGTTGGATGCAGCCGCAGCAGCTGTGGGTGATGATTCGCTGGTTGGATTGACATCGCCGCTGGTCGTCAAAGTGGTGACGATTGGTGACAAAGACGATGATGCTATCACCGGCAATGATACATCCTCGCAACGCCCTTCGGTATCCGAGAACACACAACATGAGTCCGTTGCATTTGGCGAAGATGACGAGCAATACAAGCACAGGGATCCCAGATTTGAGCCGAAACCGCAATCATCTGGTTCGTTCTCCACAGCAGGAATACATGCGCCACTCAAAGAGTTTGCCGGGAGTGCGCAGTTGGTAAAGTCGGCGCGGATTTGAGTGAGAGCATCTGAATCTGCGCTCCCACAGACGCTGCTTGCGGCGATTTCCTGTTCGCTCAGAGCGTATTCCGCGCATGAGTCGGCGCAGAGAGGTCGGGTGGCGTCGCTTTCAAGGCCACAAGGTTCGGCGGAGTTTTGAATTATAGCATTGCAAATCACGCTGGTCGTGTATCGAGCGTAGAGCGCGGTCATATTATCAGTACTTGTGTTGTCGCAGCCGAGCAGTTGCGAATATCTGTGATTTTTGTAAGTACGATGCCGCGACTCCTTCCGTATTGAGTGCCTCTTACTTGGTCTGCGCATAGTCGCCATTAACATAATTCTCAAGCTCCGTGTCGAACGACTCGGCATCCGTAACATCTGACAGAAAAGGAAAGAGTCCAGTCAAGTTGGAATCCGTGGAAATCGAAGAAGCATTGAAAGCCTGACAGGCCGTGGAATCGGCGAGCGAAATGCAGGAATCCTGCGACATGGCGGTAGGAAGACCGGTCGCGAGCAGCACACAAGCAGCAGCAGTCCTCGTCAATCGTGCGGTTCGTCGCCGCGTAAGGTTTGTCTGCTGCTGCTGCACTCTGCGACGTTTGTGCCCTCGAGATCCGTCGTGGTGAAAGGGCGGCGCCATCACGCCGGCGCTGCGCCTGCTGCCCAAAGGCGCTCCAATGGACCCTCTTACATCCCCTTCACTTGCATTGTTTTGCCCTGTCGTGCGCACAGGGACGCCGACATCCATCCTCCACTCCTTGACCCGGGGTTCGTGAGATTATGCGTTTGATCGTCTTATATCCGGGGCTGTGCTATAGGTCCCTTGCGTCCCTGGGCCTCGCGCTTTTTCGGGAGAAGCTCGAGTGAAACGCTCAATGGCTGGGCAAGACCGAGGAAGGAGAGCAGGTCGAGGTCGAGGTAGAGGAGAGGTTCAGTGGAATTATCGTGAAATCCTCATGTTCTCAAGTCGCAATGCCGTCGCCAGTTGGAGTGAATTGAAACGAGGGATGCCGTCGGCTGTGGGTCGCAGGTGGTAAACAGTACGAGAGACCGGGCAAGCGCAAAGGAGTGGTACGCACGCTTTCTTCACGCACGATTCGGCAAGCACAGGCGTTTCGTGAGAAGCAAGAGACAACGGTCGGTGAAGGAAGTAAGGTACCGTATGTTTGGTGGTAGAGAGCAGCAGACACGAGGCGTGACTGCACGCACTACCACACACACCGCACAAGCAACAAGCTTCAATAATTGCTACAAGACTCGCTCTCCTCCCTCCTGCGACGCCCGCCGGCCTTCTCCCACAAGTCCTCCGTAGTAAACTCTCAGCCCAGCAACGACTGGCGCAGCTCGAGACTCCTCCGCCGCTCGAGCCTCCCCAAGCCTACACTAAGCCTGGACGTTTTGCGCCGCCACGACACATGTGATTGGTTCTAGGAAATTGCTATGGGGTCTGTCTGGTGGATGATGCGAGGTCGCTTGAACATGCGTCGCCTATCATAACCTGTCTGTCTGTCTGTCTGCTGTATGCCGTTTGTTGGTAATAGAACCGTTTCGCTGCAAGGCAGTTATGTCATTAGGGTTGGTGAAATATTTGTATAATTTGCGATCAATTCCAAGAAATTTCCTACACATATCAACACGCATCTGTCTCAACTATCAGAGGAACAAAGCACAGAAGCATGTTCCAGCTTGAAACAATACGCTTGAACGAATCCCTGCGAAAGTCTATCGCCAAACTGCTCCTTCTGCAGCGGGCTACTACGGTGAGCGGGCCCTGCCAAATTACTGCCGAACTCGAATGGGTGTGAGTCGCGGATCATTCATCCACTCGCTTATGACAGGGTCGGCTCCAAGGCTGTAAGGTAACTTGAGCACGTGAAAGACTTGACCGGGAAGGACATGGGTGGATGTGAGTTCATGAGATCCGACAGGAGTATGAAGAGCTGTTTGTAGGTACAGTACCAAACATCTAACCTACGCACGTGGCATCGGCAATAGGAAACCCAAAAATCTCGTGAAGCCACTTTGATGTGCGTGCATATCTGCACATCTGATCATTGTCTATTTATCTATGGTCTTATATATCTTTACAACTCATACACAGTCTGCAACAGTGCTAGTATGTGTACACCTCCTTCGAATCCCACAAGTCCAATGGTATCCCTGATGTCAACGCCTTTTCCCAATCCCCCAAATAAAATATTCAAACGCCGTCGCTATGTAGAAGTCAGAAATGGTGCCATAAATCGGAAGTGTCTCCAGCCGTCTCAGCCGCGCATGTATATTGGCCTCTCGGCGACCTCGTACTGCTCGAGCTCTTCACTTGCCGGCAGTGTACCATTCAATTGCTCTTTGAGAAGCTGGTTCCGCTGATTTTGCTCTGGTGATCGGCGTTCGGCATTCAGTTGTGCTGCTCGTAGCTCACGTAGCACGCCGCTTGCTGGGTAGACTTTGGCAGCACCGTTGTCGTTCGCATCAAGATTTGGCTTCGACTCAGTAGTTTGGGAATCGTGCTTCATCGGATCAGCCTGCTCAGCCGCATCGGACTCTGACGTTTCCGCAAGGGAAAGTCCGAGTTGATCCTTGACCATCCTTGCGATTGTCCAAGCACCCTTTCGGTGAGATCGAGTGGCCTGGTCCCACACCTCGTTGTAGATCTTCTTTTCTCCATGGTTAAGGCATAGCCTCAGCATTGCAGCGTAAACCCGCATAGGAATCTTCTCAGGACCTTGCTCCCGACTCGAATTCTGTCGCTTGCTCCTAGCTTCCAACTGCTGCACCTGATGCCACACACTCATCCCAGCCTCCCAATCTCGCCTCTCTGCACAATCTTGCAGCAGTGGCGCCATACCACTCATACAAAGGCCCCAGCCCTCTTCTCCCATTTTCTTACAAATACCGAGAGCTGTATCAAAGCCGCCAAACTTGGTGACGCCGGCGATAAGGGCTGCGAATACTTTCGGTGTTGGGTATGGAAGTTGAATGATCTTCGTCTCGTCGCCTTCTTTTGGGACTAGTCGGCCATTGGAGGCGGCGGTAATGCGGATGTCTGGACGTGCCAGCGATAGACCCAGATGTTTGCCGCGCATCGTTTCCACATAATTCACGAAAGAGCTCGCATCGTTAGTCACCGTGTAGTGATTCAAGATGGCCGCGATGGATGTTTCGTTTGGCCTCAGGTTGCACTGCTTAAGCGAACGGATGACGTGCGTTACGACATCCGTTTGGTCTGCGGCAGAAAGTCCAAGGAGAAGCGTGTTGTATGTGTCGAGGTTTGGAGGCAGAAGGGACGTAGAGAGGTCGTAGCAGATCCGGGCCAGAAGTGCTGGCGTAGTAATCTTCTGGCGCTTGTGCTCTTTCAGGAGGCTCTGCAGAGAGAAGTTGAGCTCTCTGGGTGTGTGAAAGCCCCCACCATTAGAAACCACCTGCCCGAATATGTTCGACAACTCGCGTGGTGCTGTGCGTTCGTATCCTTCCAGCGTAGGTGGCGCATTCCTGACCTCTCTCAAATCATGCTTGAGTGTCGTCTTATATGAGTGCAAGTCCTTCAAAGAGCGAGAAAGATTGACGCCGTATTCCTCTGGAACTGCAGCCGCAGCCTCTTCGCTGAACCCAGATTTAATAAGAAAGATCAAAATCCGCACCTGGAGCAGGTCGATAGACAGACTGATGGTTTCGATCTTCTTCGGGGTCCACTCTCGCACTTCTCCCCTCCTTCTTCTATTCCTGAGGGCGTATATCGATTCCGGCGCCAGATTGTGTGGTTGCAGCTGTGGTCCCGTGTTCACGGGCCAGCGCGGTGTCTTGAAAGTCGGCTCGACCTCTCCAAAGGCCTCCTCCAACACGTTGGGGCTGTACAACACGAAATCTTCTTCTTCAAAAACCTCCTTCGTAGCCTTCTCTTCCCCAACCAGCCCGACTTTCTCCTCCTTTCCCAACTCCTCCTTCATCTCCGCAATGGCTCGATCCCATTTCTCCCTTCTCCGCACCTTCATGCCCGCGTCAAGCGTTGCCGCTGCAGCAAAGATACCGGAATACCATAGCGTCGAGCTCGTGAGGTATTTCGGCGTGCGCCTTGTTGCCGCGGCGCCGGCTCGTCGTGCTGTAAGTCCGCCGGCGAAGGTAAGGCATTGCGGACATTTGCAGGCGTTGCCCGCTGCGCTGGTTTGCGCAATGCGGGACCACAGAGTTTGCATTATTTCCGCATGATCGGGTCGACTTGTTCGTAGGGCGGCGAAGAGGTCTCTTCTTCGAAAATGAGTTGTCGGTGCTTTCTCCCAATGGGCGTTGGAGATGCCCGCGTGAGATCTCGGGTTTCCATTGCCAAGGCGCGGAGGAGATGGGACGTCCCTTGGTCGAACTTCTTCAACTTCACTTGCACTTCCGATCTATTGCTATAAGCAGCTCAATGGTTCCATTAATACATTTGGCCAATGAGACTCAAAGTCTGTTTGCGATGCTTCATCGTATTGCTGTGGTATTGGGTTTGATACAATATATTCACGCGGCCGTCAAAAAAAGCACCTTTGAGAATTGAAGTGCAGCTATATCCAGAACTACAGGTATCCAGGTAGCAAGCACTATAGGTGAGAGTTGTGAGCCACGCGGTGGTGTTATCTCTGAACGGACGACTTGACGGGGTTTTGTGCTCGTGAAACTAATCTATCTTCCAAGATAACGGCCGCGATGACATATATCTCAACTTGATTCCAACAACATTTGCTGGTTGGGTTTGTGGGGAACGACCTCTAGTCTCGCCATCAACACGTTTTGACGGTGACTTCTCCTGCAATTTTTGAACAATCTTCTGTGAGAAGCTTATCGTTTGCCTCAATCGATATAGATTCCCTTGGGCCCTAATCGGACGGTCATCGCTACAGTCACCATGCGAATGGTACATGATTGTCCACCCAGTATATAGCAACGTTAGTTACCCCGTTGAAAACTTCAACAGCGCAATGACCAGACTTGCATATTGCCTGTGTCATTCGAAAAGCCAACAACCATGCCCGCTCTGCAAAGCAACCGCACCAGCTGGCAGACATGGCATCACTGACCTCTGGCCAATTGACATCAATCGTTCAGGTATAGCAAACATCAATATTTGCACCTCGCTACGCAATTGGGAAGCGGTAAATGGCAGCTCGGTGATGGATGCTCAACTACGTCCATTCACAATTGACCAGCGTTGCGGTTTGCTGTTTGCTTCGCGGTGTTCACCATTATGCTGTTCATGCTCGATGATATATATTCCAATTTGATCAAGGCTGACAGCTGCATGCTACGCTTCACTCCAAAGCTCACTTCACCTTCACGCAGCTAGCACGCTCTACAAACGATGCCTGCCACTGACTCGATTTCAATACTAAGAGAGTACCATTAGTGTAAAATGGGCCAACGTATGCGGGGCCACTGGCAAGACGATGTTGCCGAAGATGAACGAGCTGGCTGGTGGTTAGGTGGATTTTACCGGAATTCCGGGGACACACGTGCTATTCCGCGATCTGCAGACTACGTTCCTTTCCAGTCCATATTCGAGCCTGACGGTCGCCATGCTTATGACCCTACTGCTCTACAATACCCTCGCCTGGTACGCGACGAACGAAGGCTTGGCCTACCTGAATTGACCAGACCAGAAAGAAGACAACAATATCGCGAGACACGACCCAGCCGTGAATCTGTCCCCCTTGATCACATCTTCGAATTTGATTTGGACGCCAGAGAGGGTCCGCTCGGCGCAGAACAGCAGATGCTTGCCGCAAACAACGGGCCATTCGGCGTCCAGAATGCACAGCTGGAAGCGATGGATCCATATCGAGGGTTTCGAGGAGTTCTCGATGACAACGCGGTCAGGGAGGAGTCTATGATAATGCGAGGCATTTTGCAAGACGCTCAGATGGAAGCCCAGCTTGGTGGCATCGTGCCAGGCGGGATCCTCGAGCGGATGATGCCCCCACAGGGGCTGTTGGAAGAAATGGCAGCAATTGGTCAGCCCGGTGGAGGACTCATGCAAGGTGGGTTCGGAAATGCTCTCGGGGGTGATATGGACATGTTTGGAGCGGCCTACGGCGGTGGCGCCGGTTTAGGAGGCGGCTTCGGAGGAGGCGGCGGGCTCGATGACTATATGGCTGGTGGATACCCTGGCTTTGGCGACCTTTTCCCTCCTGGCTACGGCGATTTTGGCGGTGGCTATGGCGATTTCGGTGGCTTTGGGGGCGACTATGGAGGCTACTATGGAGGAGGATTTGGAGGAGGCTTCGGGGACGGCTTTGGTGATGGCTTTGGAGGCGGCTTTGGGGGTGGCTTTGGAGGTGGATGGCCAGGCGGACCATATTGAGAGTCTGGTGTATCGAGATGGACTCCCTCACGTGAGCTGTACCACGGATTGTCGCCTTAATGCTTCCTACTGGATGGTGTTAGTATTTACTTGTTAATTTGATCATCAGTCTTCGCAATAAGGTTTCTACGCCTATGTTGCAGAATCTTTTTTCGTTATGCGCATTTTCTATCATGTGTTTCGTTTTCTAACACCTTGGTTTCGATATATTCGGTCGACGAATACCAGCGGCGGTTTCATGGCCCCTCTTGCCGCTAACCTGAAAGGGCAATGTAAGTGAAGCGCGGGGGGAAGCCTGAGGACCACGATATGCACACCGTGCTATGATATTCGCAGCAAAACGACGCCCTCCACGCGGGGTCTGTGATGAGTCTAACTAAAAAGTGACACACATCTGCCTTGCGCTCACACAATCACTCAAGACTCGCCATTGAAACCTCTGAGACTAAATCAACATGGCCTCTGAAGGAATTGAGCAGAAAATGGAAGACCTCAACGTTAACAAGCCCTCTACCTCGCAATCTGGAGAGCCGACTGAGAAGCCCGCCAAGCAGGACAAGGAGAGGAAAGACCAGAAGAAGGCCGCAAAGCCCAAGCAGCAGCAGGGCCAGGGCAAACAAGGTGGTGGCAAGCAAGGCCAGGGCAGAAAGAAGGAAGAAGACCAGGACACCAAGGGTATTACGGTCACCAAGGCCGAGGACCTGTCGGAATGGTACCAGCAAGTTATTCTCAAGGGTGAGATGCTTGAGTTCACCGACGTTCCTGGCTGCTACATTTACTTGCCGCGCTCATACCTGATCTGGGAGGAGATTCGCGATTACTTCGATGCCAGAATCAAGGCCATGGGTGTGGAGAACTCCTACTTCCCTCTCTTCATTACTGAGGCAAACCTGCAGCGTGAGAAGGACCACGTCGAAGGCTTCGCGGCTGAGGTCGCGTGGGTGACCGAGGGTGGTAAGACCAAGCTGGAGAAGAAGTTGGCAGTTCGCCCGACCAGTGAGACCGCTATGTACAGCTACTACTCGAAGAAGATCAGGAGTCACCGCGACTTGCCGCTGAAGCTCAACCAGTGGAACAATGTGGTGAGATGGGAGTTCAAGCACGCTGTTCCGTTCCTGCGCTCTAGAGAGTTCCTGTGGCAGGAGGGTCACACCGCACACATGACCGAGGCCGAGGCCGGCAAAGAGGTGTTGGAGATCCTGGACCACTACGCTTCCATCTACGAGGATCTGCTTGCCGTCCCCGTCGTCAAGGGTACCAAGACAAAGAACGAGCAGTTCCCCGGCGCACACTACACAACCACGATTGAGGGTTTCATTCCCGCTGTCGGCAGAGGTATCCAGGCCGCGACGTCGCACTGCCTGGGCCAGCACTTCGCCAAGATGTTTGACATCACCGTCGAGGACCCGAACCAGCAGATCAAGGACGGCGAGAAGAGAGACAAGCTTCACGTTTGGCAGAACAGCTGGGGCTTCACTACCCGCTCTATTGGTGTCATGATTCTTATCCACGGTGACGATAAGGGTCTCGTTGTCCCGCCCCGCGTTTCCAACATCCAGGCCGTCCTTGTCCCCGTCGGCTTGAACAACAAGACCTCCGACGCTGACCGTGAGCACATCAACAACGAGGTTGGCAAGCTGAAGAAGACCCTCAAGGCTGCTGGCGTTCGCACCGAGCTCGATGACCGTGACGGTTACTCCGCTGGCTTCAAGTTCAACGAGTGGGAGATGAAGGGTGTTCCCCTCCGTCTCGAAGTCGGACCCAAGGATCTCGCCAAGGAGTCTGTCATGGCTGTCCGCCGTGACACTGGCGAGAAGTTCACCATCCCCATCGCCGACCTCGCCACCGAGGTTCCCGCCCGCCTCGAGACCATGCAGAAGGAGATGCTGAAGCGTGCTTCCGACGAGTACGCATCTCACCGCAAGATTGTGCGCGAGTGGAAGGACTTCGTCCCTACCCTCAATGAGAAGAACGTGCTGCTTGTTCAGCACTGCGCGGGCGGCGAGTGCGAGGACGAGATCAAGAAGGACTCCGCAGCCACCGTCGAGGGCCAGGAAGTTGATGCCAGGGCTCCCAGCATGGGCGCAAAGAGCTTGTGCATTCCGTATGACCAGCCGGAGGAGATCAAGGAGGGTACCAAGTGCATCAACCCCAAGTGCAGTACCCCCGCAAAGGAATGGGTTATGTTCGGCCGCAGCTACTAGGCTGTTTTATACGACTGGTTTTGCATTGGGTTGTGACAAGCATGGTGTTGGGGTGGGAATGACAACAAAAGGCCGATTCGGATGACTGCCTTCTGTCGGTTACGAGAAGTATTCAATGATAACGTAGATCAAGATAAAAGAAGTCTCGATCAATTTTCTTCTGTTTCTCCGCTTGTGCTTCCATTGAATCGACAGCTGGTAAGCATATCACCTGTGTTGTGCATCTCAGGCAAGTTGGATCTGGCTTGAGCCTCTGTCTAGGCGCCCGTTTACATGTATGTTGCTGACTGTAAAGGAGAAGCAGGCTGACTGGCAGATGCATGCGTCTGCGGACGGCGGTAAGATCGTCTACTAAACGCCGTCGCAGCCGTGCATATAGTAGCTTCAGCCAACAACGCGGCATAACGGAGCAACGCCGTCCGGCCTCGTGTTCCTTGAGAGGGGAAATTCAGCTGCCTCGTCAGTGCCTTGAACAATTTGTTATGTGGAAAAGGATGCGCCTTGGACGAGGCAGCAGTTTTGCGCACGATGCTCAATCAGGATATAATACAAGAGACTTAGCTCCGTGTGATCCTTTGAGCAACAGGCATAAGTATCGCAGTCTTCCCATCGCTGTTCTTGTTACCTCCTTCACTACACATTCAGCTTCGTAAAACATCAAAATTCCGCATCGACAATGGCTTTCCAACCCGCGCCAGCACCCAAGAGTGTCTTGGGTTACCACCGCATTCTGTCTCCGAGCGCTGGTCTACGCGTCTCGCCACTATGCCTGGGCACCATGAACTTTGGTGAGGCTTGGAAAGGCTTCATGGGAGAATGCAGCAAAGAGACCGCTTTCGATATGCTGGATCACTTCTACGAGAATGGAGGTAACTTCATCGACACAGCCAATGGCTATCAGGACGAGGAAAGTGAGAAGTGGATTGGCGAATGGATGGAAAACAGAGGTGTAAGGGACCAAATGGTCATTGCTACCAAGGTGGGTGGGAACATTGCGTCTGGGAGAGTTCTGCCGGGCTAACAGCTGCAGTTCACTTCCGGTTATCATTCTCGCGGAGACCCAAAGACTATCCACAGCAACTACACCGGCAACAACACCAAGTCCATGTTCGTCAGCGTCGAGAATAGCTTGAAGAAGCTCAGAACAAGCTACATTGATCTCGTATGTCAATACACAATCTTTTAATGACAATTCCACGATCTGACTGATGTTGAACACAGTTCTACCTTCACTGGTGGGATCACACCACGTCCATCGAAGAGGTCATGCGTAGCCTCAACACACTTGCAGACCAGGGAAAGATACTCTACCTTGGCGTGTCTGACACACCTGCTTGGGTCGTTGCCAAAGCCAATCAATATGCACGTGACCACGCCCTTCGTCCTTTCGTTGTCTATCAAGGCCGCTGGAGTGCTGCGAACAGAGATTTCGAACGTGAGATAATCCCCATGTGCGAAGCTGAGGGTATGGGCATAGCACCTTGGGGAGTGCTGGGTGGGGGAGGCTTCAAGACAGAGGAGCAAAGGAAGGCCGCCGAAGGCCGGAATCTCGGTATGACAACAGAAACCGACATCGCCGTCAGCAAAGTTTTGGAAGAGATCGCTTCGGAGAAGAACACAATCTTGACATCAGTCGCGTAAGCCTATTAATGACCAGACGAATGGTCTATCAGCTAACTCTATCGAACATAGTCTGGCCTACGTCCTCCACAAGACTCCAAACGTCTTCCCCATTGTTGGAGGCCGCAAAATCGAGCACCTGGACGGCAACATTGCCGCTCTCTCACTCAAGCTGTCCGCTGAGGACATTGAGAAGATCGACAACGCGTACCCCTTCGACGTGGGATTCCCTTTGAATTTCCTCTTCATGGGACAAAAAACGCCAAGTCGCAAAGGTGAAGACGTTCTCTTCACGAAGATCACTGCTCATATCGAAACGGTCGAGAGACCAAGGCCAATTGCACCAAGGAGTCTTCAGGATTAAACGTAAGAGGTCTGGATCGTGAAAGAAGGCGGATGCTTGACAAGCTGATGCTTTGTACTGGTGATGGTGATGGTAATGGAAAGATCTGGCGAACTCTCCTTTTGATGATGCTTCGTGTTCTAGAAAGTCACCAGAATGTAACTTTTGGCTTGTTCTTGTTGTCCTTAACATTTGACCTTCACTGAGCGAGCTCACTACGCTCTCCAATATGGACATGTTGGAAATCTCCAGACATTGTCGTTGGATATGGGCCAAGCTGCTGTCTTTGCCTCTGCTCCGGGTGGCAGTCCCCAAGATTGAAGTACGGTGTCTGTGAGGCCGCAATCTGCGGTGAAGGGTATGCTTGGGACATTGGCACGTTGGTCGACATTCGAGGTGGCATCTGCATCGGTGCTTGAATTTGCGAGGTTTGGTGGTATATCGGGGGCGGCAACTGTATCGTTCCCGTAGGTTGCTCAACGCCACCCATGCCATATTGTGGCGCCTGCGCAGTGGGCAGTTTCGCCTCCGGTAGCATCTTCCAGTCCTCCTCTTCTTCGTGCTCCTCCTTCTTCACAGCCCTGCTTCTGACAACAATCTCCTCGTCGTCATCATCATCATCGTCCATCAGGCCCATCCAGTTCTTCTCCAGACCTTCCTTGGCTTTGGTCTTCTTCTGACGTCGTTGCTTTCCGTCACGATCTGTTGAATTTCTGCGCTTCCGAGGTTTACACTCCTGTTTCCCGCTTATGCTGTCTTTGAGGCGCAGTAGTCGCATGCGAGCCGCAGGTTGCCCGATGTTGAATTGCTTTCCCACTTCATGGAAGTCAACACGGTTGGGTTCGGATGACAGAAAACAGGCCATCAAGAACCGTAAGTTCTCGTTGTCGTCTATCTTGGCTGGCATGTTAGTTCTTGTGTTCGTAAGTCCTCTTGAAGTCAGGTTGTTCTTGTGTGAAATGACTTGCATGTAACAAGTGGTATGAGGTCGACTATAAGAGGACACAGATGCCACACCAGTAGGGCCTCCATCTCAAAGAACATTGAGAGGTGTCTTACTCTACTTTGTTCACGATATGTTGTTTAGTTCGCTGAGACAGCCGTCGTGCGTTATGAAAGGATGCATTAGCAAACATGTCTTGAGAGAAAGGTATTTTGTTTGAGCAGCAAGCAATGTCTTTGGGACAAGGCAGCAGTGGAGGGACGTCAGATCAAGCAGATGCTGGTACAACAAGTGCTACTGGACGAGTATGATAGCCACATCGCTACAGGCTGGCTTGCCGTCTGCGCGTGTTACCACGCTGGAGTAGGTTCGCGTGTTGAAGGCACGTGTATCGATGAATGCAAAATCGAGTGATGACTGGAGGTGGTGATGATCGCTCCACCGACTTGCCGTGGCTTTTAAGTGAAGTGTGAAGTTGTCTGTTATATTAGAAGAGGGAGGAAGGAAGAAAGAGATCGGCGGGGCGAGATTTAGGTAAAGCTTTAAGGCACGACGGAAGCTTTTCAGGGCAACTCAATCAATTCGCGCGCTAAACAATTAAACCCCCACATCAAAGTCGCGCCAGCACAACCGAGCTTGCAACCACACTACAGACATGGCCTTCTCACTCCCAGGTCTCGGTCTTCCGGCCCAGAATTCATTTGCGACACCATCAGTAGACGTTCCCTCGGTCGTCGCCCAGGTCGCGCGCACCGAGAAACTCAGCCAACAGACAGAATGGCGATTTGAAGTCGCGTTCGGAAAGAATTACAGCATCAAACTCACAAGCGGTGAGGCCGAGCTATGGGGCAGTGAACTGGCGCCGAATCAGACATACAACTTCTCTGGATACAAAGGCTCGATTTTCACATGGCAAGGATGCACGCTCGAGGTGCTGGGTGAAGCAGAGAGTGAATATCTCGGCCAAGAGACGGAGTATGCGGTGGAATGGCTGAACGTACATGGCATGCTGGAGACCTTACGCGACGAGGCGGCTGCAGCTGGGGCACAAGGCGAAGGTCCACGAGTGCTGGTTGTTGGGCCCGATTCGGTGGGCAAGAGTAGTCTGGTCCGCAGCTTGGCGGCTTGGGGAGTGAGGTTAGGGAGGACACCAACAGTGCTCAACCTGGACCCCAGGGAAGGCTTACTTGCGCCAGCAGGCAGTCTTACGGCTGTAACTTCGAGCAGTCAGACTGAGGTCGAGAGTGGCTATGGCATAGCACCAGTCTCAGGGCCCTCAGCCGCGCCTGTGAAGACGCCGTTGGTGTATAGCTGGCCATATTCATCGCCCACGGAAAAGCCGGAGGCATTCAAAGGCCTTCTCACACACGCTGCGCTACATGTACTTGGAAAGCTCGAGGCCAACATCAACGCAAAGCATAGTGGACTCATCGTCGATACTCCCGGATCCCTGAATGATCCCAAGAGCAGTTATGACATCCTCGCCCATCTCATAAGCGAATTTAGCATCACGCTTATCCTTACTCTGGGCTCCGAACGTCTCTACAACGATCTCAATCGCCGTTTTAACCAAAACAGAGGCGACGACAAAGCTATCCCGGTCCTACGACTAACGAAGCCAGGAGGTGCTGTCGAAAGCGACCCTGCATTCTTGAAGCAAGCACGCGTTCAGCAAGTACGGCAATATTTCTTTGGACCATCACACACGCCTCTCAATCCTCACTCCCACTCTGTCCCGTTCAGCGAGCTGAACATCTACCGCGCCAAATCCGCAACGTCCGACGATCAGTCCTTCAAATCGGGAGCAGCCGCCGAAGACGACGACTACGAGCCTGATGCGTCACACGATGGCTCCGATACGATTTTCGAGAAGGTGACGCCTAGCACCGCGCTTATGGCATCTTTGGTCGCCATCAAGCTCTGCCCAGGTACTCATGTGGATGACAAGGAGATCAGAGATAGTGCTGTGATGGGCTACTTATACGTGGCAGACGTTGATGAGACAAAGAAGCGTGTGAGATTCCTAGCGCCGCATCCGCAGAGGTGGGGTGATCGAGCGCTGGTATGGGGCAACCTACCAGAACCTGTGGCGGATCTGGTAACATGATTAACTGTGTCGGAATCGGTGGGTGGTCTCTACGATAGGGAAAGTGACACAATTTCGGTTACAGGCAGTATCTGTTGCATTAGGATCATCATATTTTCATTAAACCAAGTCAATGAACAATCACGAATCCCAAGGCGATTGCCAAACTATAAGCAGCAGTGCTTGTCCAACATCGTCCCCATGCGTAATTGGTTCAGCCCACCCTGGGAATTCCATACAGTGTCACAAAGGCAGCTGCAGAGGCGCACTGACACGTCATATATTTGCTTCTCCGTGTCTTGTGCTTCCAGTCCGAGCATGTATCTACCGCAACCGACCTGCGTGTATCTCAATTTGTAGGAAAGCTGACAAGTTCTGAGCTGTTTTAAAAGCATGGCAACTGTTAGCCCGTCATGAGTACTCCACCAGAGACACAGCAGACCTCCAACACTCGCAATACATCACAGCAGCCAAACCGGGGCCTCCCACTCGCGCGCTGTACCGACTGGATCGAGCGGATCGAGCAAACGAGGCGAGCTCGCAAAAAGCGACGAGCGTTCTTCCGCTTACCTCCTGAAGTTCGCAACCACATCTACGAATACATCTTCTCAGCCAATGTCGTGACCGTCGAGATTCGTCGTGATGAATCTCACCCGCTTAGACGACGACCCTATTACTCACGAACCGACCCAGCACCAGGTATTCTTCTCAGCTGCAAGCAAGCATATACCGAAGCCAACGGGTTCTACTACGCTCTGAGCCATTTCAACATTAACGACTACGAAACCTTACTCCGATGGCTGAAAAGACTTCCGCAAAAGCGTAGGGGTCTCATCAGAGAAAGCAGGTGCACTTGGATCGATTGTTTCCTCAAAAAGATCCAGTCTTGTCTGAGGATGAGGGGAAGGGAAGGCAAGCTGGACCCTCCCTATCAATACATGTACACATGTTCCCAAAGCGGAGCAGATGCCATCAATCACTTGTATGAGGTTCTTCGCGATACCGATGGTATTGTTCTGAGGCCTCATGTGCTGAAAATACAGATGTGTCGGAGCTTTGAGGCTTCAATTTCTGGACTGGTGTGCCGGCTTTGTCTACCAGGATAATGACTTTGGCTATTCAGGAGTTTCTGGTAAGTCTCATGGCTCTGGAGCTAGCAGTTCATGGCGGGTGTTAACAAATTTGTCAAAATGCAGAGAAGTTTGATGAGAAGTCTGGTATGGAATACCGGACTGCTTTGACGCGATGGATCCATCGACGATTGCGTTTCTTTCTTGCTCAGGAACTCTTAGAAACCAAGAAGGTCGGTTTTGTAGGATGATTCGTGGGTCTATGAGGCGGTAGATTGAGATCCTCAGCTTGTTGTTGTCCATGCTTGAGTGCATGATGAGCAAATGGAGTGCGCTACGGTCTGTGAGCAATTTTGTGAAAGTATGAAAGATTAGCCTTTCAACACTTGAAGATGCGGCAAAATTGAAGCGATGAGCTGTAGACGGAACCTGTGATCGATTGAGACATAGCTCAGGGCTCACTACGTGCACACATTCTCACCTAGACGCCATTGGTACCTCATGTTTTCTTTGTCTCGTACTATCTTATGCCGAGCGAAGGCTAACACAGCTTATCCCCTCCATGAGCCTGTCTGAACCAAACCCACATACATCACACCCCTCAGCCTTCAGCAAACACCATTCCTGAGAGCTTGCAGCTTCAACGATATAGACGGCCCTCAGTCTCGCCAATACCCTACTCAACACCTTCTTCGTCGCTGAAGAAGCTATCGTCACCAGACGCGTCTTTCACGTTCACCTCGTCGCGAATGGGATTGGCCGGCCAGCCTCCAACGGGCATGGTCTTGAGACCCTCGGTCCAAGG
Source organism: Cladosporium sp. MBC 237 (assembly GCA_030772445.1). Classification (NCBI taxonomy): domain Eukaryota; kingdom Fungi; phylum Ascomycota; class Dothideomycetes; order Cladosporiales; family Cladosporiaceae; genus Cladosporium; species Cladosporium sp. MBC 237. The sequence continues at coordinate 239,972 of JAPHCH010000030.1, read as the reverse complement.
CAATGGGTCTGCATTCAAGGACCTGCGCTCAGGGTCATGCGACTTGGGTCGTTGGATCGCTTCGCCGTCGTCATCACTTCTGTCGCCTTGTATCGTAGATTCGTAGGTCGCACTGCTGCTCCTGAATGCCTCACTAGCGTGTGATTCTTTGATAGACCCGCCGTCTTCACTGTCGGAATCGTAGTTATCTTTCATGGTAAACTCGATCCGCACACGGGGTGTTCTGGTGGCATCTTGGGGGGTGTTGGATTCGTCAGCCGTTGGACTATCTCCCTCTTCCAACAGCTTTCCTTGCTTCAAGAACAAAGCACTTGCTGTTGGATTCCCGGGCTTTAGCAGCTCGAAACGATCGCCGTATTCTTTCAGGTCTCTCGCCTTCTCATTCCAGCACCACGTGTAGAATGTACCGCAGCAGTTGGTCCAGTGGTCGATAAAGTGCAGGCCAATGTCCAATTTTTGGACAGTGACAGTGAACTTCAGTCCTAGATAGCATTTTCCCAAGGTGTCTTCGTCCATCAGAAAGGTAAATTTGTCAGGGCCAGGCGGAAGATCCGGAGGAAGGTCGAGGGGCGCTGCATTAGGGAAATGGTATCGCTTGCAAACAAGCTGACCCATGGCAGGTACAATGGTGTTTTCGAGCTTGCTGAACAGCTCTTGGGCTTCAGCTGAGGTGTAACGCGCAGGTACAATCTCGATGACCTCAAGTCCAACATCTTCCTCTGTGCTGACGATGTTAAGAGTAGAGTCAGATATGACGTGATCAATCTTCTCAGGCGATGCAAAAGCGGCGATGCCAGCATAGATGATAGCCTTGGCCTCAGAGCTGCTGGAACCCTTTGGAGCTGCCGCTGCCTCATCGGGGTCCATCCAATCGCCCTGGTAGTAGATGTTCGCGTAATAGCCCTTGAAGAAAGTCGAGCAAGCAATGTTGAAAGCTCCTGGCAATACTTTCTGAACAGCCGCCATCTCCAAGAGCTCACTCTCTATCGCCTCCAGTGAATCTCTAGCTGCGTGAATTTGCTCGGTGTATTCAGCGCAAACATTGTGGTAGAGAAGATAGTTGAAGAAATTGCGCAGCACATTGCAAGCGGCGTTGGCGACTTGTTTGTCGTGCTGGAGGTCGTCATGCCAAAGGAATTGTTCGGAGAAAAGGGTCGAGAAGAATCCCTTGGTGACGCCTTCGAAATCAACGACCCAGTTGCCGTCTTGTTCGCTGAGACTGTGAATGACATCGTTGGACACAAAGTTGATTTGCTTGCGCCTGGCTTTCTCCTCCTTGCTCAGTGACTCCTCGTCTTCTTTGCTCATGCCACCAGTGAACATGATTGCCCTTTGCTCAAATCCGCCGTACTCCAAGAATGCATGGAAGACCCTCAAGGTCTCCTGATGGAGTTTGCGGTTCATCTTGTACCTCAAGACGGCGGTTTCGATTCTTTCGTAGATTGGATGTTCAGTGCTGTACTGCTCAAGTTCGGCCTGCTTCTCTTCGCTTGAGAGTTCAGGCTCGACATGATCGTGCTCGAAACCTGTACGTTTGAGCATGTTCTTGGTGAGATACGGATTGGCTTCAAGAGCGGCTTTTCTTTTCGCAGTCTCTTCGTCCTGATTAATCTTCGCCGTGACCTTGGCTTTTGACATATCGAAAGGCTGACGACGTCTGATGCGTTTGTTGTCGATGATCTCGATCAAGGTACTGCCCTTAAGGATGTCGCGGACTGCTGAAGCCGGCTTGTACTTGCGCATGCGTTTGAAGCCCAGAATATGCTTCACACTGACCGTACCGTTACCTTCCTGGAGCTTGCCCAGCAAGTGAGCATCAGACTCTAGGTTTTCATTGCTGAAGTAATATTCCACTTGGCGAAGGATCTCTGCCTTGTCGAGTTCTTGAGAGCTTGCTGACGGGAAAGGTGAGACATCGTCAGTCGGGTCGTCAGTCTGAGCAGTCAGCGGTGGGGTTTGCGAGATGTCAGTATCTTTGGAATGCTCCATGGCTGCATCAACTTGAGTTGATCGGTTTGATGTGCAGTGTATGGGTGACGATAAGGAGAGGCCAAAGTTGATGTGTTTGACACAGGCTTTGGTGGGTATACTTGTTCCTCCAAGATTTCGTAGGCATCTGCGCTTGCACATGCTAGTCAAGTCGTGCCTTCTGCTTGTGAAGTCGCAACTGCTTACAAGTCTGACATGTGAGTGAATGTAAACAGCCTGAAAGTCGACAGTGACAGCAAGCGGCGTCTCATTTAGCGCCGGGTGCCTGCAGTAGCGCGAGTGCACGTCCGTTTTGACCCGATGAGCTGGAACGTCAACGTCGGCCAAGACGATGGTGGTGCGTTGGTGCTGGTGTTGTACATGTGCTGGAACTACGCAAGCAACCAGCCTTACCTTTCTTCCTTTGCAGACTGTGACTCCAAATCATAATAGATAGGGCTGGGTGACTGCTGTTACAATTAGATCATCGAGATTCTAGATTGCGAAGACACTTTTTACACCATAGAAAAGACAAACAGCACGACATATCACAGCCATGACTTCAACTCCTCAAGGATCAGAGCTGGACGCTTCCACCCTCAAATCGTTCGAAAACGCTGCAGCCGGTCACGATGGCGTCCTCTCTGACGAATCAGGCGAGATGGTCATCAAGCCATGCGTTCAAGCCGAGATCGATTTCTATACAACCACCATAGCGGAGCATCCAGAATTCGCAGAGCTTATGCCAACTTTCATGGGCACCTTGACACTCGGTGCACCAGCTTCCGTCACCGACGAACAAGTCGCTCAGGTTGCTGAAGATGCTACTGCTGATCAGGAGCAGAAAGACAAGAGGCTTCACGGAGCCAAGATCGCCACTGAATCTGCCATTGTGCTCGAGAACCTGACACATGGGTTCAAACAGCCGAACGTGCTTGATATCAAGCTCGGTGCCAGACTCTATGCTGACGGTACGTCCGCCGAGAAAGCCGCAAGGCTCGACAAAGTCGCTTCAGAAACCACAAGCGGCTCTCTCAACTTCCGCATCGCCGGCATGAAGGTCTGGAACGGCAAGGAGTTCGAAACGTACGACAAATTCTACGGCCGTAAATTCACCGCCGATAACGTCAACAACGGATTTGAGACGTTCTTTGCACCGCTCTTCGCACCGGGTGTCAAAGCCGAGCAGGCAGCTGAGGTGCTGGAAACCATCCTTGCCGAGATCACCAAGGCTCGTCACATTCTTGAACGCGCCGAGTCGAGAATGTACAGCGCTAGCGTACTGATCGTTTACGAGGGCGATGCTGACGCTCTTGGTTCCCTCATGAGTGACGGTGCGGAGAAGACCCCAAGAGTGGATGAAAGAGCACCGACGACGCAGGAAGTGGCGAAGAGCGAAGCGGAGGAGGAAGACGAAGAGGAAGAGGGACCGCCGCCTGCTTTCAAGGTCAAGTTGATCGACTTCGCTCACGCTAAGTGGACTTCTGGTAATGGACCTGATGAGAATATGATCAAGGGATTGAAGAATATTGAGAAGCAGATGGATGCGCTGATTGCCAAGCTCGGCTGAGGGTACAAGAACAGTGGATGACAGACCACGCCTGAGATGTGTATTGTTTAATGTAGAGATGCTTATTTCGTTTGCCACGATGCGCCCGACCACACACCACTTCGGTCTCTCATCTCTCAATTCCGAACTCCTTCCAAATTGCCTCGCCATGCTCATCCACATCAGGTATAGGATCCATCCGCACCCCAAACCCCTCAGCAGCTCCAGCAGGCTTTAGAGCTGGAATCTTTCCCCTGCTAGTCTCCACCTCACTCCACCGCCCTCTTGCTTTCAACTGCGGATGCGCCCACAAACCTTCCATATCATTGACCTTCGCATTAGCAATCCCAGCGGCCTGCAAACGCTCCAACCAAGTCTCAGCATCCGAATTCCGGAACGCATCCTCAATGATCGCCTTAAGCTCCTTCCGATTCTTACTCCTCTTCGCCGTATTATCGAATCTTTGATCCGCCAACAAATCCTCCCTACCCAAAACATCTCGGCAGAAAATCCCCCATTCCCGCTCGTTCTGCATGCCCAGCATGACAGTTCCCTGACCACCTGTCTCGAAAGGCCCGTAAGGGTAAATGCTCGCGTGCTCCGCGCCGCTCAGCCCAGGCGGAGAAGCTCCGTCGTACGCATAGTACATGGGAAAACTCATCCATTCTGCCATGCTCTCCAGCATGCTCACGTCCAACCGACAGCCTTTACCAGTCTTGTGGCGTGCCAGAAGCGCTGCCAGGATGTTGTTGTACGCCGTCGTGCCAGCGGCGATGTCAGCAATGCTGATACCTGCTTTTGCTGGCTGGCCAGGTGAACCGGTGATACTGAGAAAGCCCGCTTCGGCCTGGATGAGCAGATCGTAGGCTTTCTTGTCCTTGTAAGGTCCCGTAGAGCCGTACCCGGAAATATCACAAACGACCAGACCCGGATGCTTCTCTTTGAGACTTTCATACCCCAATCCCATGCGCTCCGTGGCTCCAGGAGCGAGATTCTGCACCATGACGTCTGCTTTTGCCAGGAGCTGCTTGAGAGCCGCGAGGTCTTTTGGGTTTTTGAGGTCCAAGGCTAGGGATTCTTTGCCGCGGTTCGTCCAGACGAAGTGAGAGCATAGGCCGTTGACGCGGGTGTCATGGTCGCGGTTGAAATCTCCTCGTCCCGGTCGCTCGATTTTTATGATACGTGCTCCTAGGTCGGCGAGTTGGCGGGTACAGAATGGGCCTGCGATTGCTTGTTCTAAGGCGACGACTAGAGTGCCCGATAGTGGGAGGGTGGCATTTGGTGTCGGTGCGATTTGCTGTTTGAGCTGCGTTGAGGTGAAAGTCCGGGCCCTGGGATCACTCCTGATGAGGTGAACTCCATTTGCATTTTGCACAAGCGTAGGTCTTTGTGTCAGAAATGTTGTTGACGGTGCAATTGTTGCGGTTGACCTGCGCCACAGCTTCGGCAATACATTTCGGTGTCTTGAGAGCGACATGTTGGTAGTATTAGTGCTGCACTGAATCACGTCGCTCAAGTCAATTTCGAAGCGCAGCCTGCGATTAATATTCAGAAGATATCTTGATATATAGTAATACAAGAAAGCATGCCCGCCGAGATCGCAGTGTTAGATCGGCAGTCGGGTATTGTACCAAAAGCTTGCCGAGTGGCGTTAACGAGCTTGTATGTTAGCTAAACGACAGCCTATACGAGATATAAGCATGCGTCGATGCTGCCTATGATTCACAGACAAGATATCTAGGTTGAAGCAAAAAGAAATTGAAAGATCACCGCACTCACGCTCAACATTGCTGTCGTCGCTAGGCAAGAGCCTGACCAAACGCGGCCGGTCTGTATCCAATGAAACACGACATTTTCACATTCTTCAAAGACAATAAATGTACACTTGTATACAACAGACAGCTGCAAGCTGAGAGAGAGGGAGGGATCACCGAGCTCAGAAGCTGTCCAAGACTCCCGCTTGGACGGAAATGCAAAAACCCCCATGCTGAATCTTCATTCGTCCTTCTATCGGCCACGCGCGAAGGCGGCCGTGTCCTTCAAGATCATTGTGGCATATTCAAATCTTTCTGGCGATGGGTTTACTCGACGTTGGAGGAGTCTGCGCCGGCGGCGGAGCCCGGGACGGATATGCTGGGGTCGACAGCGATCATCTCGGCGAGGATGTCGAGGATGGGCTAAAGAGGGAGAGTCAGTGCGAGTACGCGCGCAGTCTAGGCTGTTGTTACATACCTTGGGCACAGTCTTGTCATAGATGGTGATGAGCTCTCTGGGTTGAGGGTAGACCTTGAGGGCCTTGTAGAAGCACAGCGCAGCGTCGACGGGGTCGGAGCCATCCTGGCACATGCCCTCACCACGGGCAACCTCCTGCATGAAGTATCCTTCAGTCTCCTCGGGGTCCTTAGGGAAGCCCTCCTCGTTGGCCTCCTGGACGGCCTGCTTGATCCTCTCCTTCTGGCCCTGCTCAGCGGCCTTGGCCTCCTCCTCCTTCGCCTTGTGCACCCTCTTGTGCTGCTTCTTGAGGGACTTGCGGAACTCGGGGTCTGAGCGACGGCGGTAGTCGAAGTAGACAGCGTAGGCGAGCGCGCCGGCGGCGAGGGTGCCGGCGGTTGCGAGGATGACAGTTGATGTCGAGATCTGCTGGTTCTGGGAAGCCATTGTGTAGGTCTACAGCGTGTGCGTGTATCGGATTAGATGGCGTTTCCGGGCTTGAGTGAATCCAGCGACGACGGTCAAGATGGATGGGAGATTTTAGAGAGGTGTGTATATGAAGGGTAGTCTGCTGAATGTTTCGATGTTTCGATGGAGCACCCTCCTTCCCAAAAGATTTGAGCGGCCCATGCGCAAGTTGAGCCAGATAGAATTATGTCAGACACCGCCGCCATCATTCACACCATGCTACCAGACATACTTTCTGTAATCACCATGGAAGCACCCGACCTCCGCGAGTAGCTACGTAGCTTAGGAGTAGTTACCGTTCCGATCGACCTGCGCATGTGCTTACAGTTCACAGCCGGCACAACGGCCACGGCGAGACAAATATCTTGACCATGTCGGAAGATAAGAAGGGTTTGTCCCTTCGACGGAAGAAGACGACCACGCGCCCAACCATATCCGCACCGCGACAGATACAACCACGCGATCGAAGCACCGACTCTGGATGGGATGCCCAACGAACGGGCTCAGCAACGAGCGGCCTCGCCGTACCGCGCGCTCGAGAGACTCGACCGAGTCTGGTGAGCGGCACGAGTGGTGGTGACACTACTAGTGATCTTGTCAAGCGAAGATACAGCACTCGATTCGCAGCATTGCCTCAGGATGCGACGTCTGGACTCGTGCCGCCTGTTCCCACTCTTCCCAATATACCAGCACAGTACGCTCGTGGAGCGAGCAAAAGCCCCTCAAGAGATGGACGAAGCCAGAGCCATGGTCCAGGGCCACTCAAAGTAGACCCGCGTGCACTTGGAGATCCCAAACTGCAGGCGGACAAGTATGTTCAAAGCCTACTGGCCGAAGCATCCGAGAGCGACATTCAGGCCTACCAGAACGAACTGCAAAACCTCAAAGCACACACCAGCGCCGACCTACAACACAATGTCTACCAGAACCGAACGCAGTTCATCAGAATCTCGAAGGAGGCGGATAAGCTGAAATCGGAAATGCGGACGTTGAGGACGCTTATGAGCGAACTCACAGGAATCCTTGGACATGCGACAAATGCAGGTGGTGCGGACATCAGTGCTTCCAATGCAGCATCTCTGGCCGAAAGGAAGCGCGCAAATAGGAGTAGTGTCGCTAACCTGGAAGCCATGTGGAGCACGCATCTGCAAACGCTTTGGAAAAGGGTTGAAGGCAGTCAGAAATACCTTCCTGCGCTTCCCGGTCGACATATCGTGATGGAGAGTCAGAGGTGGGTAGAGCTGAACGCTGCAACCTGGAAACCTAGGAGACGAGTTGTTCTGGTTCTTCTGAATGACCATCTACTCATCGCAAGTGAGAAGAAACGCCATGACATGTTGCCCGGTCAAGGTTCCAATTCCAGCCCAAGAAACAATCGGCAAAGCGTGTATAATCCTCAATCGCAAACAATGCTAGTCGCAGACAGGTGCTGGAACTTGCAAGACGTCTCTTTGGCGGATCTCAGTGGAACCCAGGCCCAAGCTGTTGGACGTCAGAAGGAGAATGATGCCGTGAGAAATGCCATCAACATCCGCGCCGGTAATGAAAGCTTCACGTATGCTACTTCAGACACAGCTGAAAAAGCTGGCATGCTCGTTGCCTTCCGCAAAGCTCAGGAAGATTTGCGCAAGCAAATGGCAATCGAACATGGCGAGCGAGAAAAGGCCGTTGACGAATTGGCTATGCTCACAGGAAAAGATCCTCGCTCTTTGAAGAAAGCCGCCGCTGCTGCAATGGAGCGTGCTGACAATGCCGAAGTAAAGTCAGGCGGCTTGAACAGGAGCAATTCCATCCTTGTCGATGCCGAAGGCCGTCAGCAAAGCATACGTAATGTGGAAGCCCAGATCGACGGTCTTGATATCGACATTGCTTTGCAAAGATTCGAAGAAGCAGTTGGCAAGGTGGAGAGACTACGAAAGCTTGGTCGCAGCATCAAAGGCAACGCCATCGCGCAAGAAATCATCTCATCCAAGGTCAATGAACGCGCCTCTCGCCTGGCTTCCATTATCGCCCGCCAGTTGACCCAGACTTCTGGGGGCGCGGAAAAAACTAAGGAGAATGTGCACTGGCTACTACGACTGGGTTTCGAAGAGCTAGCACGCTCGCGCTACCTCGACGCCCGTACTGAATCGTTGCGTCTAAGGACACGACAATTGCCTTTCCGCGGTGCTCTTCCGCCATACCTCCACGCACTGTCGTATGTCACATTTACCATGCTCGTCCACACATTCCGTACCTTCAGCGCCAGTTTTCCCTCTGCGTCCGGCTCTGCGGCAGTTAAGTGGGCCAAAGAGAGAGTGGACGAGTTCAATGCGGCACTTCAAAGGCATCTTGGCTCCGTGGAGTGGGGCAGTGAGGTGTGGGACGACTGTGTCAGTGTGGTGAGAGAGCAAGCGCAGGTTTTGGGCGAGGTTGGCGTGGACTTCAAGGGCCTCGTGGCCCAAGGACTGGATCAGGTCGCCAAGGCGTCGAGGAAAGAGGGGAGGGAGAGGGTGCGGAGGAGCATGGGCGGAAGCGCAGTGGGTTCTTGTGCTTGAGCTACAGTAGACGATATGACCATGACGTTTCCCGACTAATGGACTGTTCCTAATACCATACCTACTCGAATATGATATCGAAAAAGCAAAATCACCGAGGGCCATCATCCAATTCCAACAAATCTCCTTCAAGATGACTTCTAGACTCTAGCATCCAGAGCGAGCCCGACAAACCCGACAAACTCGACAAATTTGAGCAGAGCAAGCGATATTACGCTTGGGTGCCAACCAGACGAAAGTCGACAGGGTGCAATTAGCTGATTTGCTCGCTTAGCGAGCCGGGCAAGAAAGAAAGCAAAAATGACAGGTTCAATAAATGCGACGCGGCCATGATTCTTCACAACCCGCAATCACAAACCCTCACGAAGTGGGTCCGGCTTCCTTCGACCGACAGCCGCGGACTTCACCCTTGCCAACCACGCCAACCAGACATGCCTGCAAAATCCGATATTGCGCTCTTCCACTACTGCTTCCTCCTTCACCGGTCGAGCTGTACCTCCTCTGTCTACTGGGAACCGCGTCTCCTTCGAAATTCCTCGCTTGCCCAGTGGCGGTAGGGAGGTCTCCACTCGTGCACTTGTTGCTTTCTACCGAAACGCCCTGGACCGGTGTGCAAACGGGCGTTCACGAACGCTCCCGCGACAAGAGAGGGTTTGGGTTTGGGCTATCGATTCTCATGACCTCACGACCCAACAGGCGAAGGAACGACACCTTGTCGTCCATCAGCGTCACGATCACGACTCATGCAAATCGAGAAACGCGCCACAGCATGACTAACATCCCGAACCCAACCCAAACCAACACTTGATCGCCCGCGCAATCATGAGATTAATGTACGGCACGGTACATGTCGACTCACAGCAACGCGTTCCTGAACACCCATCGGCGCTTAAAAGGCGGGAAGGAGCGAGGGCCGAACGAATCGAATGACATGGGAGTATGGAGGGAGATTTACGACTGTGGCAAACGGCTGCGGGAAATTCATCATCCGTCTGTCTGTGCCTTCTTTGATTCGACCCACCTCCGTGTGCCCATGCCCATGCCGCCCCTTCATGCCTCCCATCCTTCCACGCTCGTGCCCTGCCGGCTACACCTGTCCCTGATTCCCCTCCGCACCATCGGCAGAGCGAGCCGAGTGTCGCAGGGCTTCTGGACCGCAGCGGCTTGCGCTCATGTGATTTCCACGGCTAAACGGGTGCTCGATCCGGTGCGACTTTCTTCGAGTGGAAAGATGCGCGCGCTGCGTTGGTGTTTGATTGATTGATAATGGGGTGGTTCCTATCGAACTGTCTCTTCCATCGTCAAGACGATCAAACTGGATGGAAACTACCGGTGGAAAGTCGGCACATGGCCCCATGACAACGATCCTCCCGCCTCTCCAACATTCCTTAGCTTGCATGGGAGGGAGAGATGAGAGATGAGAAAGTCTTGTCTTCTATACCAACGGTAGTTCTAGAACCAACGCTAACGCCACGCGCAAAGAAAAAAAAAAAAGAGTGCCGCTTTCATATAGACATTTATGCCAATATCCAATCGTCCCTGAGTCTGCCCTGCTAGTTGCGGCCCCCACTCCAAAGCTTCGATAATCAACCCGGGGCAGGCAGGCAGCTTGCTGATAGGCGATGCCCGCCCCCATCCCTCCCTCCCCGAAAGCCAGGCGTCAGTTCAATCGCGTCGGGTAGCGAAGTGGGGACGATGCAGGCGATGGCGAGTGCATTTTGTAGGATGACGAGCGTTGCGCGCTCGGTCGACGGCTCTTGGACGACGACTTCCGCACTTCTGGCCGCATGGAGCAGCCGTCTTCGATGTGTCTTGATTGCTTTGTCAGAAAAAAAGCAGTTCTTTTTCTCACACACATTGAATGGAAGGAAAGGCCACAGCATACCTAGTGAGAGTATCTTTCCGAGCGAACGAATTGTTGCACAGCGAACACTTGTGCTTTTTCTCCTTCAGGTGGACCTGCGGACCCGTTAGCGATCTGTGGGATGAGAATGGGATGGGGTCGCGGATTGCGATTCCGCGAGGGAAAATGGAAATGGGTGACCCACACTCTGCTCGTGCCGCGCTAGGTCGGTCTTCCGGACGAAACCACGGCCGCAGCCGGTGAAGGCACATTTGTGCGGGTGACTTCGCTCGGGGTCGTGGACTTGCATGTGCGTGTGGAGATTGTTGGTCCGCTGGAAGACCTTGTTGCAGATCTCGCATTGGATGGTTGCTGTGTCTGGGGTGAGGGAGCTTCGCCTGCCGCTGGTGTTTGTGTTTCGCATTCGGGGGTCGTTCTTGCCCACTCGAACCGAGTCGATGTCGTGGGAGTATTCACGGTCGTAGGATTGTCTGACGTCTTCGGCCTGCTGTCCGATCGAAGCCATTGATGTCGAGAATGGTTTGCGCGACCATGCGGAGCTTGTGGTGTAGAACTCCGAGCCGGCTAGGTTTGGTGTATTGTGTATGGCGTTGCCGAAACTGTATTGAGCGCTGAAAGGCGCGGAGGTTGGGGTTTCTTCCATTTTGATGACTGGAACTCCGCTTGGGTATGGTGATGGAATAGAAGAAGCATACGTGCTTGAGCTACCATCTGATCGACTTGGCGACAACTGCTGGTAGTCGGTGAATGCTGGGCTAGGTTGCTGCCAGACTTGATTTCCTGGAGCAGGCATCAAGAACCTTTCGTTCGGGCTTTGCCAGACATCAGGGTATGGTGAAACATAGGCAGGACCGCCCTGCCTTGCATCATGGCCTCCCCAAGGCCTGGTCGAAACTGGGTACTCGCGCTCGGAGGAGGTGTTTTCAGCATCCCAAGTTGTGCCGTAAGGATGGTTCCTCGCAAGCATCTGCGGATCGTCAATGGATGAAGCATTCCATTGGGGCCACATCGTCGATGCTTCTGTTGTTCCAGTCATGAGTGACATAGTCTGCGTTGGAACTCCCCCCGATCGCGGGAGCATTGCACCGGATCGAACCACGTCTGGCATTGATCGTGGTGGATGTCTTTTGCTCTCGGAAGGAGGACTTGTATTGAAGCTCATGTTGATCAGATAATGATATTGCAGCTGTCGTGGAGGGGAAGTCTGGATCGAATAAACAAGAACTCGTATCGTATGCTCGCAAAAGAATCTCTTATGGGGGATGTTTGGTTACATCTTTAACATGAAGCTGCCAACATTGGACTTGGGCAGTGCGAAGAAGTCCTCTGGCAATTGCAAGGTTGCAACAAAGTCATAGGAGACAATAATGCATCCCAAGAACAGTGCCGCGTTCCAAAGTCGCCTAGACCCAACCCATGTGAGGGCGATCAAGAGCGTGATGGTCTATGCAGTGTGGCGGATGGCGGGTCGTTTGGGATAGCGCAGATTCAAGGCTATGCATGAGTTGGCTCCTATGGGGCTATGCCATCGACGAAATGGAGGGGTCATAGCGAATGGATGTTTGTTGGTATGCTCTTTTACCATTGACAGCCTAAGGTTGCAAAAGGTACAGTAGTATGCTGGGTTCAAAAAGTGTCAGACTGTGGCCTCTTGCGCTCAGTGCGCCCATCATGCAGCTTTCGGTGCTACCTCTGCACGCGGCAGGGCAGTCTGCCGTTACCCTCAGCATCGAGGCATGCTAGGTGGGAATGGCGTACATGGTCGGCTTGGCATTTCCCGACGATATGGCTCGCCTGTGCGTAGCAATCAACGCCGGTGCTTTTTCACTGCCTTTATAATAGGCCGGGGTAAACGCGCCGCAGCAAAGTCCTTGTTCACATTAGCCAGTAGTACAGGCTTTGGCGCTTAGAGCTGCACCACATGCATGTATAGATAGGGCCAGGCGGCTAACAATTTGCTAGCAACTCCAGAGCTCTGTCTTCGGCAACTCTCTCCAACTGATGAGTTCACCTTGCATGATTGTTGCGTGTTGGTATCCACCTCTCTCAAGCCTCAGTCGAACGGCCTTGTGCGCTTTCGCTTTCAATCAAGCCCTCCACCGTACGCAATTGCGATCTGAGACTGTCCGCAAGTGCTTGTAGAGTTTTCAGTTTCTCCTGGGAGCTCGAAGCTCGAATAGCGCCTTCCGCCGAAAAGTCGTCGACAGCAGCGGATGAATGTCCGTGAGTTTCGGACTCGGACGTATCATTTGAGGACGGAGGCTCCAGTGATCGACCAGATGCCTGGCGTCGCATCAAAGAAGGAGACGGACCGGTCAACGTTGTTGAGCCCATAGCAGTCCTAACCTCTTTTGGATGGTGGAAGACCTTTCGGCAGCCTTCGTAGGTCAATATGAGCGCCACCAACGGCCAGTGTGTTGCTTTCAGTAGCGTTATGCGACATGCACGCAGGCTGTTAGGCGCGACAAAGAGCCGCAGCGGACGAAGCAGGAGGGGGAGCAGATTCTGTCGACATCAAGTTAGCTCGGCGGAGATGCGCTAATTCACTCAGTTCACATGTGTGTATGTAGGTTAAATTCAAGTAGCATCAAGATACCAATGGCACCGCGAGCTTTCAGAACCAACACTCGGGGGTTTAGGGGGCCCCTTCTCATTCGTCCGCGAAGCCATACCTCGATAGTGATCAAATGTAGGCCGTGTCCGACCGGCGTGATTGAGGGAGAAAGGGTGTGTGGGTGCCATTGCATGTGACAACCTCCTTCCGAATGAAGAAAGGCTATGGGAAATGGCATTTCTAGAGGGCAGACCAACTTACCAGTGGTGGAATGAAGTACGTCAAACGATTGGAAGTCGAAGCCTCGAGCACGTAGACAGAGTAACTAGATGCACTGCCATTAGCATGAACATGGCGCAGCACACAGGGAAGGGTGACTTACACGAATAGGTACTCATCTCTGGCGTGCTCCATTACCTATTAGTAGCAGGCAAAAGCCGTTAGCATGCTTTGGCGCCTATTCGAACGCCAAGCTCATACCTTCTCAAGGCTGTTAGACAGCAAGCAAATGATAATGGTGAGCAGTAAGAATTGAGTGAGCGCGCAAAATATGAGCATCAAACCAGGTCCAAGTGTTGGGGAGACCTTTTTCAACTATCAGCATAGTTATTCTGGATAACGAATGGAGATTTCTTTTTCACCTTTTCCGCAACATCCTGAACACAATGTGATTAGCAAGAGGCGCTATGATTCGACGACGTCGATCTTGTACTCACGAAGCCTAGATAGCTTGATCCAAAAAAGACTTTGATCAAGATCCAGTTCATCTCGCGGAAGGAGAACGTTCCGCGTGCCAAAAATCCGAATGTTGTATTGAATCCTGCAAAAGTTCAGTGTTCCACTCAGCAATCGATCGTGTACAAACATACCCAGGTAAAGTACGAACACGAGGCCGAGAAATTTGACGAAATCTTTCGTCTAAAATTAGTTAGAAGGAGCCAAACATTTCCACTGCGTTGGAATTACTTACCATCTCTTTCAAGCATGGAAGAAGGGTGCCAAAGTAGGGGTGCAAGCTCAGTAGGGAGCAAATCCTGGCTGCATGATAAATTAGCCACAGAATAGGTCCCCTCCCTGTTAGACCTGAGAGCGAGGGCAAAGTAAATCTGCTTAAAGATTGGGCGTTTTGGAAGGTTAAAGGTGTCACATACTGTGAGATGGTTAGCGTACAAGACAAGCATGACTGCTGACAGGAAAACCTACCGAACAAGAAACAGAGCCTCGACGGAGAGAATGTCAAAAGCCGTATCAAGGACGACATGATCGCCAGTACTCAACCCGATCATGCGGCAAACGAAGAAGGAGATCCCTGTGGCAATGATTCCCACGTCCCAAATGGCCCAGAAGTCAGCTGCGTAGAAGGCAAGGCCGGCGTCCCAAAGCTCTCCAATTTCTGCTCGAGTATCAGCTAAAATCTTCATATACTACAGGTGGCTTCATAGCATACCGTTATAAGTGAATGATGCGAGCCATATGTACAAACCAACTTCGTTCGCGGTCACGGCGTGGAAAGATCTCTCCACCAACACCGTGTAGTAGAATGCCAGGAAGGCAGCAAAAAACAAAACCTCGAAGCACTTGAGGTAAAGCGGCACCCGAAGTCTTGTGAATGGATCGATTTGTTGAGGGCGGTAACGCGAGGCTTGTTTGATGGCTCGAGGGCTCATGGTCTGCCAGAACATGATGTCGCCTTTCCAAATGCCATCGATGAGACGCTGGACTGCTCGCTGGCTCAAAAACTTCTTCGACTCGGTCACAACAGCGATTTCCAGAGCATTGAGATTTTTGTAGTCTTCGGCAAACGAGCCGTCCATGTTGGCATCAGGCTGGTCGTCGGCTATGTTGTCAGGTTGGTAGTCTCGGCTTTCAAGTAGCGGCGACTGCTCATCAACGTGCGAATGCGAATGTCCGTTTGGAGAGAGCTTCTGTTGCTCCAGGTCGGTACAGAGGTAATCAAGAGCGTCACGCTCGTTCAGGTGCGTTACGAATCTCCAGGCCACAAGCTCGCACGCAAGGCCTCGCGTGGCTGCGATACCTCGATCATCTTCACTTTCGAGCGAGCTGAAATGCCCTTTTAGAGCCCTGTGATGACGTGAGTGTTTGACTAGGGTATTAGATAATATACGAAGGACTGGTGCTTACAGTAATGCATGGACTGTCGCCGGGTGGTGAACGTTATCCACCAAATGCTTTACCAGCGGATACAAGGTCTTTGTGTACTGAGTGGTACGCAGCTCCTCGAAGGAATTGGGTGTCTTAATTGCCTTAGAGAAATACCTAGATGCACAGGATCGTTCAGCTCCTGCTAGGAAATCTTGATTTGATCCCAGCTCGTGACGCGATGCTTATACTGACCTCGCCAGCTTCTTGACAATCGCGTCAAATCCTTCCGATGAGTCTATGATGGGAATCGGTAATTTCTGGATCGACGCCATGGTGGGACAGGAGTTGCGAGTTCAGATTTACCGCCAATGGCTCGTTGGTGATGGTTTTAGAGAGCGAAGGTCAAGGTGACGGAGAGGCGCTTAAGCACGGGCCCTCGCGCTCAATTGGGTGCCTTCGCAAAATGATGTCTGAAACCCGGTCTACATATAGGCAAGTGACCTATAAACATTCAAATCACGAGGACAAATAGACAGTGACAGATGCGTAATAATATACAGAAGAGTTTGCCATTATCTATGGCAGCAGCCGATCAAGATCTATATGCTAAGCTGCTCCGCTACCAACTCACGTTCCACGCCTCACGTCATTAACAGGAAGCCTTACGAGGATTCCCAATCAGGGTTCTGTGATCATTGTCAGTAAATGTAGCGGCTTGACTAGGGATTCGTCAAGAATTACATACCTTTTTGAGTATGCAGATGCCTTCCATCACGTTGGTCAAGCAGATCCATTCCTCGTCTTCCAATTCTGCACGCTCACCGTAGCCCAACAGGACAGGGGTGCTCTGGGTCTGCCAGCCAGTGATCGTCTTCGGGCGACCAGCTTGGCCGACAACGTCGACTGCCTGACCCACACGCACGTTGACCTGCAAAGGCTTGAGGTCTTCGTCGAGTGTGATGAGGAAGCGCGGGTGCATAGCGGTAACAAGGACGTAGAGGAGGTAGTGGTGGTCGCCCAGAACGAATTGTCGAGGATCATCAATGAGGGAGAGTGTGATGGTCAGCAGGCCGGCGGCACCGACACGCGACAGAACACTGCGGTCGGTGTGGAATGGGCTCAGGCTGAGAGTGCCCTTGCCCATGTGCACAAGACCCTGAGCAATGCGTACCATGAAAAGTGCATTGGGGTCGCGGTGATAGTAGCTTGCCAACTGTCTGAGAAGCTGTGCAAGACGAGCATTGTTGGTACCCGCACCAAGCATACCCATTGCGAATATGGCATTGACGGCAACGTCAATGTCGTTATCGTGCGTGTATCGTGAAAGTGTGTCGTAAACCTTCATTTGCGGGTTTGAAGGGCTGATCAGACCCATGGCGAGGGGCACAGCCTTGCGAATGTTGGCCTCGCCGTAATGCATGAGGTGACCGAATTGACGAAGAACCATTTCCTGGCCAACCTCTTCGCCCATGCCGACGAGCGAAAGACCAAGGACAGCGTACGCCTGCACGAGTTGGTCGCCAGAACGGTCCTTCTTCTCTTCGTCATCCTTCTTGTCCTTATCATCGTCGTCTTTCTCATCCTCAATATGCTCATTGCAAATGTGAAGCAGCTCTTGCAGCTTGAGCACAGCACCAGTGCCAGCCCAAGCACAGATCTCGGCAAGGACCGAGGCTGGCTTGGACATGGGGTGCTCAATGACCTTCAACGTCTCAAGCACGACATCAACCTCCTCTTGCTGACCGAAGTACAAAAGCGCGAGACCGAGGGTCATGAAACGGGTCCATTTGTCCTTGAGCTGATTGGCGCGGTCCTCGTCCAAGAAGGTCTGAATGATGGCCTCAGACACGTCAGATTGCGCAGAGCCAACGAAGATGAAGCCAAGGGAGAGAGCAGCCATAGCGGAGATCTGCATGTCGAGTGATGTGTCGGTAACGTAAGGCAAGAGCAACTCCAGGAGATCCTCCTTGTTCGAGCCGGCGTAGGCGAGACCGAGACCCATTATGCTTGCGACCTTGACAGACACACTCTTGCCCTCCAGATCGCCGAGCAATGCCATGGCGGGGTCGCCATCAAGCCTCACACCACTGTTGATGATACCAGTCGCAAGGGCCGCACCAGCCTTCACTTGCTCCTCGCTCACATACGTGAAAGCATCGATCTTGTCCAGGCCCATCTCCACGTCCCACTGCATGAGCATACCAGCAGAAGCAGCGGTAGACGTCATACCATCCTCCTTGACCTTCCAGATCCAGCTCTGCTGAACACCGCCTTCTACCAGCATCAGCTTGTCGGAGCCGAAACCCGCGTTGACGAAAGCGTTGACGAACGCAGAAGCAAGGTTGTGTCGTGCAGAATCGGTGTTCGTGAGACCTGCAGTGCGCGAAGACTCGAGGTGAGACTTGTAGATGTCCTCAGGAACCTTGGGGTCGAGAACGTTGAGCTCCTTGGCCAGGGACTTGTAGTGCTCGGGAAGCTTTGTGTTGTTCAAGCACTCTTGCAGCTCAGTATCCTCGGCGTCGTCGCCCTCGAGTTCCAGGCATATCCGTTGGCGGGCGAGAATGAAGGCCAGCTGTCGCTTAAGCGCCTTGTCCTCTGCTGCTGCGAAGTCGGACTTGATGAGCTCCATGTCGTTCAGGCGAATAGCAAGGCACATGGCCTGTGTGAGCTGCTTGTAGTTCTTGTAGACGTCGTGCGCGGTGCGGACAAAGCGATCGTTGTCGGGATATGCGAGCAGGGGTACCATCGAGACCATGTAAAGACAGACTCGCGAGTAAGTGTTCTCGTCAAGATAGTCCTTGATGTCTTCGATCATCTCGAGCTCAGAGAGGATGTCGACGGCATCGGCTTCGGCGTTGTGTGAAAGGAAGAATGGCACGAGGGTCCTCGTAAGATCGGTAAGATCATCGGTGTCCTTGTCGTCTTCCATCCTTTTCTGATATTCCTCGCCGATCTCTAGAGCGAGGTGTCGCATGTACTCATGGCCCCATGAGCCGATATCCTTGTTAGGCGCAAGCAGGCGGTATTTCAAGGTATCCAGGCGCTCTTCATCAGAGTATGTCATACCGAGCACAGAGAGAGTATCAGCCAATGAGAGCTTGTCATCGCCTGCAGGCCACTTGTCGTATGTCTCGCACAGCTTCTCGTAGTGCGGTCTGAGGAACTTCAGCGGCTTAGGCACAGCGGTCATCGAGCTTGTGCTGGTCTTGATGCTTTCCTTGATTGCGTCCAACGCAGGCTTGTACAGTGATTTGTCGCCCTCTGTTAATCTCTCAACCAGCATGTCTAGCTCGTCCTTGAGCTTCTGATCTTCTTCATTAAGCTCCTCAGCAGGCAGATCGAGATCATTGGGCTTCTTGCCATCTTTGCCATCCGCTTTTTCACTCTTGTCGCCGTTTGCCTGCTTCGCATCGTCGACCTTGCCCTTGCCCTTGTCCTGGACGGGCGCCTTCTTCTCCTCCTCCTTCGCCATGTTGCTCGTAGCTGGGTGTTTGGTGGTCTAGAAAGCTGTTGTTGAAGCCGACGAGTTTGTAAGCGGGATTCCGAGGGTTGTGTCGTTATCAAAAAGGTTGATTGTAAGGATCTTGCTAATGGGGGATTGTAAGAGGATGGAGGTGTGGTGCGGAGGCGACCAGAGGATGGTACAGGTAGATGATGAAAGCGCGTCCCATCACCGTCAGACCTGCCAAGCAACGGCCTTCGGTGCAGCACGCGAGTCATGAGACTTTCTCAAATATTCAGCTGCGCTGCATTTTCCTGTCGCATAGATCCAACATTTCACTTTACAACGGATTTTAACGTGTAGCTTTGCTCACGCACAGCACACTATCGGTCAATATGAAGCTCGACACGCGCGCACTTCGTTACCTCACGAACGACGACTGGAGGGTCCTCGCAGCAGTATGTGACAAAACACCTTGGTGGCTCGCAAGCATTTTCGACTGACACAAGCTAAAGCCGTGAACAGGTCGAGCAAGGCAGCAAGAACCATGAAGTCGTCCCGACCACTCTCATTCAACAACTAGCCAGCCAGCGTGGTGGTGGTGCCGTGCACAGGAACATCTCGACTCTCGCCAAAGACGGCTTGATCGCCAAGGTCAAGAACGCCAAATACGATGGATACCGACTCACATACGGCGGCCTCGACTATCTCGCTATGAATACGCACAGGAAGAGCGACGTCATCTTCAGCTTGGGAAACCAGATCGGCGTTGGCAAAGAGTCTGATATCTACGTCTGTGCCTCACAGACGGACCGCCAACTGGTCCTCAAGCTCCACCGTCTTGGTCGTATCTCTTTCCGCACAGTCAAAGCGAATCGCGACTATCTCCGTGGTCGCAATGCAGGAAGCTGGATGTACCTGAGCACACTCGCAGCGCAGAAGGAATACGCCTTCATGAGGATCTTGCACAGAGAAGGCTTCCCAGTACCAGAGCCAGTATCATGGAGCAGACACACTGTCGTCATGGAGTTCATTGATGCATTTCCCATGAGAATGGTGGACAGCGTGGCCAATCCTGGCAAGCTTTATGCAGAGCTCATGGCGATGATCGTTCAACTGGCTTCACGTGGTCTCATTCACGGTGACTTCAACGAATTCAACATTCTTATCAAAGAATCAACCAAAGATGGAGAGCCCCTGAACGACGACACTCCTACGGAAAACATCATTGCCACACCAATCCTGATCGACTTCCCTCAAACACTGTCCACAAACCACACGAACGCCGAGTACTACTTCGATCGCGATGTAGAATGCATCAAACGCTACTTTGGACGAAAGTTCAAATACACATCGGACGAACCAGGCCCGTTCTTCACGGACGCGACCAAGGGTATTGATCCGAAGAAGAGACTCGATGTGGAAGTGGAAGCCACCGGTTTCAGCAGAAAAATGGCCAAGCAACTAGAGAAGTACGTTGAAGCCGTTGGCGGAGACGCGGACGAACAACACCAAGCCGAAGAGGGAGACTTTGAGCAAGACGACCTCGACGAGGACGAGCAACCAGAAGCGGAAGCTGAAGGAGCAGAAGCCATAGCCAACGAAGACGGCTCAATCCCGCAAGATCCCCAGGTCGATGACCCAAGGCTTGCAGAGGAACTTGGCTCCCTTTCTGTTCAAGACGATCAAGCGGCAGAGCCTGCGAACAACGAGACTGCGCAGATCGAGCCTGCAAACAACACCACAGGACTCGAGACATCGCCCCTTGAGCTTTCACACGACCCCGACGTCGTAGCAAAGAAAGTGAAAACCAAGAAGAAGGCCGCCGGGTGGGCCATATGAGCTTACGACACCAAAAGAAAAGTAATGATTCAAGTCTCATGTTAGAAGATACTGACCGAAAAACGATTTCATGATGAATATTATGAACATGGAACTTTTCCCAGGTCAAATCCACTGCAGTAGGGTCTCACGTTTTCATCATTCCCTTCCTTTTCTTCCAAAGGTCGCCTACGACCAAAGAAACGCAACCCAAAAACTCGCATCACGAGCATATAGGTCTACTTCCCATTCAATGGAGTGATCTCTATAGTTGATGCAACAGCAGAACCTTCTCCTCTCTATTTAGCCGCCTCGATCATGCATGAGGGTGCCGGCTCAGAATGGAGGGTACATACCTTACACGTGATATACATGTAGCTCAGTTGAGATTTCAGTCAGCAAATATCAATGAAACTTATCTCTTTTGCATTACGATTCACATCGAAGTACGTGGGATTCAAGAAAGGTGAGGTTGCGGTTAAATGGGTCCGGGTTTGACGTGGCGAATTACATTAGAGAGCTCTGAAAGATGCGGCACACACGAACACCGCAAATGCTCTCACCAAAGATCATCACCACCCATCTTTTCCTTGAGCAGCGATCAGTTACATCCGTACTTGTGGACCACAGGCCCTTTCGCTCCTCTCCCGGAGAAGCCTGCATGATCGCTTACATCGAAGTTAAACAGAGAAAATAAGAAGCAATCGCAGAAGTGGCTTACTGACATGAAAACGTTCGTAGAAGTTGTGCTGTCATCCCATAGCTCGCAAAAACGAGAAATTAGTATCTCCGTGGTCAGAATGTTCCCTCTAAGCTAGTGTAATAGAGCTTTCCGATTGCTTGGAGCGCGAGCGCGGCAGAGATTCTGGAAAAGCCTCATCAAAGAACGAACAGTTGGAGTTGTCCGGCTCGTCGTTGGGGGCTTCACTACAACCGCCCTGTCGAGAGGGCTCCGTAGCCGTGAATGCATGTTGAGGGCCGTTTGAAGCAACGTTGAGCAGGCTTCTTGTGGCCTCACGAGCGTTGGCATAACGAGCCGCTTCTTGGGAGGAAGCGCGTAAAGCCTGCATGAGACGATCCTGGTCGTTCGCTTCAACATCTCGCTGATGCTCCTTGTTGGTGGACGCCTCACTGGTAGAAGACTCTACTTCAGTGCTGTTGTGGTTTTCTTGTTCGTGTTCTTTCACTCCATCAACGATTTGATGCGGCGATTTGAGCTCACATGGCTCACTATCGGGCAGACTCTCGCTCTCTTCGCCTTCTGAGCTCTCGCGATGGTGTTGTCCCTGCTCTCCGTGATGTTGCACATCAGGCTCGCCTGGCTCACTGTCTGGCGGCACATTCTCGCGCTCTTCCTCCTCTATATCCTCGCGACGGCCGTTGATCGTAGACGTTGCAGGCTCTACGTGATTCTCAGCCAGGACTCCCATGTTTTCGAGCACGTTAGCCATGAAGGCGCCAATATTACTGATTTCGTCCGAATCGCTGACAGACGTGGCTTCGACATTGACAGCGGCATTGTGACTGTGATTGGTATCATGACCCTTTGGCGGAGCGAAATGTCGACCTTGTATAATGGCGTCCACTGGGTTGGAAGACTCATCACGTGGCAATGACGGTGGGATTCGAGCCACCGCAACACGACCGAGAGTCTTCAGACGCTTTCTAGGTGGTGATGGTTTTGATGAAGCTTTGACTTGGGTCTCATTACTTTCACAGTTGTCGTTGATTTCCTCGTCACTTGAAACGACAATCTCCTCGTCAGGTGTAGTTTTCTTCCCGTATGTTGCCGAAGACCTGCGCCTGCCACGTTTCGCCAAATGTTGGAATCCAGGCAAGGCGTGATCTTGCGGGTGATGCGCTCTGCTATAATTGACCAGTTTCTGCGTTTCTGAGCGAGTCGAGTGACGCGTTGCTCGCGGATCCGGCTTTCTTGTGGCGGGTACGTCTGCTTCACTCTCGCCAGACTCATTTTCGCTTTCATCATCAAAAAGCAGTTCTGGTTCGCTCTCATCGCTCGTCTCATTATCATCGCCATTGCCATGTGACGCAGAAGTGGACAGTGAGCGAGAACCAGTGATGCGGGCTGCGCGCTTGGGGCGGAGGACGTCGTCCATGGGATGATACTTGGCGCTATAGTTGACAGGGACCCTGCCATTCCTTGATGCTCGCGTGACATGACGGGAGTCAGGCGTCTCAGTGTTCTTGGCAGCTTCGATCGACTTTGGGTTGTTTTGCAGCATGTTGTTCGGGTTCAATCCTCGCAAAGCACCACTCAGGCGAGGCTCGCGTGCGCGCAACTCCTCATCCGAATCGACTTCGACGAGGGTGTGACCGGGTCTCATTGTAGTGGGCTTTGGGGTTCTTCTTGTGGCCTACTTCCATTAGTGGCCGTGGGGTTGCACGATGCCAGATGACCTACCTTTTCGTCTGCAACGCCTGCTATCTCGTCCTCATCTGCGGTTGTCATTGCGTGGAGAAGTTGAGTTGTATCACGTTAGGCCTCACACATGCGTGTTCCTGTCACGTGTTCAATGCATTCAAACCAGGCACCGTAGTGAAGAAGAGGATCCGTGAGGTTGGGTGCCAAGCTGGAGGCAAGTGAGGAAGTCGCGACTGCCTGGAATTCGCGTTGAGGCAAGGCAAGACCAGGAACCGGTAAAGAGCTCCACGTGATTGATTTGCGAAGCAGACGATGCATCGAAACGAGAACAGCGAATGAACTGGAAAGGCACCTGAACAAGTATGGCCTCGTGACATGTGAAAGAAAATGAACTCAGGTCAGGCCCGGCCGTAAAAATGTGCCATAATGTTACTATGGAACCCGTCATAGAAGCAGACCCGACGATGAAAGAAAAGGAACGCCTTATCTGGAAAAAGAAACTGCTGTCAACATTGCCTCTGGTATCTCGTTTCGCTGAGGCGCACAAGCGACGTGTCTTCCCAAACTCCTTGCCAAACCCAAAAACAAAACAGAAAATCCGAATCAAATCAGCCGTTCAAACGCATATACAATGGTGCCTCCGCATGACGAAGCAAGTAAGAGGGCCTTTCGCTTCAACAGGCAGTCAGCCGTGTGCTTCTCATGGAATATTTCGCAAGGTTTGGCGGCAACTTCAGAGCGACCATCTCAAGCTCCGCATCGGTTTCATCGTCGTCGTCATCAACCTCGATCTCGTCGACTTCGAGAGGCCCTTGCTGCATAGTAGGAGTCAGTGGGCTGATGAGTTCGACCTTTTCGCTCTCTGGCGGCGTCGGTGGAAGCTTGAGTCGCTCCGCTCGTTGTCGCTCTTCGTTCGCAATACGTCGCTCCACGGCATCAGCAGCAAGCTTTTCCAGTCCTGGTAGTTCTTGCTCAGCAGAAGATTTCGCCTGCTCGAGGCTTTGCTTTGCTTGGGTGACCTCCAAAGCGCAGTCTCCATCTCGTAGCACCTGGTGCGCTGCATGCTCACAAAGAGACTGCGACTTCTCCAGCAAGCCATCGACCTTGTCGAGAGCTTCTCTGAGTGCGTCATTGCCGTCCGCTACTTTCTCTGCCGTCGCCTCCTGAAGTCGCATCCGAGCTGTCTTATAAGTGCCAACGCTTCTCGTTGTGTCTTCGCCCACACTACCGCCACTAATGCTTCCACTGCTCGAGGATCCGCTCCGAGCTAAGGTGTCGACTCTGGCGCTAAGCTTCGATCTCCGGATATCATTGCGACAATAATTGAACGCTCGTACCAGATCGGCAAAACGATTCTGCACGTCTCCGTCATAGTACACAACGGCCAGGCTCCGAGCACGGTATTTCGAAGGTCCTGAATCGTCTCGTGAGCATGCCGAAAAGGTCTTCCGTTTCCGTTGCGAGAGCCTCAACGCGTCTGACTCGGTCATATGAGGTATTTGAGGCCGCAGCAGTGCAGGCGTGGGAGTGTCTGTCTTGATATGGTCTGTCTGGACATGATCCGCCTCGATTTGATCCGTCTCAACCGGCGTGGCTTCCTCTGGTGGCTGTTCCTTCGATCGACCAGCCGTGAGCGACGAGGCTTTGGCGGACATCTCTCCGGCATGCAGTTCGGCGGGGTCGGTCGGCTGGTTGGCAAGCAAGAGTTCGTTTTGGCGTTGTGTTGCATTGTCCAAAATATTCTGCAGGTCCGCGATCCAATCGGGCACCTTCTCGAGGAGAGAACGAAAGCTGTTCAGAGCATCTTGTGGCATGGTTGCTTGGGGGTGAAGCGGCTTAGAAGCCGACAAGCACCGGATAGGGCATAGACGTTTGGTGTCGTCGCAACGTTTAGACTTGCACCGAGAGCTCGCTGAATAGTCTTTTCCGGCTAGGTTCGTACAAGTAAAGCTGTAAAGTGTAAAAGGCAAGGAAGCGTTGGGTCGGAGCAAAAGACAGTAGTGCAGCGGGTGGGAGAAACAATGATGATGGAGCAAGAAGGAATGAAATGAGCGGCGCCGGCACGAAGTAGGCGGCGTTGCTTCAAGACCCCACACTGGGCGAGGGCGGAAGAGCGGGTGAGGCCGTGGTTATCGGGCCGCCCCATGCAGAAAGCGAGGATCAAGGCGGCCCTAGGGCGATATGCTCAGCAGTCTCAAGCAGGATCAAGGCCCTGGTCGTGACAATCAAAATCGCTCGTCCGGTCTTCATACTAGACTAGTCGACAGCACAGCACAGGCTGAAGGGAGATCCACCACCTGGCTTGCCCTCAGATAGCATCCTGGCCATCTTGCATGCCTCCATTTACAAGGGAAGAACACCGCCCCGTTGCGGTCAAAGCCCTTCCATCCCTTTGTTGTGCCAACTCCGCAACGACACCCGCATCTCAAGACAGAGCTTCCTCATTCGGTAGGATGATGTTCGCCCAGCCCGGCAAGCCAGATTGGGTTCATTCGGCCCATGCACGATTGTCTTTTCGCCCAACGTTCCTTATGTGACGTTTGCTCTCTTGTGTCTTTGAGGGGTGCGCGTGCTGACTACCTGCGCCTGTATTTACGGAGGTACCGTGGAAGTGTTCAATGATGAGTACATGTACATTAAACCCTAGTCCAGCTCCGAAAAAGATAAGCGAGCTGTGTTACACGAACCCATTTTGTCCATCTTACAAGGCTGGGTGCTTGCACTTGATGAGATGATCAGAAGGGTCTATCTTCACGAGACCTCTTGACGCGACTCTCACCGAATCCTTGCTCATAGCCAGACGATACAGGGTTAAGAGAGGCTTTCCCCTCAACCCATGTTCAATTACCATGCGCATCAATCCTTCTCACCGCACAAGCTCAATAATACTCAAGGCAGCAACAACAAACCCATCAAAACGACACGCCAAAGCCTGATAGACAAAAATCCCTCGTATTAATCCCTGTTCAACTCGTGCAAACCACGAACACGTCAAGACGATCACCAAAACGGCTGCACGTCCAGCCAGTAAAAGCGGCGACCTGCAAGCCTTGCCCACACCCAGCCGAGCGAGCCAGTCGAGCCAGCAAGCCGAACGTGCGCAGGTCACTAGTAACCTCCAAGAAAAAGAACCACGGGCCCAGTGACTATTTGTCAAGAAAGCACACATAGCTGGACTACTGATTCGGCCTCCTTACACCAACCACAGCAAAGCGAGCAAGAGCTCACGGTTACGCGCATTAGTGTGACAGCAACGCTGTGAGCTCCAGAGGCTTCCCCCCTCAAGCCATGGTCCGACGGTGACAGCTCCCAGCCAGCGAACGGCAGCTCGACACGACATCGGTGCTGCGCAGCCTGCGCTGCTTGCGCACACCCTACCCTACATGCCCCCACGCTTGCGTTGCCTTTCGAGCTCTTTTCAACATTCTTCCTCTCCAATAATTTCCAGAGCTCACAGTACTAGTGGGGGGTGACCTCCGTAAGCTGCAAGTCCTGGGATTCGAGGCGCATGGGTTGTGTCGAGCCGGACTCGAGATTCGATGTTCTCTTCGGCCATGCCCGCACGTGAGACGCACAAGCATACGTGCATATATATATATTACCTACCTTGCCATCTCTTCCGTTTTCGTGCGCTTTCCCTTTCGAGCAGGCGTTGTCTGTAAGCAGATTGGTGCATTTCGAGCATTACCCGCCCGCGCGGCTAGGGACGCTGTTCCCCGAAAGCCACCATCGGGGGAAGAGGGCACTTGCAACGCTTGTGCTATAGGTGAGGGCAAATATTAGGAGGAAGGATCCTTGACATGAAGGTAGTGGTAATTGATCGACTCTGTAGAATCTGAAACGGCAAGCGGCACCGTTTCAGATCGCAGCCGAACAAGCCGAGATCGTCGCGTAAGGGACAAGAGAGCGGTTAATTAGATTTCCGCGAAGTATATTATTTTGAAGAATGGTGTGGAAGATTCGAGGCGGTGGCGAGTTACACACAGATCGCCAGACAAGCGCCCTAGAGATCTGGTGGCACTTTACGCATGCAAGGCCGGTAGGTCTGGGTAACGCTTGCAAACTGCAACTATGCGCGCAGAATCACCCGCCAAAGTTGGCAAGCCAAGTCTATCGCGATAATCGTCTATTCGTCTCGTCAGACCGGGTGATCACGACCGCTCTCGTTTCTCTTTGAGGTGCCTATATTACGAGGCGGCCACTATCCGCGAGGGCGAGCACCGCCTTATTCGCAGATGGCGTAAGGCGACCTTTGGCGTTTAGGACTACAGCCCTAAGAAGGGGACAAACGTACGAACGTGAGGCATGCTAAAATGTAAGAAGCTGGCGTTGCTCTGTCGTAGCATTCTGAGAACCTTCTCGCAGCTCAAAGGCAAAGAGAAGGAAAATGCATTCATCTGCCTCGAAGATTTCACTAATATAGAAGCGCTCGATGAGGTCAGGAAGCAGGCGAATGCAGGATTGTAGCTGAACGTTACCACCGCCGACTAACTGCTGGAGATCATCACTAGCTCCTATGCCTGTGAGCTTGACATGACCAACACCGTAATTCAGTGTCATTAGGCTTTAGTGGAGGGTCGAGATCAGCAATCCTCATGCCCCTTTGAACGCATTCGACAATGGCACCACCCCTTGAGATAATCAATAAGTCAAAGGAAGAAGCCATAGTCGCGGCCAACCAAGACTTCGAGACAAAGTAAAAGTAGGAGCATGGATTATCGCTGCTCGGGATTGCTCTGTTTTGTTTCTGTTCTGGTTCATCCTGTCTGCACACACCATATTGAGAACCAGCAAGAGATGAGTCAACAGTGATAATAAGTTGGCTAGCCAATTCTATCGCGATAACAATCCATAGGTCCATCTCATGGCCAGCACTCAGTGTGACTCCACTGGCCGTTGCTCTCGTCGAACTTGTAGACCTGCCTTCTCGCCGTGGCAGGGTCGCTCAAGTCCACGGATTCCATCTCCTCCGGCTTGATGATTACAACACGGAAGTTTGCCCTGGCTACTGGATCCTCAAGATCCTCGACCTTCTGTCCAGTGGCAAGATTCTTGTCATCGTAAGGCTGGTCTACCGGCTGACCAGGCGGCGGATTCTTGAACGAGCCTAAGGAAACACATTAGTATAGTCCAAGAAACCCACGAATGCCACAAGAAACACACCTCTCAAACCCGGCGAATTATTGCCAAAATGCCCCGTCAACTCCCTCTTCCAACTCCATTCCGCCTCCCTCGCAGAATCAACAACTCTCATCCTACTGCCCACCTCACTCTTCAGCGTCCTCACACCCGAACTCTCCTTACTCTGCTCTCCCTCCCCCTCAACATCATTCCCAACAATAAAAGCCTCCCCCTTCATCCTCCACTGCACCATAGCATCCTTCACCCACCAGACAGCCTCACAAGGCCCACCGCCACCACAACCCTGCACCTGGCTGGCATCCGATGCCTTCCCACTGCTCGAACCAAACAGCTCCAGAGGCTTGTTCATTCGCACATCAGTGGTGAAAGCGGGCATTTCGCTCTCGTAGACGCGCGGATTCATGGGCGCGGCATTGTGCTTGTTTTCCGGCAGCTCAGCCCAGAAACCGCGCATGATACAGTAGCGTGCACGCGGGAGGTAAGGTGTTGGGCTCTTGTGGTATTCGGGCGCGGGGTGTAGACTGCTGAAGACGAATTCCGGACTGTCCATGCGCGAGAGGTGGTCGAGGAAGGTGGCTCGCCATGGTGCTGGTTGGGAGGGTGTGGTGTGCGTTGTGGATGCCATTGTGCGCGAGAGGTGCGCGAGACGGAGTTTGGGAGCTATGGTTGCTGATAGTTGTTGAAGTTTTGTTGGAGTTTACAGGTAGAGGATGTGGTTAGGTGAATGGGAGTGTTGTGGTTGTTGTTTAGGGTCTTAGGAGATCTGCCTTTAGAATGTGGACTTGTCAAATATCATGATCTCATCATTCCGATAATATCAGTGCACGGCGAGCGAGATGTCGGTCGATGACGCTGCGTTTCTGGCCTTGACACCTAAATGGCGGGGGCGGGGCATCTTCGAGCTTGGTCGGTCGGCTGAGATGGTGATGAGACATATACTCGAATAGTCAGGTAGTGAACGTATTTTGAACGTCACTAAGTAAAGAGGAAAGAACGATATGGACATAAATCAAATCACCGACATCGCATGTCTACCTACGCTGGGCCACACATCTGTTCACTAACATAAAGCCACAACAACCCTCTGAGAGAAGTCAAACCACGAAACACCAGGATAGGATAAATTGTATGATTCAATTATGCATCTGCAAGTCAATAATAGTAACACGAACACGCTATAATAGCACAATAACGAAGACCACGATCTCCGCCAAACATTTCGACAAGGCATGCGCCTGAGGAAAAATCATTATCGCTTGCAGTAAGCTCTGCAGACGCCCGTAAAGGTGTGATGGCCTGCGACTAAAAGCAGCTGCCAGTGACCTTTCTCCTCGATCGACTCGTCTGCGTAAAACAGGACAGTTCAGATCGATTTCAACCCAGCTTGAAAATCTCAAGCCGACTTGACAGTTGTGCCTTGTCCGCGCCCTCTTGGTGCCTTAGCATTTCCCCCACGTTTGCCCACAGCAGGTGCTGGGTTTTCAGTGGTGGCCGGTGCTGGAGATTTTTGCTGCTGCGGCGTCGAAGCCGTTGACACTTTCTGTGAGCCGGTCTTCTTGGATCCTGCATTTTGGCCGCTGCTCTGTGTGTTCGGCGGCGGGGTGTTTGCCACGCCGTCCTTGTTGTTGGGGACCTTCGCCTTTGGCTTGTTGGGCCCCTTGTACGGGCCACTTCTCCTCCAATAAATGGGATTGTGCTTTGTCTTCACACCAGGGATATTCACGTAACATCCCTTGGTGTTTCTGAAATGTAGCTTAAGCATGTCGAACTGCACTTTGCTCTGCGCTTCGCTCAGTCGAGGGGTATCTTCCATGCGCATGGCGAGCATGTTGTACCTCTGGTCGAATCCTAGCTCAGGGTAGGCCACATTGCGAGGAATGCGTGTGAGCGGCTTAGAGCCGAAGCTCAATTCCTCGTTGAACATTTGTTCAATAGTGTCCTTGCTAATCACATCGTTGCTATCATCGATAACGAAGCCTTCGACAGTGGTACGTCTGTTCGGACGCGAGCCTTGTGGCAGAGACACAGTGGCGCCCACAGAAACGGGCAGCTCGTGCATCGCTGTCTTGGACGAGCTTGCCACTGAGAAAGCCGGACCTTGCGCCTTTGGTGGAGTTTTTGGTGGCGAAGGCGGGGTCTCTGTAGTGATGTTTGTGCGGTTGAACAGCCCGTTGAAACGAGCCTGCCAAGCTTCGTTCTGAACAAGTGGTCGCATAGCACCAGGTGGGCCCCAGTGTTGGCGGGGAGGCATCAGAACCGATGATTGTTGCGAGGGCACACTTGCAGCAGGCTGCGGAGGGAGCTTGACGACCGGCTTGCTGCGAGGCAGGCGAACGTGGGGGTGCTTTGCGTTGCCGCTGTATACTGGATGCGTAGCGGTTTCCGGAGGAGGCGGAGGTTGTTCCTTCGAATCAACAGTCGGAGGGAGAGGCTCCGTAGGAATGTTGACCCTGCGAGGAGTTCCAACTGGCGCCGGCTGAGGTCGACCATGAGGACGTCCGATGGGAGGTTGCACCGGTGCACCTCCATGAGCTGGGTTCATCGAGCCATCCGGCAGACGCACGGTGTTTTCGGCGGTCTGTTTCCAAGGATGGCTCAGAGGAGATGCAGTTGGCAGGGGCACGGCAGGCTGCGTCTGTGTGCTTGGTGGGGCAGGCGTCAAGCTTGACACAGAGCGAGATCCTTGAGCATCGTGAATGGTGTACTCTGCTTTCTCGACCTTGCGCGGCCCACCGAGACGTCCTCCGCGTGAAGTTTGCTTGAATGTCTCTTTGAAAGTGTCCTCTGTCTGCGCAGGCGAAGAACCTTCCTGGGCGTCAAGAACTCCAGGCTTGCCAGCCTTCTCGTATTGAGCAGGCAGGGTTTGAGAGGCACTTCTCCAAGCATTGACCCTGCTATCATCAGGAGCCTGATTCGCTAGGGGCGGTTGCGCACGAGATGGCGGTGCGATTGGTCCAGGAACATGGCGTCCCATGCCGGGGCTGGGCGAGGCACCATTTGGTCGAGATTGGGCCACGAAATGATCTGGTCGGCCTTCCATTCCTGGCGGAGCAAACGCGCGGTTCTGTTCAGTCAAATGGGAGGACTGTAGACTTGGTGACCTCGATTCCGAGGCCAAGCCTTGAGGTGATATACGAGTAGACGTTCCAGGCCGTGCCATACCGGGAGGCGGTGGCAGCGAAGACCCCTGCTGCGACATCATGGGCATGGGTGCAAAGCTTGAGGCGCTTTCGAAAACACCATTGCCAATGCCGGCAGTGCCCCACACGTTGCCGCTGCCAGCAGAAGGCCATGGGGAGAATCCATCATTGCCTACCATCGGCGAACGACCAAAGGGCTGCTGCTTGCGCTCGCCAGGGGAGGAGAAAGCCGAGTTTGGTGCGCGGTAGGGCGAAGAAGTCGCTTGCTGGAAAGGAGCACGAGAGTTGGCCTTGGGTGACAGAGGCCCACGCGGACCTTGGCGTTGAATGTGATCAGAAATCGACCGAGTCGGCAATGTCGCACTTTCAGGCTTCGATGTGGACGAAGGTAGGTCGACCTGTGGCATGCTATGGCGGACGGTCTCGGGCACGATTGTAGAAGTTGGCAGAGCTTGCGCTTCAGGAATAGAGTCTCCAGCGGTAGTAGTGGCCTGCAACTCCGTCGGCTGCGCTGGTTTGTCTCCAGCGGGTTGGACCGATGAATCGGGTTCGAGCTTTGGATCATTGTCAGGCTTCTGGGCAGCAGCAGCTGCTGCCTCTTTCGCGGCCTGTCGCTCCTGCCTTGATTGGCCAGCGCCTTCGAGAGACGCCATCTTGGCCTTAAGCCGCTCTTTTCTAGCAGTCTCCGCCGCCTCTTCCTCTTCCTGTCTTCTCTTGCGTGCCAATTCACGCTTCTCTTTCATGATCCTTTCTTGGACCTTCACAGGATCCTCGGCTTCTTCTCCTGCACCAGCTTGCGGGGGCGGGGGCAACTGCTGCTGCCATGCATTCTGTTGAGAAAACATGCCATGCATTGCCTCAGCTCGTGCCATGTTCGGTGAAGTCTTCATATCGTGGCTGGTCACAGTGCTTGGGCGGCGTTCTTGGGGAGGGAATTGCTCTGGACCCCTGTTGATAGACATACGCCTTGGGGCCATGCTACCTTGACTAACGCTTGAGCCTCTTCTACGAGCCCAAGATGGCGGCCCATCAGTCTGGCTACCCGAGCGTGTCTGAAAGGCTGGTGATGGTTCTGGAGGGTGGTCCATGCCGGATTGGGGTCGTTGCAGCACCGAGGGTTTGCGACCATAAGGATCTGGCCTGGAGCTACGACGAGCCTCTGGTGCCGGCTCTAAGCGGCCATTGACAGAGTTGAACAGCTCACGACTGCCGCCTTCAGCCTCACCTTCACGCCAGGAACGATCGAATGTATCTGCGGCGATTTGTCGCGCGGGCTGAGGTGGAGGGGGCATCGATGAATCGTATGCCCTCGCATCTTGAGTTGCTAGCGACGGCTGTTGAGCCACCTGTTGAACGGGCGTAACAATGGGCGAGACCTTATCAACAGGCGGAAGAGTTGCCCATGGTGACTTGGCTGGGGGTGCTGGACTCTTTGCTTTCAGCGTGGCCTTTTCGGTGCCAGGCGATTGGTTTGTTAGGCCATTCTGTCTGGCTTGTGCTGCTGCTCCGGGCTTCAGGATGGTTTTGGGCGGGCCAGTAGGCTCCGTGGGTTTCTTCAGGGCAGTCAAAGATGGCTTGGCGCCTTCCGTTGGTTTTGCAGCAGTTGCCGATTCAGCTGCCTTAGCATCTTTCGGCGGAGGAACATTATCCGCAGGCGTTAGTGCAGACTTTGTTCCATCAATCCAAGTTACGGCTTCCGGGACCCAATCATCTTCATCCTCGTCGATGTCCGCCCATTTCGATTCCTTGCCGTTCTCGTCAGACTGCAAGCGCGTGGCCAAGTGAATGCCATATTGCTGTTTGAGCTCTTCGTCCGTGAATTGCTTTGGCGGTGGCGGAGCCGTTGGCCTGTTCTTATTCCAGACCTTGCTAGCATCCGGGCCGCTGGGAGATTCGGCGTTTTGGCGTGCCTTCTGAAGCTCCCTGATTGATGCACCAGTCTTCGCGATAAGTCTCGGTTTCGCTGCAGGTGGTAGCACTGGGTTGACAGGGGATGCTGCAAACGAATCAGTTATGCCCGTACGATTCGCTAAGGGTATCGTACCTCTCTCTGAAGTCTTTGCGGCAGCAGGTGCGGCAGATGCCGACTTGGCCAGAAAGTTCTTGGTGACAGAAATCTTGCTGAACGTAGTTGGCTTCTTCACCGAGTTTGTGCGCACGTGTAGGTGGCCATCTTTGAGCTCGGCAGCGTCTCCTTTGCTCATGTCTGTATCGGAATTGACAGCCGATGCATCGTGAGATCCTCCATCTTCTGTTACAAATCCTTGACTAGCACTGTCTTGTAATCCGTTGACTGTGGGAAGCTTCTGATCCATCTTGTAATTTTCCTCAGTCTCTGGCGTCTGCGCGATTGCAGGAATGTTGTTGGACTCAGCCGCGGCATCCCCAGCACTTGGCTCAGCCGCAGCGTGTCCTGCGTCGGCTGCCTTGCCATCCAGTGTGTTGACATCGGTCGCGAGGCTGCTTTGCGGTTTGGAAGCGTCGGTTGTTTCGATTGCGGTAGCGGTGGAATGATCGTTGCCGGATTCGGCGGAAGTTGCAGAGGTGTGGTTCGCAGCATCGTCGACAAGCGGAGACAAGCCGCTCGCCGACTCGGGGACGTTTACCACATTGTGGCTAACCTGCTCTGCCATAACAGAATGTCGGACTGTTTGCGCAGCGTCACTTGTGTCAGCCGGGGGATGCGCAGTGGTAGCTGACTCGGACAATGAACCGAAGCGTGAAAGATTGTTGTAAACCGAAACCGCCACGTCGTCGTCAATGAAGGCGCTGCGTGGCAGAGATGCGGTATACGTGTGCAAATGGAGGTTTTGAGGATAGGAAGTAGTGCGGTGGTAGAGAGATACCTGGTCAGATTGGATACGCCACGGTTCGGGGGGTTGGGCGGGCGTCTGCGACGACACTTTGCGCTTGCGCGGTGAAGGGCGCGTGAGGTGAGAATGAGGTCGCGCTCGAAGGGAGAGGGGGTTAGTGAGGTCCTCTCTTCGTCGGCAGTCGCGAAAGCGGTGGGATGTTGGTGTAAGGCGGTTCTCGGTCGTCGCAGTCGTGAGCTGGCCGAAGAGGTGCTGGGTCGCAAGAAAGCACGGGCCTTCACTCCAGGCTGCCCCGGAAGAGGCGTAGTAACGTAGTTGTTAGCAGTTGGGATGGAGGAGGGAGATCAACCACGGCAACGACACTAATGTCTATACGAGGGATACAACAAAACCGTTGCAGTATTTCCAGCAAGTTCTTGTATATGATGGTGTAAATGTTCAGACTGTTCGCCCATGCAAAAGACACAATGTACGGAGACTGCCGAAGTCACGTGATAAGATCTGTCTCAGCAGGCACTTGACAACACATGAAACTGACGTGGGATAGAGAAGCTCCTGGTAGAATCACATATTGTCGACAACTTCCCATTCAGCTTATTTACAGTTACACGTTCCTCAAAGTCCACCGTTCTATCATTGCGTGTAGCACATCTAGTGCGCGTTGTTCTTGTGGTGACCTGAAACGCTGTCAGCGGTGTTCTTCCCGGCAGATCTAGCAGCAGCATTGGATCTGGCAGCAGCATCGACTCACGCAGGTGGAAGTAGTAGTTGTTGGCGTAACCGATGAGAATGAGGCCACCGACAAGGTGAGCAAGCGCTGAGTCGCAGTCAGTATCCATAGTCCTTCGCTTTTGCTCATTCGGAGTGCTGAGAACGTACGCATGGCGCGAGCGTTCTTGCCGTTCATGTAGCGAGCCTGGTATCTCTGGACAAGGCCCTTGGGCTGGGGAGCGGGAGCAGGTCCACGGGGGAGCTTCTCGTAGAAAGCGACGACCCTCTGCATGCGCGCGGCATCAGCGGCACCGCCAATGGCCTGTGCAAGTGCCAGTCAGTATCTCTTGTTTTTCACTTCCTTCCTGGTCCATATCCTTTCGCAATGAGTCCGTCGTTTGGCGCATGGGGCGCGCATTTGGTGATTCGAGCGGTCGATCGGAGGAGAACGGGAGGGGGTTCAGGAGCACGTACGTTGGGAGAAGCGACCTGGGATGGCTATTAGTATCTTCCGCGAAGACTCCAAGATGTGCTGCATACCTTCGGGGGAACGAGAGAGGAGACCATGGTTGCGGTGTTGGATATGTATGGGGTTGGTTAGTCTTCGCCGTCGCAAGTGAAGCCTGAGCAGTCCTCAAAGTCGGGCGCCGGAGTCGCCAAGCAGAGGGCACTCGGACCACCTTTGATGCTGACCTCCAATGTACCAACGTCGAGCGTCGTCGCTCATGCGAAGACTGCGGCACTCATATACACACAACCACACACCATGACGACCCTCCAAAGATTCGCAGCCTCGACGCTGCGTGCGTCCGCGCGCCCGACGCTTTCACAGCGCGCGCCCGCCCTTGTCCGCCGCGAGACCGTCGCTCACAACCCTGGCACGGCTGTTGCTGGCCAACAGGAACGTTCTACTCGCAGTCAAGAGATCGCAACGCCCCAAAACGACCCCGACTTCAACGTGGCTGAGGACCACAGAGTCTCGTAAGAAACACTGAGGGAAAGAATCGCACTGGTCGGGACATGTGTTAATACAGAAGACAGTCCTTTCTCGCCAAAGCCCAAGAGGGTCATGGACGGCTCTGAGCCTGGTATCGACACTCCTGCTGCCGTTCTCTCCGGCGCGCCCACGGATCTTCAAGCCAGGACTGTCCGGTATACTCGACCCATTGTACCGCACGCGACCGCAGTGATATGAAACTGATTTACATTCCAGCATTTACCGCCCCACAAAGACCGCCACTCAGTCCGGCGACTGGCACGGCCACTCATGGCGCATGGATTGGGATGTTCTTTCCAAGGGTCACAGGTGGGAGAACCCGCTCATGGGCTGGCAATCCAGCGCAGACGCTATGCAGGGCACCCGTCTGGACTTTAAGACCAAGGAGGATGCGATCAACTTCGCAAACAAGCAGGGTTACGAGTACTTCGTGCAGGAGCCGAACGAGCGCAAGGTTGTGCCCAAGGCCTACGCTACACAGTTCGTCTACAGCCCAGGCAAGCTGAAGCAGGTGAGGACGAAATAGAGGACGAAAGAAGTGAAGATTTCCTAGAGTGTACATATTGTATTGCATGGTAAACATACAATTTTTGCTATTTTTGGGGTCAACAGAGGTTTGATGTCGAAGAGTTGTGCAGGGGACGTCGCGAATAACGTCAGCGCATTACTGGTCAGTGCCAACACGCCCAGAAGTACGCAGAAATGGAGTTGGAAATAGCGATGCACGCTCCATTGCACCGCCGGCCGAATGCAAATCAGTATCGTAAGCAAGTTTCAAGGATTCACTGGTCCCAAGAAACATGACAGTGCCCAAACATTTGCAATTCCTGGAGCTCGAGTGATACCGCCCTCCTCGCGTGCTCCTCATGTAAGCACCGTACTGCTCACAAGCGAGCTAGAGCAATCCTTTGTATTTTCCTTCCAAATAACAGGTGCTGTCTCATGATCACACTTGGGAACCCAGAATATTGTCGCGCTTGCGTTTATGAAGAAGCGCGGGTAATGCACTCCATGCCCAACATAAATCAGAGACTATGGCATGTATATGATGATATGACGTCTAAAATCCAAGCTCACCGTATACCTTAGGTGCTCATCTAGAAGGTTCATATCATCGATTGGTGCGGAGAAAGAATAATAAGAAGTGATGAGGACGTGACACGATATTTGATAGTCCGACTCCACCTGAATCATTTATCCTATGGGGGCCGTTCTCGCCAAGTAAATGCAAGCAAACGCTGAGCTTCTCTTGTAACTAAAACTTGCATCTATGCAAACGGAATTGCTCTTTCCACCCTTTTCTCGTTCAGTCTCCCTCTCGTGTCACTTTTTCACTAAACACTGGCAGTCCCCATGACTCCCAAACCCTTGATTCTGAGCAACATCTGCCCCTGAGTACCAACAGCATGGAAGCGACGACAAGAAACAAACACCTCACTCGAGACGGCTAATAATTGCCCCGTCTCAGGTCGTACCAAAGCGGCCAACCTGCCTTTGAAACGGTAGCACGACGAAAAAGACATGCATCCGGCCAAAGGATTCTGACCAACAAACACCCTGTACATCGTCGTAAGCGCCTTTGGACCTGGCAGGAGTCCAGAGCACTCCCATAATATCTCGCTTGGGAAAAACCACGCCGACGCTCGCGGTAGCATAATCGCTTTACAAACGCGTATACTTCCCAATCTATTATCTTGGTATGCGACCGCCGTGTCGACCCTTATCTTTGCTCTGCAGATAAGCGTTCATGTGGGAGCGCCACAAGCGAGCGCCTCATCGAAGCAACGCGGGCAACGCATGGGTGAACTAGGGTCAGCTCCTTCGTCTATCGCGACTTCATACGACGAAACTGACCAACCTGACCACTCAGCATCGTTCTGCTTGTCGCATTATGCTCTCACGACTTCTCTCGTTGGTGAAAGCTACACCAAAAGGTTGGTCTGCTCAGTTGATCCTCGGCGCATGCCGGCTTGCTGAAGCGAAGTGAGGCGTTGGTATGCCCATCAATCTGCAAGATCACAGGCCCAGCGCCGCAGCTCATGGGGAGCATGTGCACGGTTCGTTCTTCAATGACTGGAGCGGAGCGGCGGTAACCGACGGAAAGGTCAAGGGTGTCAGAGACTACACCCTCAGCAGAAAGCATCTGCTGCAATGAAGCGATATGAAATCTTACCGCTAATAGAGAAGGGCGCGGGATGGATGCTTTCTTGTTGGTTGGTGCTTGGCGGCATGGTGAGTGATCTATTCTAAAGGCCAGCCCCTCCGCCTCAATCCCTGGCGGTATCTCTTTGTTTGCCCGTTTCTCTTC
Source organism: Cladosporium sp. MBC 237 (assembly GCA_030772445.1). Taxonomy (NCBI): domain Eukaryota; kingdom Fungi; phylum Ascomycota; class Dothideomycetes; order Cladosporiales; family Cladosporiaceae; genus Cladosporium; species Cladosporium sp. MBC 237. The sequence continues at coordinate 201,961 of JAPHCH010000030.1, read as the reverse complement.
CTTCTGCATTATATAGTAGAGCCACCGTCGGCCCCTGCTCTATACATCTCTCTCGTTTTACCACACCCTTCTGGCTTGGATTGAACTATTCGATCAACATGTCCGATGGAGTAAGTAAACGCAGGAAGTGATGCTTCGCTGGTAATCCATCGCTAACCTTCATCAGCCAGAGTTCGATCCCGCCCATCCAGCGGGCGGCAACCCGTTAGAAGTCGACGTCAATGCCCAATATGCTGGCGTCGAATACCACTACACCTACCTGGTTTTCTGCGGGTACATAGTCTGGCTCATCATCCCAGGCATCGGTCTCCTCTACGGTGGTCTCGCGCGCCGCAAGAGCTCGCTCTCCCTCCTCTTCCAATCGATCATGGTGGCCGCCATCACCACCTTTCAATGGTGCTTCTGGGGCTACACGCTCGCCTACAGCCGCACAGCATCCGCTTTCATCGGCGACATGGCGAATTTCGGCCTCAGGAATGTCTCCGCGGCGCCCTCTCCTGGCAATGCAGACATTCCTGAGATTGTCTTCTGCCTTTACCAATTGCTTTTCTGTGCCTGCACCGTCCAAATCGTGATTGGCGGCTCATTCGAGCGTGGACGTATCCTTCCCAGTTTGGTCTTTGCTTTCTGCTGGGCTACGATCGTTTACTGCCCCATTGCGTGCTGGACTTGGAACTCCAACGGTTGGTTGTTCAACCTTCCTTCCCTGGACTACGCTGGAGGTGGACCTGTACACATTGCTTCCGGGTGGGCTGGTCTGGCCTATGCTTTTGTGCTGGGCAAGCGTAAGAGCGCCGGCGAGGCTTCGCATGGCAAGCCACACAACACCACCCTGGTCTTCCTTGGTACCGTTCTGATTTGGTTCGGTTGGTTCGGCTTCAACGGTGGCAGTACTCTCAATGCTACAGTTCGTGCCATGTAAGCCACCTTTACCTCTGCCACCGACGCCAAACTGTTCGCTGACACCCCTTGCCCAGGTATGCCGCCTTCAACACCAACGTCGCAGCCTCAACCGGCGCGATCGGCTGGGTCCTCGTCGACTACATCCGCACCAAAGGCCGATTCTCCGTCGTCGGCGCCTGTGAAGGAGCCATCGCCGGACTGGTAGGCATCACGCCCGCCGCCGGCTATGTTTCGCTCTGGCTGGCAGCCGTCATCGGCTTCCTGACCGCAGTCACCTGCTCTGCACTCCAAGACCTCAACGACTGGCTCAAGATCGACGAGGGCCTCTACGTCTTCAAGCTGCACGGCATCGGCGGCATGATGGGCTCGTTCCTGACGGGAATCTTCGCCGATGAAGCGATCAGTATGCTCGATGGGGCCACGCAAGCTCCGGGTGGAATCAACGGCAATGGCATTCAGGTTGGCAAGCAGTTTGCTGAGATCACTGCCATTTCCGCTTACTCCTTCATCGTGTCGTGTATCTTGCTGCTCATTCTCAAGTACATTCCTGGCATGCACTTGCGAGTCAGCGAAGAGGCGGAAATGCTGGGTTTGGACTTGGATCAGTTCTTTGACGAGCAGATCGGCGACTGGGAGTCGTTTCAGCCTATGGACAAGATCACTCACGGCGTCATCCGCGAGCAGCAGATTGAGGGTGTTGAGGCGGGTGTTAGCTCGACTTCTGGAGATAGCGTGACGCGTGAAGGGGTGACGACGGACGTCAAGAAAGACTAGATCGCAAGACCGGCGTGGGCAGAGACTGTGATGTTGCTCGACATGCTTTGTAAGTTTCTGGGCCTGCATTGTTCTGATCCAAACTGTGCCATTCGTTGAACCGACAAGGTTTGACGTGGAACAGCCATAAAGCACAACGAGAGAGTTGTGAATCACACGATTCGACTAGTCCGTAACTATGCTAAACGCTCTAAACAAACTTCTCTCTCATCTCGCCTATCAGCTTACTTTGCTGTGGTCCCTTCTCCGTCCAGTTCAACCCCTTCATCTCGCGCACACGAAGAACGTCATACACAGCCTCAGCCACCGCAACCCTCACACGAGGATACGGATTGGTAGCCAGCATGCTCAAAAGCTTCTTGATAACTTCTCCACGAATGCTTCCCACGTCCGCCAGGCCCCTGTACACGTTGACAGCAGCGAGGAGTTTGGGCACGTCGGAACTCTTGTGGTGAGACTTTTGCACGGTTGATAATAGATTTCGCCATTTGAATCCAGTAGTGAGACTGCCGAGCTTTTGTGGAATTTGCATGTCGAGGAGGAAGGCGAGGAGATCGAGGGCGGCAAGCATGAGGTTGTTTGCGTTTGGCGTCGAAGGTAAGAGCAAATCGCGGAGGATCTCGGAGTAGGTGGTCAGCAAGGTGTGTAAGTGCTTCTGGCCTGTCACGTATAGTGACCCGGTGATGATTGACCGTGACGTTTGTAGCAAAGATTCGCCGCTGATTCCTGCGCAAGAGATGGCTCCTTCTATGAGGGCGCGTATCGCCCAGTTTGCAGTTGTGGGATCGAAGATTGGATCAAAAGCGGAACGCAAGTACGCCTCGCTATTGATGTTGTCGGCATGCTTTACTGCCAGCCCAGCAAAGAGATGTTGCTGGCGGCACATGGCAGCACGGCCACGAACGCGGTCGAGTTTTTCGTGGGACAGACGGAGTACATCAGACTGAAGAAGCTGAGCGTTGTCACTGTCCGCATTGAAGACTTCTCTTGCGAGGAGACAATAGGCGCATGTTAGGGCTTGCAAACGAACGAGCGAGCCGATGTCACCGCGCTCATCGATGGTGTAGTCGGTCATGCCGGTATGTATGGCGTTCACAATAACTGAGAGGATTTTCGGATCCCATTCTGGCGAATACGAGCTCCCTTGTAGAGTTAAATGCAGTGCACGCAGTCCAACAACTCGCCACTCAACATTCATTACTGTGGTCAGATCCGCCAATGTTGAGACAGCAAGAGCAGTTTCATCGCCCACTAGTCCGGACTCATGCTGTGCAGCAACGGTACCTAGAGCAATAGCCCTGCCAGCGCCACTCAAGACAGCTCTTGATCCATCGGTCTTGACTGCTTTGGCAAGAACCTGGACGTCGATACATCCAAGAGGCTCCCGTTTGAGTTTCCTGAGACAATACAGCTGCTTGCTCATCTCAGGTACCACGTTCAGAATTGCATCTTCATGGCGAACTAAAAGACGCTGTACAACATTGTCCATGTCAGGAAAAGACGAATCTGCGTCGGTGTGATTTCCAGAGATGTAACCCTTCTCATGGCGGCAAACTTGAGTGACCAGTTTTGATAGAGCGACAGGGAGCTCTGCTTTCAGCGATCTCGGATTGAAGTCGAGTTGCAAAACACCAATCGATCTCACACAAGCCCAGGATCGGCGATGTAATGACTCTGCAAGTATAGACGGAACAACGCTGATGGGAAGCGATAGCAAGGTAGAGAATGAGCAGAGCAGTCCGTGCAAAGCTTCGATCTCAGAATTTGGCGACTTCTCGAGATCGGCAATTAGGAGCTCGCTGATGTATTGGAAATTCTCAGGCCTTCCGTTGACCGAAACCAAGTTAGCCAACGAGTCTGCTGCTGCTTCGCGTGAAGCCACGTCAACTGATCGCAGACCTCTCCATACAATCAAGCCGCTAACAAGTGCTTCCCAATACATTTGATGAAGAGCGGCCGCCCTGCCGGCAACATCGATCAAAGCGCGCCTCCGTAAGCCAACGGCTTGATAATCGACGATCTGCACGACAGAGATTCCCTCAATGACAAGATTAGGGTGGCGACCAATGAGCTCTTGTAAGGCTGCAGAAGATCCTCGACGGATGTTACCTGCTGGATCCAAACATGCGGAGAGCAACAGCTGTATGGCCATGGCCTGAATGACTGACCATTCTGTCGACGTAGCATGAATGAAACGGAGGGTATTTGCGTCCACGGACAGAAGCTCGTCGGATGTATATCTTCTCGAAAGTGACCAGATACCAAAGTTCGCTGCATCTCGTACGTTGGTGCCGATGCTACCTCCAGTCGCCGTACGTTGCTCGAAGTTCAACGCTGAGACGAGGGCCTCCAGAATGTCTGGTAATTGGGACGGTGACGCCGAGCGCTTGAACAATGCATGTGAGAGCGTCAGGGTAAGTCCATGCCACTTTAGCGAGTTGACTGTCTGATAATCAATGCTTGAAGAATTCCGAGGGATATCCTCTTTGAAAGTGTCCAGGACAGCTTGAATGACTTCATGTCCCATCTCAGGCTCGAGTTCGGATATGATTAGACTGATAGCCTTGGCGGCTGCGTACCTTACCGGCGTGTCCCGATCGCCTAGAGATTGCAAGAGATGGTCAATGACATCTTCGAGCACACCAGTAGTCTCAAGAAAGCCGAGAAGAGGTCCGGAAATAGACGAAGAGCGAAGCGTCAGGATCGCAATGTTCCGAAACGTCTTGACCATCAGCTTCTTGCCAACGGCATTGCTGGCCACAGGAGATGCACTGTGATCATCGGCTAGCCGTTCGCATGCACGATAGATCTTGGGTATCAGATGACCTAGATCTGCTGAAGTTGCGACGCCCGCAAGGAAGCGTAAGGGACCGAGTTGCTGATATATCGAACTCGGTAAGTCTGCAGCGGGAGAAAGTTCAGCGATCGCATAGCCAACCAACAGATCCCCTATGCGAATGCGTTGCATGTCTGGCCTCGTCGCAAGCCGCACAAGCATTGCAGCTGCCGCATCCTGAGCTTTAGTCGATGCAGAAAGATGATGTGTACCCATACGGACAATTCGCTGGGCAATAGGAGGCAGAGTGTCTGCTAATTGCAATTTTGCCGGCAGACTCCCCGCCTCAACCGGAGCGGCAGATATGGACGCCAAATCGAAGGGAGCCAGGAGGAGATGTGACAGCCATAGTAATAGCACATATGGCAACTTCCAGTCTATATCATCGCTATCTTTGCCGAATGTCACAGCCTCCAGGCTGGTCAAGATCGGCTCGAGGTAACGAGGTTCGTTGTTGAAGAATCCGACGATGACTTTGGCACCACGAACTTTGCAGAGGGTGTAAAGAATCGTTGAAAGAGCGGTTCTTATGTCGAGATGGATTTCAACCTGACTAGGCGTACCTTTGAGCAGCGAGGCAAGGTAGGCGTCAATGATAGGTGGCAATACGCTCTTCAACTTCGTATCGAGGAGGTGCGGCTCGCTCTGGAAAGGTTCGATCTACGAAGAGTGTCAGTGTGGCGAGACAGTCGAGCAGTGCCTTATTGTTTATCGCGAACCAGGTTGACTATATAGTCGAGATCTTTCCGTCGAACTCGCGAATGAACACGGCGATGGCTGTCGTTGCCGCTCTTGGGAGATTTCCACAGTAGCCTAGGGAGGTGCAACTCGAGGTCCGTCAAAAGGCCTGCCGACGCCTTGGCCAACCTGACATCGTCTTCTTCTTCAGTTTGTTCCATTCCGTCTCTCCGATTCTGGTCGTATCACAGCAAGCACACCGATCAGGCTGCCAGCAAAGTTGCCAACAGCCTAACCCTAACCCTCGAACATTCACGTCTCCCCCACACTGCGACGCGCGCATCTCACTGCAGTCTTCCGCCTAGTGGCACTTTACGCGTTCCAAATAACGTCAACTTCCAAACTCCAGGTCATTGTCTTGACAATCGACCAACAAGACAAAATGTCTGAAGACTACAGCGAGTACTTGGCCGCTAATGTTCTCAGCGAGCAGCAGCTGGTATGTTCAGTCACTCGTGCCGTAAAACTCCGCAATTAGCTAATAACCACAACAGGTGAGCTACCGCTCTTTGAGCAGGGCATTGAAGGTCCACGTCAACCTTGCCAAGCAGTAAGCCATTCGCACAGTCCCATGATCAACGCGATTTGCTCACCATGTCACAGGATGCTCTTCGAATTCCACCGCAAACAAAACGCAAAGAAAGCCGGCAGCGTCCACGCGACTTACCTCATCACCGGCACTCGTACGCAACCAACCCAACCACGAAGCAACGGTGCAGACGCCCAAGATGGCGAGGATGCAGTCATGCAAAGCAGTCCACCTCTCCCGAGTAGCTCAGCTCCCCAGCCTACCGAGGACGAGCGTGCAGCCACGCCCGTAAGGTCGATACTACTGGTGAAAGAGGAGCATCTGGAAAAGGCAAAGGCGACCTTCGAACAGATCACGGGAATACACGTATACAGTCTTGCAGCTGGAGGATTGAGCGACATGCAAATCTTGACCGAGTGCAACCGCAAGATCGCTGCCACCTACGCCTCGGAAGACCCATTGCAAGCCTGGAAGCAGTATGGCACGATTCAGAACCCGAATGTCAAGAGGAGGACACAAAAGCGGCCACCACCCCTCACCCAGGAGACAAAGCCCAAACCGGCTCCGGCAAAGGCACCCGCGCTGGAAAAGCAGGCTACTAAAGCCTCCGAGTCCGAGCCCGATTCTACAAAAGCAACCCCCGTGCCGGAGAAAGATACGGATGCGACGAAGAAGAAGACCGCCACCAAGCCCGTTACAACGAAACGTCAGGCTTCGGACATCTTCAAATCTTTCGCAAAAGGAGCCAATCAACCCAAGAAAGCAGCATCGACTGAAAGCTCAGCGGCGCCGTCTCCGGCACCTGCGCCTGCGCCTGTGGAAGATGAAGATATGGGCGGGATGTCTGATGACAATCCCGATGATGCAGTAGAAGACGAAGAAGTTGAGGCTGCAGCCGGCACTGGTAAATCGAAGAAGGATCGTCAAGCTGAATTGGAGGCCATGATGGATGCTGAAGATGAACCCATGGAGGACGCTGCCGAGGGAGCTTCCGATGAGGCTCTTGATGCACCCAAGGATGAGGCGCAAGAGGAATTTGAGGAGAAGATGGAGGAGGAACCAAAGGAAGAAGAGCCTAAAGAGACCATGACAGTCGAGAACGGACGTCGTCGCGGTAGACGAAGGGTCATGAAGAAGAAAACAGTCAAGGATGAAGAAGGCTATCTAGGTAAGCAACTCTCTGGACAACAAGATATACTAGATTTTGCTAACATGTCGCAGTGACGAGGGAAGAGGCAGCATGGGAATCATTCTCTGAAGACGAGCCAGCCCCGAAGAAAGCCAAACCAACGCCCGCTTCTGCCGCCAAGGGCACAGCAAAGAAGGGTGGTGCCAAACCGGGACAAGGCAGCATCATGTCTTTTTTTGGCAAAAAGTAGATCTTGTTTTGACAGCGGAGCTAGCGTGGATATACCCCAATTGCATACCACACTGCAAACTCACGCGAGACCAGCCGAGAGATTACACGAGAGATTACACGACTTGTTCGCTCCCTTGACTCGGCACTGCATCCGATACCATGCCTTTCGTTACCGGCGGCAGAGTCTTCAGATATTCCTCCGCCTGCTCGAACTCGCTGAATTCCGGACCACAGAGACTCTGGTTCCCCGTTAGTGAAAACCCACCGAATCAAATCTAAACCTCTTCAAAGAAAAAGAAAGAAGAAAAAAAGACTCACCTTCCGCCTCCTCCTAAAATTCTCATACAAAGCCATCCAAACATCCCTATCCTCACAATCCTGCCCCCCATCCCCCACAACCCTGCACCCCGGCGCATTCTCCAACTTCAACTTCTCCCCCACCGGCACCCAAGGTTTGGGCACCGGCCAATCCGAAAAATGCACATACTTCGCCTCCTCCACGACCTTCTTCGCACTCCAAACCTCCCCACCGCCCAAATAAGCCCCGTGCTCCGCTCGCCGCATCTCCCCGCTAAGGAGCAAATAAGGCCTATGCGGGATGACCAACGCACTCTCCCCATACAAAGCGTTGACAACGTCCATATCATACTCATTCTCCCTCTTCTCCGCCACACGAGCTTGCACGCGCGCGAACTCCTGCGCCGAAGGCGACGCGAGCATGAGCGCCGTGCAGAGCGTGGAGTTCAGCCAGTAGGCTCGCGGGAGGGCGAGGGCGTACTGCTCCGGGAGGAGGAAGAGCTCGTCCATGGGCCGGAGGAGGGTGGCGTCGGAGTCGAGGCTGAGGACTCGTTTGTACCGGGTTTGGTTGAAGGCGAGGAGTTTTGTCAGGCTTTGCGACCAGGCTGGGTCGGCGGTTGTGGTTGTACTGAGGATGTTGACGGGTTCGGTGAGGGCTTTGTGTTGGGTGCGGGCTTGGTGGAGGAGAGGCGGGACGGTGGTTGTGGTGGAGGTTAGGTCGGCGGCGTAGAGGATTAGGGTGTTTGGTTTTGCTCCTAGACGGTGTAGAGACTCCGCTAGCATGAGGGAGTTGCAGACGTGTTCTGGGGTTGTTGCATATGAGACGTAGGCATACTGGCTCCAGTCGACACGGCTCCAGGGAGGTATTAAAGAGCCACCAAATCGAAGACGATGAACGGACTGCGCCCAGAAGTGCACTCCGGGTGTGATGAAGCGGTCACGTTGAAATGCCAGGGAGCTCACGCAAATCAACAGAGCTAGAAGGACGCCCAAGCGCTCTGCGAGCCGGCCACGGAGGATCCTAAGGTCATGGAACCAAGGCTCTTGAGCGCCGTTCTGCGCTGGACGTTGGCGAGGAGCTGTGTCTGATGCTGGCCATACTCCAAAGCGACCTCGAGACGGCGCACGGGTGGGACTGGACGGGGAAGAAGGCGCCCAGACTCTTCCAAGAGCTTTTGTCGTGTAGTGATGTGCCATTAAGTCTTGGAGAGAGATCTAAAATGTTACGAACAAGCAAAGCTCACGGCTAATGATAGATCCATTGTTACCCTGTTGAAACGCGTGCGATTCTTTTCCGAAGCAAGGGAGTGACAAGGAATGGGCACACGCGACGAAAGGGACGTCTCGACCGAGCGACTTGCATAGTGAAAGGAAACACATGTTCACGGTGTGTCTGGAACAAAAAGGCACATCTCTTTTGGGTATCGATGGGAATATAGTTACACAAGGCGTTCTTTACTTTCCCAAAACCGTCCAAGCCTCAGTAACGCCAGTACTCCTCCTTTCTTCTCTGCAACATAATGCAAACAATTCTTGCGACAACATTTGCTGGTCTTATTCTCAAGCAAGGCAGGTCTCAGATCCTTGCTTCGTTTCATGGCTCTGCGCTCGCCGGACTGAGCCATGCTGCAGGCACCTTGGGCACTTTGGGGCTCTTAGCCAGCTGATTGGCGGTACCCACCACTTGTGCCCGTATGGCCTCCCTCGCTTCCTTGTTTCCTGAATTGCTCGTCAATCTCCTGAGGCCGTTACGCCAGCCAGCCTTGATACCGCCGCCGCCGCTCGACTTGGTCGTTTGGTGTGAGGATGTATCCGAGCCTCGCATATCGTCGGATGTTTGTGTGCGACTGATTGAGAGGTCGTCATCGGAGAAAGGCTCGTCGCCTGCTTCGTCTCCTGAGCGAAAGTCGTTCTCTGCGCGTGATGTGTTTCGGCCGTTCAGTGGTATGGCTGGCGATGTGATGGAACGATTGTGCACACGGGGTCGAGCCGAGTGCTGAGCAAAAGCGCCGGGGTTCATAACAACAGGGCTTGTCGCTTGGTAGCGTGGTTCGACGAAGCTCTTCTGGAATGAAGTAACGCTGACATTTCGCTGGAGAGAATGGTGCAGGATTGGCAGTGCTTCTTGGTCGTACAGATTTTCGCGCTCTTCGATCAGAGCGCTCGGGTACCTGCGCCTGCCATTCGAGTCGACCAGTGTCTCACTACCAGACTTATCGTCATCGTCGAAGAAGTCATCAAGGCTGTCGAGTTTCATTGCAAGCTCGCCCATGTTACTGTTTATGCGTGTATCGTCCGTGGTCATGGTCGCTGTTCTATCCGAGAAGGTCCTGTCGGAGAAAGTCCTGTCCGACGAGAACGAATCATATTGGAAATCGTCCTGGTGGAACTCAATCTCTGGTGTGCCAGCGGCATCTTGAGTGATGTTGCCACAGCCAGCATATGCAAGCGTGTAGAACACCGCATGGACATTATTGCGCGTCTGCGCAGAGTGGATAGCAGGCATGGGAATGGACCATCCAGACTCTTCTGGAATACCGTACAAGCTCTTTGTGCGATCGTACTCCTTTCTTGTCGCTCGAGTGGAATGCGAGCCTGCCATGCTCATGCGCAAGTGCTTGTTGTCCATTGGGGTCCCAGCCATGTCGATCACATTGTCGAGAACATCAAGCGCCTGCTGGCAATGTTCCGTCTGAAGCAATCGCAGCAAAGGTGAGATGAGGTCTGGGCCTTGGGAAGCGATTTCTGGTTTGCGCATGTCAACATCAGGGATCATGACGCACAGCACTTGCATCGTCTTGACCTTGAACCACGCGCACTGGTTATTGACCATGGCGAGCATGAAGACCAAGCTCTGAAACTCTAGTGCTGGGAAGAAAGCAGAACGAATGGCCGAGACCATGTGTGATAAGAAGTCGCCCTCGCTGCGGTACTGTTGTTTGGCGAAGCTTTGCAGCGCTTTAGCCAAGCCGATGTAATTCTGACTTTCTGCCGCGAAAGCGAGTGTCTCTGCCGCATCGAGATAGTTAGGATCACCTCTGGGTTGATCAAACGAGTGCAAGAAACGCGGCAAGTTCGCAAGTATGGTGAAGAGTAATCGTTCCTCACTGCCCACCAGTTCACAAGAAGGCAGCTTGATGAGGCGTTCCATGACAGCCAGCGTGCGGTCCATTGAATTGCTAGAGCGCACTCCCTTGTACATCAGAGCATGAAGACCCTGGAAGCTACCTTCCCACTTCGTGGGCTGGTTGTCCTTCAAGATTTTGAGCACAGCCGGGTCGCTAAGATCCATCTTCGTTAACAAATGGTTCAGCATGCTCAGACCCTCTTGGAACTCGCGCTCAAAAATGGTGTCCAGGCAAGCACATGTAGTCCAGAACAGTTGAGGGTACTGCAGCAAGTCAAGTGGGTCCAGAGCATCTATGATACTGCGCAAGGTTGTCAAAATTTCGAGCGAGAAAATGAGGTAATCATGGTTGGCGTCATCTGCGATTGTGTTTGACAACCGCGCCAACATATCGGCAAGCATCTGCTGATCGAGCGTGGTCGAAATGCATCTGAAGACTTGGAAGGATCTACAAGCGACATGCCGCACGGCACACGAAGTCGCCCAGGCCATTGTTACTTTGCCCCATTCTTCGCGAATGGTAGGATGTGTGATCGAGAATATCTTGACGGCTTCGTCCACAACGAATCCCATTGGTTGGGAAACGGCGCGGCTGTCTTCCTCGCCAGCCTTGACTTCGCTGTCCCCGTATGCCCACGCAATTTTCGGGTCGTGCTGGCGAATCGATTCAATGAACTCTTCAATAGACTCCTTGTCGGGATCAGTGCTACCGGGTTCAATCTGCGATATGACAAGCTCGTGAATGAGGTGGACAAGCAATTCGCGAGCTTGTTCTTGCACAATGGCAATGTATTGGTCCCACTGCACAAGGATGACCTGCAGCAGAGTCGCTAACTTATCCATTGGCAATTTGTCGGGCGACACGATCAAGTCCACAAGCAAGATCATGCTCACTTGTCCCAGCGACAGTCCGCTCTGCTTCGCGCCACTTGGTAGTACCACAGCCAAGTCCGCGATGTATGGCAAACCAGTTGTGTCGGCTGGGGTTACGATCGGATCTCTTCGCTCCGCGACCATGCTCTTAGGACAGATTTGGAGTAGTAGATACTCGACAACCTTTGCTCCAGCGACTGTGCCTGACAGGAAGACGACGATCTGTTTGGCATAGATCACGAAATTCTGCTCTTTCCGGTCAAGACAGACGTCGATGATGAAGTCAAGCACCAACTGCACATTACCGGCATATGGCCCGGTTGCGAGGGCCTGCCACAATGCCTGAATTTCGTTGTGCAGCGTGATGCGACTCTTGACAGTAATCTCGAACAAATTAACAAGCAACATGTACGAGGTTGCTGTCGGGCCACCGCTGGGATCGAGCTGCAGTTCAATGGTCTGGATCCACGGGAGCATGCCAGATACCATGTTGCGCTGATGGTCAGGCTGCAGCTCATTGAAGTACGCAGAGAACTCTGAGAAGACGTGGAAAGCGAGTTCTGGATGCTGCTTGGCCAGTCGACAAGAGACCTCGAACTGTGCAAGCTTGTAGACTGCAGTGGTCTTGTCTGAAACACTAATGTCCAGATCCTGAAGCTTCGAAGTCTTGCCCTGGCGCTCTTCTAGCGTGCGGAGCAGTCGTGCAGACTTCATGCGGATTTGACTGTCCTCGTTGCCTAGCGTATACAGACCAGCGCAGAGGACTTTCCAGAATGGCATGTGGACGTGAGTGTGCTCGGTGAGGACTTTTGTAACGACCTCGAAATAGCTCGTGAGTGCTTTCGGAAGGCGAGCTGTATAGCACATACGGAGCGTTTGTGCCATGAGGTACGCGTGTTCCGGGTTGTTGACGATGAGGTTCTGAAGCGCCTTTCTTCCAATGGCATGAGTACGATCGCTAGGCGTCTCGAAGATGGCATTGAGCCATTGGAGCAGACGCTTGACATCGAAAGACATCAGCACTTTGTGATCTGCCACAAAATTGAGCGGCCCAGCACACAATGCAGCCATCGCACCTAGAGCGGCTGTCTGCAATTCACTTCTTTCCTTCTCGATTGCAGAGTTGATGATGCCACGACTTCGGAGATCATGCTCACGGTCCAGTATAGATCTCGCAACATGGTTTTCGTGTGCTCGCAGGTGACTCTCGTTTGGCGAAAATCCGCACCAATTTTCCATCAGTGCAAAAGTGGCCTGACGTGCCTGGAACGACATCCATCTAGACGAATCTTTGAAATCTTTGGTGCAATCGTACAAGCCTTCAGTGAGGATGCAGTAGTACGTCCGCAGTTTCTGATACTCAAGGTGGCCTTGGATATCTGAGTCACTAAGGAAAAGGCGCAGATGCTTCGAGTAATCGGTCATGTACTCAAGCACGTACTCGTCACCATTGATTGCAGGGTGCTTCAGCATGTGGCAGGTCAGACTGAGAAGATGTGTGATTTCCAACCGAAGGTAATCGGTGCGACGACTTCGTCGAGGACTGCTCAGGCTTCGCTGGTGAGAAGCAATGCGTTCTTTGGCGTCTTGCCCGCATTCCCGAACCAGGTCTTGCAGAGATTGAAGTAAAGTATTGAACAGGGTAGCATTTGTCGCACTCAAGCCAACGACTGCAGCATTCCGCACTGCGGCATTAGGCACTGAAAGCATCTTCTGCACCTTCTGGAAGAGCTCGGATGCGGTGTATGCCTTTTCCTGACTGCCACTGCTGGTTGAAGACTTTGAGCTCTTCCGCGTGTGCAGTGACACTTGGCTAGACTGGGGAGCGGCCAGGTATGTGGTGCTTCCCGCGTTGGTGAGTGTCGTACATGCAAAGATAAGATGCAATTTCCATTGTTCGATAATGATGTCTGGAGAAGAAGTGTTGATCCTTGGTGCCTGGTTCATTCTGCTTGTCATGAAGGTCGTCTCAAACTGATTCGTTTTAGGCCCATTGCCGTCTGCGAGCGCAGCAATTGCCGTGTGGCTGTGCGATAGACGCATACACACAATCTCTCGTGTCAAAGCAACAGCATGGAGACAGATCTCGGAGCTGAGACGGACGAGGTTGGGGAAAACCTTGAACCAAAGATTTGAGTCATGGGGAATGTCGCTGCTGCACAGCTCAACGAGCGTGTTGTTCACATTGCTTTTGCGGAGGCCCTTCTGTAGGCGTGAACGCTCGGCGAGCGACAGTCGCTCGTCATTGACATCGATGACTTGTTGCGAGCTGCCTTCTAAAATGCTGATTATTCTGGTGGATGGTTTGCCCAAGGCGGTGTCAAACTTGGTAATGAGGCGAAGTACATTCACAGCGATTGCGCGCACCGCCCTGGACGGCGAACACAAGAAAAACAGACCATGCGACTCAACTTCGTCCACGTGGGCCAGGACACCGGACAAATCCAGCGGTAGAGGGCGAATTGCTTGTTCTTCGTCTACTGTCGGCTCAGCAGCAGCTTTGCGAGTTCTTTGCTGGATTTCGTCGATCCATATTTGCAGCAACTCGACGTAGAGCTCCAGGGTGTTCTCAATGTGACCTGGACCGAGAAGTCCACCATCGGAAACCGTTGCGTACCGGTCGTCAAAATTGAAGATGAATCTTGCAAAGCCGATGGTCACTTGCTGCGCGTGCGACTGGCGGGCGATCGACTTCAACGCTTGTGCGGACGAAGTCGCAATATGGGCCTGCACGTGGGCCGTTCCCGTGCAAAGTAGATTCACCAAAGAATTGATAGGTAGATGTGGTGAAAGACACCTGGGCAAAGCCTCCACAGCAACGTGAAGTAGATCGTAATAGTGCTGCCGTACGTCTGTCGGGTTCATCAGTTCGTCGCGTCGGTTAAAGGTAAAGGCTTCGGCCATTGGAGTCTTCGGTGTATGTGACGAGAATTTCTCGTCTAGCACAGCCTGGCCACCAAACGTGTTGTCACATATGATGGTCAACTGGCCCAGGATCTTGCAGAATTTCACATAGTAGTCTTTCGTGACTTCGTTCAAGTTCGTCGTCATGACGGGTCTAGAAAGCCTCTCGGTCCGGCCAGCGGACACGGCGAAGCCTTGTGAACGTGTTCTTCGATGCGTGATTGGCGAACGTGACGTTGGATCTAGCAATGAGTCGCACTCGAATGCTATTGGGAATGGAGGAGGCTCGTCTTTCTCGAGGTCAGACATGATGGCCAAGAATGCTCGAATGGCAATGACGGTCTTCTCGGGATCGAGACTCTCGATCTTGAGCTGGCTGTCCGGAGTCGTGAAGAGTTCCGAGTTCATTAGAGGGAAAATGATGGTCCTGAAGCAGATATCCTGATATTTGTAGCCAATAATTCGTATCAATTGGATGAGTGGGTCTGCAATGACCGGGTCAGTCGAGATCAAGACTCGCTTCCCTCCCTGGAACACAAGTTTGACGATTTCGTCCAATTTCCTGGCAACAGCATTGGGCGAATCAGATAATTTGTAAAGGTAGCGCCAGACAAGTCGACAAATTGCTTTCAAATAATGTGATCGGCCAGCTCGGTCTCTCCTGTTTGGCTGGAATGTGGTAGCGATGGACATCCAGTGGCTTGCGAAGACCTCGGCAGGTGAAACGCAGAGTAACACAGCCTGCAGTGGGAACACATAAGGCCAGTGGTCCGCCTTGGACAGCATCTGCCCGACTTTGGGACGGATGGCAGCCAAAACGTTCTTCCATTTGGTTGCAGTAAAGTTGGTGGAACTTCCTGTTGCGGCGATTGGAAGCATGAGCCGCTCGAACAGCTGCGCATACGCGTATTTCATCTGACGTCCATGAACTTCGGCGAAGAACTTCGCCAGCAACTGCATCGTGTCACAGGAATGGCTCCAGGCCTCTTCAGGGGCGATATTGAACTTCAGCCACTGCATGCTCTGGACCAGAAGTGCGGTCTTTGACGCCAGCCTGGGTTCGACCATACCCTTTGTTGAAAGTGTCCTTTGCGCGAATCCAAGATCCTGGAGAAATCGGTTGGAGACCTCTTCAAATCTCAGCCCGCTCATGACACCCAGCAGCTGTCCTCTGATCACCCAATTGGCATGTTTCAAAGGGCTTTTTTGCAGCTGCTCGGGCTCCTGTCCGACCAGGTGATCGTAAATGACGCTTTCCAATTTCTCTGCTGTGTTGCCACTATGATCCGAGCTGATCGCTTTGAGTGTCGTCTGTCCAATGATTTCGATCAAGGCGCGACAGAGTATGTAGACCGATATGCCAGACCTTCTTTCAGCTGCTGCCATGTCGTATTCCAACACCAAGACATCCTGTCCTCCGGGTGAAGGATTTGAAACGGAAGCACTCCCGTGGTGACCGATGTGCCTCTGTGTTGCGGTCGTGTTGTTCCGTAATGTCTCCACTTCCATTCGTATGTGTTTTGCCAGATCGCTCTTCCTCTTATGCCATAATATCACCGAATCGATCACGTATTTAGGCTTCTGTCGATTGATGTGACCAAGGGATGAGATCAATTGATCGAAGTTCGGATCCGCACGTGGACCGCATATATCCTCTAGTCGGGGTTCCATCTCGCCAGGTCGTGCCATACATCGCTCGATCCTTTCATCGGCCTCTGCGATAAAGGATGTGAATAGATGATGCAGTGCGTATTCTCCCACCGTCTTCGGTTCCTGTTGTTGAATCTGTTGTCGCGAATGGGATCGAGTATGTTCGCTTGGCCTCTTCACTCTACCACTATGCATTCGTTCAGGCCTCCGTTGTGTTGATGCTCCACTCTCAAAACTTCGGTTGGGTGGCAGCGCAGGGATTCCATTTCCAGCGTGTGTATGCAATGTCGACATCGACGGACTCTTCTTGAGAATGCTCGGGGCTGTGGGTGTGGCACTGTCGCTAGCATTGCCGTTGGTGCTGGTGATTTTATGTGGGCTCAGCGGGCTGACACTCGTGGAGTTGCTCAGGTTGCTGGTATTGCGCGAATGTTGTACTCCGTGGACAATGCTCGTATTGCGATGATGTCCATATGAGACCGACGGCTTCCTCTCCACGTCCAGACTCTGTTTTGACCGTGCCTGGGAGGCAGGTGTGATGCCTCGTGGCGAGGCATTGCGTGGGCTGGCAGTGCTGAGAGCGCGGCCTCGAGTGAGAGATGGATCGCGCGAAGCGGGAGGCGGAAATGGCGCAGTGTTCGGAGCGATGAGGAGAGGTTCGGGTGGTGGACTCGTGCCGCTCAAATCGGGAGGGTGTATAGAGGGCGAAGTGATGTGGCCGCGGCCGTCTGAAGACATGTCACGCGGCACAATGGGCAGGACTGAGTTGAGAGTTATTAGCTCGGTCGTCAAGGGCTTTTCATCCGTCCAGCCGCGCAGCATATGATGGCCGGGACGCAAGGGAACGTACCCATCTTGTTACAGCGTCACAGCCAGGCGCTGTCATGATAATCAGCCTTGAGAGCGCATGTTTGCACAGTGTAGTGTATTGTATAGTATTGTTGAACTGGCGGCAAAGATAGGCGTAAGCGCAACGGGCGACGAGACAGCAAGGCAGTCAGTAGTGAGGAGAGACAACAAGAGCGCTGCCACGAGGTCGAATGAAGTCAAGGGTTCGGGTGCGTATGTGTAGCTCGCGAGGGTATGCCCACTAGAGTGTACAGTAGTCTCCGGAGGGTTTGGGGATTGCCCTGCAGTCGTCTTGGCACGTTGTTCGAAGGTCAGTGGAACGGTAGCGTGGTAGTGTCTCTGGCGGGATCGGCGCACTGATGCTTGGTGCTTCTTCAGCCTTAAATGCCTGGCTCCAGCAAATGTTCTATTGCAACTGATATTGAAAATATCTCTTGAAGAACCGCGACTTCTAACAACTCTACCTCTACTTCAGAAGACGTTTCGCGTGGAACAGACTTCGATTGGCAAGCCACCAAAAGCATCTCCTCACTGCCTCCATCATGTCAAAGCTGCAGGGTAATGTCATGGCGGAATGGACTACAGAAACTCAATTCTGTGCGCGCGGCCGCAGTGTGCCTGGTGCGCTGGTCCCCAACAATCGGTCGCAAGGGGACGAGATTATGAGAGGCACGTGTTCGCAATCTTGCATGACTTGTTGCTATGAACTACTCGAATCAGATACCGTCTTTGCGTTTGCTCTCCTAAACAATACTATTAAAAGTGTAGGGGATGCCTCAAATGCAAGGTGATGCAATGATCATGGCTCGCATGGTTCATCTCCGTTGGGGATGCACCTGGAGGGAAGGTTTACATCCGCAACCAAAATACCGTACCCTACAACTGCCCACTGAAGAACGCATCCCACACCTCATCGTCCATCGGATCTGCCTCCTAAGTGCTTCTCCCTTCCCACCAACGCGTACGCGTCCGCACTGCCACATAAACGTGCGAAAGTACTTTAGTCTGCCCTCACGGAATCCAGCTCCGGCTTCCTCGGCACCAAAGGAAAAAAAAGCCAGTGGAGAGTCGTGTGCCTGAAGATCGGCCGCCAACTGCTGAGACTGAGCACCTCCTAAGGTACCAGGTGCCAGCATCGTGCATCCTTCCAACTTCTCTCAGCGCCACTAATGCAGACAGGCAATTGTAGTCTCATCTTGCCGGCAGTAGCGGGTCATCAAGTGCCGCTTTTCAGGTAAGGCAAGGTAGTCTTGCGACCTACAGGCTACCTATCATGTGAGAAGCGCGATACGAGAAACGAGGCGATTCTGCAGCCATAATGCTCGTCCAATCGCGCTGGCTTGCCTTTAGCGAGCGGCACATCCATGATGGGCTTGCGAATTTGTCATGTCCCGAGCTCTATTCGGTTGCTGCACTACTCTTCATGCAATTTACCCTGCCTTACTCGTGTTGGCATGGTAAGAGTGCCGGCAGACACAGGCCAATTCATCGGATCAGGTCGTGGTCAGGAGGAAACATCAACAGCACAATCATGAAGGCACACAATCAGTGCAAGTGGAAAATTGGATACACTGTGTACCTACTTTTCTGTCTGCGACATGTAACTTCGCTTTCGGTAATCATGCCATGCACGATACCGTTTGATCGAAGCAGGCGGTCAGACAAACAAACGGTACCGAATTACGATTAGCAACCACCCCTTTGGCCGTCATTGCGTTCCTTGCTCGCGAGAGCACGACATGTCTGATGATCAAGCAAAATACATGCGAAACTGCGCGAGAGAGAAAGACAGACAACTGAGAGAAAAAGAGGAAAAATGATTAACTCTTCGAACAGTTGCAACGCAACACGAACATTAGAACACAAGAAGCAAGCTGGGCAAGAGAAATGTCGTCGTCCTTGACCCAGACTGGGATGGTCTGGCCTGCACATGATGATCGATAATGGTGAACAGATGCTCGGGTGCGATGATGGCTGTCATGTTCCGCTGATGCAAAGATAAATGCGATGCAAGCGTTGTCGAAGACAAGTGAGTGCCGCTGTATGTCAAGATGCTTGGTGTTGAGCCCACAAGGCTGTAAGCTGATGCTTCTCTTGTTGTCGTCGTGAAGTCATGGCGATATACAGTCAGCCCTCGCGCGGGAGAAGTACGGAGCGGCGATAGTAATGGGTGGCGGTGGGTGCTTGGGGTTAGTTCTGCAGCGAAGCAAAACTTCACTTTTGCTCGGGAGCTACGGCATCAGCAGTCGAAGTGACAGGGCTGTTGGTGCGAGCAGTGGCGGGCGAGGTGGACAGCGGCTTGGCCTCGGTGGCGGCATCGTCGCCAGAGCTTGCTTGACCGTCCTTGGTAGAGGTGGCACTGTCCTGCGCCATCGGCGACTGAGTCGGAGCGGCGCTGCTGTTGTATGGCAAGGCGCCAAGCGGGCTGCGTCCAGGCGCGTGGCGGATGGCGGATTGGGCCCAGCGCTGGTTCTGGAAAGGGACGGTGGCGTTGGTGCCCAAATACTGCTCAAACTCGTTGCCGGTGTTGGTGCCAACATTGTCGTTGAGGGTGGTACCGGCGTACGGCAGTCTGCCCTGGCGCCAGGCTTGCGTCGCGTACTGGTACTCGGTGGAACGGAACTGGCGAGCAGCCTGCGTTTGCTGCTTGAGCGACTTCTGTTCCTGAGTGTCGGCGTAGCGGATTTGGACCTGGTTATCTTCGACGGTGTTGTTGTTGAAGCTCTTGATCACCTCTTCGCATGCCTCGCGGCTCTCGAAACTGCAAGGCATGTCAGCATCTCAATTACAGTAGAGGGTGAAGGTATCGACAACTTACCGTGCAAAGCCAACGCCGCGCCCATTGCCATTCTTGTCGCGAAGAATGCGGGTGGAGCAGACATTGTGCGGAGCGAACATGTTGATAAGCCCATGCTCGTTCATGGTCTTGGGTAGGTTTGAGACGTAAAGGTTGGTGTTCTTGTCGTCGGAGAACGTCTTGAGCTTCGAGTAGAAAGACTCCTGCAATTCTGTCAGTGTGCGGCTGGCAAAAGTATAGCGGGAACGGCACTGACCCTGGCGAAGCTCACTTCGTAGCCCAGGTAGTGGAAGCCACGGATGCAGTTCTCGGCATCCTCGTAGTTGTGGTACTTGACGAAACCAAAGCTAATGCAGTGTCAGCGACTTCAATGTCAGGGTGAGCAGCAAGCAAGGTCAACATACCCTTTGCAGAGACCGTCTTTGAGGTCGATGATGGACTTGGAGCTCTTGATGTCTCCGAAGCGAGAGCCCCAGGCCTCGAGCATCTCATCGGTGGTCTCAGGAAGCAAACCACGAATGTAGACGTTGGTCTCACCACGCTGGTTCTCCAGAGCACGGTCGAGGGGCTTTAGAGGTGATGACGGGGCGGGGATTGCACGGGGGATCGCGGGCTCTCTTGCCATGAGGAGCTTGAGGCGAGGGGAAATGTCAGGCTGCTCGAGGTGCTTCTGAGCTGCAACGCCGTAGGGGCCAATCATGGAAGTTGGCGAAGGAGTGCTGTGAGTGAAAACGCCGCTCGGAGACCTGTTGATCGCAACATTACCGTGAACGAAGCCTGGGTATCCGGCGTAGGACGGAGTGGCCGGCTGGTCGTTCTCGTTCGACGAGACAGAGTCCCGGCGTGGAGTGATGAGGGTAGGGACTTCACCGGTAGCACCGGCCGTGGTCGGAGTCCAGTTCTGCGAAAGAGGGCTGTTACCATGCTGCTGATAGCCCTGGTAGTCGAGCTGTTGCACATACTGAGAAGCATGAGGCGTGTACATGCCAGGCGACTGGTTCGATGCGGCGGCTCCATAACTATTCGGGTAGACGTACTGGCCGGCGGCACCGTACATGCCTGAAGCCATGGTGCTGGGAATGGGCATGCCGCCGTACTGGCCTCCGGTGGCGGGCATCATGGCGTTCTTGTTCTGGGCAGCGAATGGCTGACTCGCCATGTTGAGACCTTGAAAGGTATGAGCAAGGGCAGCCATGTCGGACGGGTTTGGGTGCATGCCGTATGCTCCCCCGCCTTGTGACCGCCCGCCATACTGAGTGCCGTACATGGCATTGGAGTTTCCATAGCCTGTGTTGGCACGAGCGTAGCCACTCTGGCGCTGGTTGGTGTGGTCGGTCATGGCCATCTAGGATGGTGTACGTCAGCGTATGGTCTTCAGCATTGAGATGATTTGGAGGTGTTGGGTGTTTCGGCTGCCTTTTGAACGATGCCGTGGGACAGTCCGTTCTCGGGCGGCATTGACAGCTGCTGCTGTGCTCGGGGATTCTGGATTGCTCTGTCGGGAGCAGGAAGGCCTTACCGTGAATGCTGGCTGATCAGATGGATTGGAATCGGAGCGTTGGAAGGATGGACGATCTGGGGAAAAGCTGGTTAGCATTTCAGGTCAAGACTTGGAGTGGGAAGTTGATGGCAGTGGGAAAACGAAGTGGAGTGTATCGACCCGAAATGTCGACCAGAATGGCTGTGGACATACCTGCACAAAGGCGGACGAGCGAGGCTGGTTTTGGCTGGTTCGGAGCGTACAGAGCAACGAGGCTGAGGGAGGTGGTGATGGCGGTGGAGAAGAGTGAAGTGACAAGACTGGTGAGGCGCGAGGACTGAATGCTAATGAGTGAGCCGACGGTCAATGCAAGAGAATGAAGAAAGCAGATGGTGCTGTGTTGTGGGTTGATTGTAAAAGTGGAGGATGGAGAGGAGGAGACAAGAGGGAAGAGGGAAGAGGAGAGAAGAGAAGAAGAGGTGATGTAGAAGGAAGCCACTCGAGGTTCATGCCGAGCCGAGTTGGCGGGAGCGACAAGAAGGAACGAACGAACTGAGGTCGGCTTGCTGCTTGCCTGCACTGCTTGCTTGCTGGCTTGCTTGCTTGTGGTCGTAGGAACGGCAGAGTTAACGCACCTTCACGCTTTGTTCTCTCAACGGATAGTAATTGCGCTGATTGGTCTTGAATTTGTCCGGGCAAGAACAAAGATGATGATAAGAGGTGGTAGTGGTTAAGGTCTGATCCGACGTGAGGTCTCGAACGGCAGGAGTTGGGTTGAAGGAAGCAATAGCGATGCCGCAATCAAAGTATACAGCAGCTATGCACAACAAGAACGACCCGGCTAGAGAAGTTACAGTGAGTAGGAATGATCTTGACGACGCTCTGCTTCAGAACAGGCGATGGGGGCGGGTTTTGTCTGCTCACGAAGTGTCAAGCATAAAGGTATCGACCCCTGGATGTCACCCGCTCGAATATGCATCGCCTGGGACCACAAGCGATTGTCATCAGGCCCATGCAAGCCGCGCCGTCCTTTGTCGACGATGCAGCCCAATGGTTTTGCAAAAGTCCTCTCTATGTGTCACACGCGCAACCCGCCACAAACGCCCTCGTCTGCTTTGGAAGTGAGTAGAACGGGTAGTGAACTCAAGTGCGCTCGGGCACTGAATGGGAGGAGAAAAGGGTCTGAGATGGTCTGGCGTCTGGTATGCCTTTCCACGTGCTACACAGGCCAGAAACTCTGGAGAGAGTTATATACCCATGACCGCTGTCAGTGTGAGCTATCAGATACGGCACTGTGCAGTGCTGGCGTGCAAGAGCATATTTCAGGCTCAGCAGAGACGAGCCGCTGCAAATGCAGGACCGTTGGCAGGGGAGGGCAGGGGAGGGCAAGGCAGTACATCGATGTATGCATGTCTAGAGAGACACTGAAGACAGATTTAGAGTAGAGGTAAGGTATCTGCAACCCGTGCCTGGGCAGGCTACCGGCTGTGCCGATCGGCTTGTGAATAACAATCAAACCATGATGCACTCCGAAACGCCACTCAACTCTGTACCTGCAGTTGGCTTCAACCCGGTAAGGCCTGGCTCGCTTGTATGTGTACATGCAGTCATTCGGCCAGTCGAGGGTAGATCATGCCCACTTGTCGGATATCAGGTGATCTTAGATTGTGAGATACACACCCAATCTTTCTCATACACAGATCGATATTGTGCATCCAAAGGCCAGTGCCCATCGCCTACAAACACAACACACAGCCCTAGACTCGACGCACAGGATCTCTAATTCCCAGGAATTGTAGGATGCAGTGAGAGGTTTCCATCCTCCCCGTCTTTTCTGCCCAGGCACGTCAGATACGCCCTTGCAAGCATCCCCAGTCCAGAGAAAAAAGCAATCTGCATGGATGCGCTGTCCCAGCAGCTTCAGCAGCAGCAGCTCTTCCTGCCAGCATCCAATCTCCCTTGCAGCCAGCCGGACGGCTTCATCATCCGGCATAAGCTCCACCGCACGCTGTACGACTCTCAAAGCTGTCATACACCATCCCTCAGGGCCCGCCAGGCCTTCTGGAACATTCATTCCACTCTAGGTATTTACCCGTCCAGCCACCATTCTCTAGATCTGCTATCTACGCCCTCCGCCGTGTGTGTCTTTCAGGAGAAGAAAGAACAATTGCAACACATGGCCTCGCGAGCAACCCGTCCCATCTATCCCTCCCACGTTTCGTTGAAGCACAAAAAAATCTGCAGAGCATCCCTCTTCCAAGAAGACACACCGCTGTCAAACAAACCGGCAAACGAACCCGCGTCTCGTCCCCCATCCCATTTCCCGGTCGTCGGGACGCAGGCAAGCAGGCAGGTAGGTATCAAACGGGCTCCTCGCATATGAAGGATGGATACATAAGTTACACACTTTGACACGCCGAGTCATGCGATCATCAGGGACCAGGGACGAGGGACCGACCATCTCTCCTCCCAAAATCTGCAAGCGGTCGCTTTGCCCAAGCAACACACGACAGGTGCGTGACAATCTTTTGACGCGTAGAAGCGTCACTCGCTCGAACAAACGGAAAGGATCGTTTCGCGCGTCGGTGCGGCGGAAATGGTAAGGTATTCGGTCCTGTGAAGTTTTCGAGGTGTTGTTTTCTTGGAGATTAAGAGACACTGAGCGGAGAGACCATGCATACAATTCTCATCGTGTAGAAGATCGCCTTCCCTTGAGACTTGGCCACGCCTTGCAACTCCCAAGCTCACCTTCGTAGCACTGATTCCCTAGTCCTGATTCCATCCTGACACATCAACCACCTACAATGTATGCACGTAAGTATCCTCACAATAACATGTGAATTCACGACATTCGCAACAAGAAAGAAAACGACAAGTATCCAACGAATCTCGCTCCCCACCCCTGAACCCATCGCATGAGCCCATGTCCTGTACTTCCACGGTGATATTTGGTAAGTTAGACTGGGAGATCATACGGCTGGGGGAAAGAAAGTGACAGATCGCAAGGTTCGGCGCGGGTAGGCACGTTAGCGGAGATGCTCGGGTTGTCGTTCCGTGTAGAATAATAATTCAATATCAGTGTGATGCAGTCAGGCAGCACGTCCAAAGCTTCGTTGGGACAATGAGATAAGTGAAAAAGGGGCAGCGATGCATGGAACAATTGAAAGCTTTTTTTTTCTTTGTAGGTTGTTCTTTTTAGTGAGGAAAAACAAACAACGAAAAAATCAAAATAAAAAGAGGTCTATCCACCCAACGGCTTTGTATGTCATAGAGAAAATCCGCCTTATAAACAAGGATTTGGAGGAGCGCACGTCCAGTCATCACATCAACATATCAACCGACCCGACCACCGAAGAGCTGGAGAGCCAACAACACCTCGCATCCACCTTCCTCGCCGCCGACGCCATCATAATGCAATGGAGGGGGAAAAATCAAAAGATAAGAATGTGTCCTTTTTTTTCTCCGGCAGATCCTCGCTTATGCACCACGAAGCAAATATAACAAGCATCTCACAGCAAAATTCCCGTTGGTCTAGCCTTTTCGTTTGGTTTCTCAAGACCAGACGTCTTCCTGGTACTGGTTGGCACTCCTCATGCTCTTGACGACGTCTTCGCCCTTCTTCTTGTCGACGCCTCTGTGCTCGGAGATGATCTGGCCGAGGATCTCGTTGACCTCGCGCGCCATGTTGGCGGCGTCACCGCAGACGTAGAAGTATGCCTTTTGCTCGAGGAGGGCGTTTATTTCGGCCGCGCGCTCGCGCAGGCGGTGCTGCACGTATACCTTCTTGGGACCGGCGCGGGAGAAGGCGGTCACAACTTCGAGCGAGTCGCCGAGGGCAGACTTGTACTCCTGGGATGAGTGTCAGTATGTTTCTCTTTCGGAAACCAAAAACAGGGTACATGTAACTTACCTCCCACTCCTTCTCGTAGATGAAATCCTCTTCTTGCTTCCTGCAGCCGAAGAACAGGATGGTCTTGCCCACATTCTCACCATTGCGAGCCATTTGTGCGCGCTCCTGAATGAAACCTCTGAAAGGCGCGACACCAGTGCCGGGACCGACCATGATGATGGGCTTGGTGGGGTCAGAAGGAAGCTTGAAGTTCGAGTGGCGGACGTGGACGGGGACGTGGATGCCGTCGTATTTGTTACGAGGGCCCGTGATGGAGTATTCAAGGCCATGGGGATCGGGTTGAGGGTCACCGTGCTGCTTCTGTTTGAGAGCGAGAAGGTAATTGGTGGTAACACCCTTGACCACGTGTGGGGCGCCAGGAACCTCGACAGACTCGACGACAGCGGTGATAGAGATCTTCTTGGGCTGGACGAGAGATGAGGAAGAGATAGAGTAGTACCTGGGCTGGATCTTGTGAAGGCCTTCAATGAAGATGGAGAACGGAATCTTGTCCCAGGTCGATCCCTGGGAGTAAGCCTCGAGGAATTGCGCGATGTTGTAGTGCTTGCTGGCAACCTTGTCGTGGAAGTAGTCCTTGTCACCGCCGATTTTTTGCATCTCAGCCTTGATAGAGTCGTTGGGAGAGAACTGAGCGAGAGTGCCGATAAATTGACGAGAAAGCGGAGCGCAGATTTCCATGTGGTAGCGGACAGCGGCATCATAGGTGGTAGGAGACGGGAAAGGAACCTTGGCAGTGGCATCGAGGCCCTTGATAGCAATGACAGAGTGTCTCTTGTCCGCAAGGTTGAGTACCTTCAGGAACCTGTCGACCTCTTTGCCAGCGTTGGTGGGCCAAACAGCGATGTGGTCACCGGTGGTGTAGGAGAGGTTAGAGCCAGAGACGTCGATCTCCATGTGCAGACAGTTGCGGGTCTTGTCGTTGAAGAGCTCCTTGGACTCGGCGATCGGTGCGATGTACGGGTTGTGGGCGTTGAAGGGACCCTTTGCGGTGCCCTCGAGGTGGTTCTTGTTCGGCTCGCCCAGGTAGACGGTGTCATCCTCGGCATCCATATCCGGCTTCTCGGTGACCTCGAAGACAGGCTCGTAAACCGCTTCACGCTCTTCAAGGTTCATGGCGCTAGAGAGTGCAGCCCACATGGGCTCCTTCCAGGCCAGAAAGTCTTCTTCCATCGTGCCAGCACCATCGTCACCCTCGCCAGCTTCGCCAATGCGCTTAGCACCCAGGCGGTCGAAGAATTTGACCAGGTTGCGGACCATCGAGTTGTAGTGTTCGTACGTGTTGTTTCCAAGACCGAAAGCGACATATTGCAGGCTCTCAAGCGCCTTCTCCTCGGCGCCGCCCTTCTCGCTGAAAGAAACATCCTCGCTGCTGATGAATTCGTAGAACTCCACCGCATTGTCGGTCGGCTCGCCCTCGCCGTATGTAGCCATGACGAAAATGGCGACCTTGTCCTCGGGGAACTGGTCGAGATTCTCGTAGTCGTAGTCTTCCAAATCGGCGGTCATAGTCTTCAATCCAAATCTGGACGAACCCTCCTTTGCCAGGCGGGCAGCATAGTCCTCGGCGGTGCCGGTCTGCGAACCGTAGAAGACAACGCAGTTCTTGCCAGTCTCTTCCATCTTTTCAAGGATGTTGCGGCTCTTGCCGGCCTTGCTGGCGGAGCCATTTGCGAAAGACGAGGCGTATGGGTCTTTCTGAACCGCCCAGTAGGTGCCCTTGGTGAAGTAGGCGATGGTACCGATCAGGAGGGCGGACAGGACAACAATGTCCAGAGTATCCAGTTGTGCCATGATTGCTGTGTGCCTGCTATCAGAGGCCGTAAGAGGAGTGTGTCGCCTTGAGGTGCGTGGCTATGACTGCACTATATGCGGAATCTGGCGCCTCCGAACGGCGGCTGACGGCGAGGTGGGCCTGACTGTACAGGGCTGAGCGCCGAGATACAGGTGGCTGTTTGGTGGAGGATGCAGGAGATGCCTCTTGATAGGCGTCGGTGATCAACAGTAAAGTGACCACGTGTCCACGGACAGTCGCGAGATCGCGGTGAGCGCAGGGCGGTGGTGTAATAAAAAAGGCGTTGTACACCCACGTTGATCCGTAGCGGGGCGGGAATGATGGGTCGATAATTATGAAAGGGAGCGGGCGCTGGACGTCCAAGGTCCGAGACCGACGACTGAGGACCCTCTCTACGTTGAGCAGTAGGCAGTGAAGCACGGCCCTTGTCTGCAACGCTACTATATCGAGTATATATGTCTGGGTGTTTAGGAGAAGGCCGAAGAGTAATGAGACAATAATGTGGTGTTTTCAACGAGCTGCTGTGACTATAAATACGTCAAACAGTAATGTCAGACCTGACTACCATACGCAGGTCAGAAGGGGGAGAAGACACGCTCGAGATGAGAACAAAATCTTAGTCGAGCGAGTTCACTTGTACAAATATAACCCGCCTCGGAAGCGCACCAGGCGCATGCCCTCGGCGTAGAGCGATTGGCCGAAAGCCACATCCTACATGCGGGCTCTGGCTTTATGCTTCCTGTGCTGAGGACTAACCTCTCGTTTCGCCCTCCTGGGCGGCCATCGTTCCGTTGATTCCGTCCTGTTTGCTTTCTTACTGGCCTAGTCGTTTGCTCGTTCCTTTCTTCACTACCCGATATTTCAGCCGCATGGCACAGCCCATCTTGTCGTCAATATCAGATTGAGGGGTAGAGTCATCAAGTCTCGGAATGGTGTTCCATGCAGCCATGCTCTCATGGTGCCAATTTTCTGTGTCTGGAGGCTGTTCGCTTGTCCACGGCCATCATTGCTGGCTGAGGAGTCGCTTAAGGCTAGTGCCGTACAATATGTACCATGTGTTCTTTGACGAGGATGTATTCATGGCCCAATGCGAGTTGCCGACCACTCGTGCCAGTCCCGTGTATTTTACATTCGTTTCTGTGCTCGTTCATCCTGCATCAGTCTGTTTAATTTCGCGGCAAGGTAACGAAGGTATCATCTAATGTACACTGATACATCCCACTGCCGGTTGTCGACCCGAAACATTCGGCTCCGAAACTCCCCCAGTCTTTTAACTCCGCCTGGTCTACCGACCCTGGTGATCAGATGGAAGTTGTCAATCTATGACGATGACGAATTATATGCATCTGGCCTGTGAAGAGGACGCCACTCTTTAAGCGACTTCGAAATGCTGGGTGGAATGCCTCACGTACCCCAACCCTAACCCTTAAGTCATGACCACACCTGCCTGGAACGTCCACATGTCTAGAATTAGAATGTCATTCACAGGTTGCAGAAGTATTGATATATCGTCCGACTCTGTAAGATTGAAGCACGAAATTATCGAACGATGGTAGTCAACCATATCAGCCAGAAAACACAGACTCACATTCAAGGTTAACCACGCTGATCTTTCATTTCAAACACAATATGTTGTGTTATCCTACGGAGCATTTTCAAGACACATTCGCTCCAATGCCGTTTTTTTGCTATCAATTGTCCCCAGCGCCTCGCAAATCGTTTATGTATAAAGCCACAATCACCAACATCATTGCCCGCGAAAAACAACACCAAGGTTCAATCAACCACTCAGATACTCCTGATAATCCATCGAATTCTCAACCTTGACGCCTTCCATCTCCTCCCTAACGCCCAAAATACTCACTTTGCCACCTCCATTCTCCTCGCCCTTAGTCTCCCACACCTTGAAGAGCTCACCAAGCCCAGCAATGGCGGTGGAGTTGTCCTCGATTAGCAGAACGATGGCATCGAATCCACCTGCTCCAGGAACGGTCCCTCCAATAACGCCATCGACAGACTCACATGCATCCAGCAATCTAGTCTGCGAAGGCGGCTCGATCGGCACACCGCTCTTCTCG
The DNA here is from genome assembly GCA_030772445.1 of Cladosporium sp. MBC 237. Classification (NCBI taxonomy): domain Eukaryota; kingdom Fungi; phylum Ascomycota; class Dothideomycetes; order Cladosporiales; family Cladosporiaceae; genus Cladosporium; species Cladosporium sp. MBC 237. Next base: position 173,064 of record JAPHCH010000030.1, on the reverse strand, counting down.
CCCATGGTGCGGATGTTCTTTCTGATAGCCTTGAAGCACAATCTCAATGACTGATAATCCGGCTTAGAAGTGCCGTTGGACGGCAATTCGGCGAGAGCACGCATTTCCCTCGCCAGAGATTCGTTCGCCGCTTGAAGGTCTTTCCACACGCGGTCGGCCTCTTCGGGCTCCTGCTTGCGCCACTCGAGGACTTTGCGTACCATGCTGGGCGTGCCACTTCCGCATGAGACGTCACACATCACTAGACGAAGGCCGGCGGGAACTTTGACGGCATCCTTGAGCACCTCGGTATCCCAAGGGGTGCCGGCCTCGTCGATAGTGGCACGGAGGTGTGAGCCGAATCCTGGGGATCCAGGTTCAGAGTGAGAGGCGAGGATGGAAGGACTGAAGCGACGATAGAGGCAGGAGCCGAATACTGCGCTGGCAACGTCGAAGCCCGAGCCTACCTTACCCTGGGCGGCGCAGTGAGCGGCCTGGGCGAGGTTGTGTAGGCGGCGCTTGCCATCGGGGGTAGAGAGGTTGATGCTATTGGGGATGTAGTGAGTGAGGACTGCCGCGATCAGAGAAGTTACCAGAGCGGCAGAAGAACCGAGACCGGTCTTGTTTGCTTTGGTGATTGGCACGCCGAAGCTACGGAAGCGCTTGTCAATACCAGGTATGAGATCGGAGGGCTTTGAGTAGTAATCATTGTCGGCGAGGATGGTGATGGAGGCCGGGGTGATGATGGGGTTGCCGGAGATGGTAGTCACGTAGCTGAGTGCGTAGCATAGGGCAGTCTCGACGAAGGGGTTGTGGTTGAGCTTGAGATCTGCGTCACTGGAAAAGCGTGGGATGTCAGCATAAATACACTGTACGAACGAAGACGACGGTGGCGTTCAAGATATTGGCCTAGTGAAGAAAATATGAAAGGGGAGATTAGGTGGCATTTTTGCAAGTTCCGCGTGCCTGCTCGTTCGACTGGAAAATTCTCAAGCAGCTGACATCTCACTTACATCCTCAGAGGCCTCATCTGCATACCACCATCCCGCTCAATCATCGTATAGCCATACTCCCACACGGCATCTTCAAATTGTGGAGATCTCACGGTGATCTCGGACAGAGTCACGCCGTTCCTGGTCGGCACGTCCTGCACCACGCAGTGAATCCTGGCGTCCAAACCAAAGACAAGGCCATTATACTCGCGGTCCAAGACCAAGTAACCCCCGGCAAGCAAGACCTTGCCAGGTGCTGAAACGGCGACGGCATCACGAGCCATGATGGACGGTGTGTAACAATCGCTTAGGGCGATAATGCACTCGCTGCCCGTGGTCACGGGTTTTGCGGGCTGAGACGACTGGAGTAGTAGCTGGCGTGCTGATCGGAGATGGAAGTTGTTAGGCCTTCCTATTCTCTCCTGCGCCGTGAGCACACAGCCAGCGAGACAGGGAGACAGGCAAGCACCCCGCTTTCCTTTCTGACAGCACGGGCGAATCTACGCCACAGGGGGACGTTTCTGTAGGGGTCGGTAGTGTCGGATCAGAGGAAGATCATGTGTCTGTGTCGTCGAAAATGGACCGCGCCGAGTAGCGCCGGACTTAGGAAATTCTGGCTGTGGCTGAGACGGCCAGGCCTGGACGAGCACTGCGAAAAGGGCAGTACACAGGCAAACGATTTGCATGAAAATAGTGATGGGCGATATGCACCATATCTGGTGGCGATATACCGGTTGTCGCGATGGATCAATCGTGCAATTCACTTACACGCATGTCCACGACGGCAGGCACGACTAGGGCTTGGCTTCGAATTGACAGGGCACGCAGGGCTGAGCACTCTACTAAAGTTCGTTCCGGATGCCGCGACGAGAATGCCACGGCACGTCGCATTCGGTTTGCGACTAGCACCTTCCTTTGGGTCGAGTCAGATTGAAGACTGTGCTGTCATACACTTTCTCCCTGCCTGCTATTTCATCCATCCACGCCTCACTCGTCTCGCATTTGCTTTCCCTCCATCGCTATTGTCTACTAACCTCCCCCCAATCACCCATACACCCATCATTCATTCACCCCATTGACGCGACACATACCTTCCTTTGGCCGCCATATATCTTCATACCGGCCGCCCAAGGGATCTCCCCAGACACCATAATTTCACCATTCTGCACTTTTCAACTATTATCAGCGCGTTTATTTGATGACCGGCGCGTCGTCAAATAAACCTGCAGTATTATAATACTTGAAAATTCAAGGTACGCCTCCTCGCCCTCTGTGCGCGCGTGGTTGCGACAGATAATTGATATTCTGATATATGAGCTAACATCAATCTGCAGCTCGCTCTTCTCCTTGAAGGGTCATCCCATCACCTAAATGGTGTACGTGAAGCCTACGGTACACCTTTCGCGATTTGCAGGCACAGCCCTCAAGTCCTTCACACACGGCGGCGCCCAGACTGTTGTCGCAGCCTCCCAGGCCTCCTACGCCGCGCAGAACACCAGCGCCACCCCTTTCGCCGACAACCTTCTCGGCCGCTGGCGCAAGGCGGAGAAGACCAGACTTCACAATGTTCACCATCAAATAGAGGGTGCGCGACAGGCGAGCACCCACGCCGTCCCGACTACTCGCCCAGAACCCAACCACAACGACTCCGGCTTGGAAAGGTACTTCGATGCTTGGCAAAAGTACCAGAGGAATGAGATCAAAGAGAAGGAATGGCAGCAGTTTCAGCTTGCGAGGAGGATTGAATGGCAGCCACCAACCACAGTCCCCGAAGGAAAGCTTGTCGGAAACTCTGCTGTGGTCGATGATGGTATCGAGGAGGATATCAGAGAGGCTGGTACACCACCCCCTCTGAAGCGCTCTTATACTGAGAGTGCTTTGAACGATTTCGGAAAACTTTTCGGGCAAGACGAGGCCGCGCGGGCGCAGGTCAACGATGCGATTGCCGAAGAGATATTCCGCTCCAAGGACGACCTCGAGATCTCGCCTAGGACACAGCCTGCGCTCGAGGTTCGCTCTGTGCAGGATTCTGCCGTATCCGAGGAGCCAGCCACATCCAGCCCTGCTACGGTCTACACCCCGGTCGAGAGCTACGAGGATTTGATTGCTTCTGAGGGACAAACCTTTACTAAGGAGCTTGTTTACCTTGCCGAAAACCAGCAGTATGCTGAGATTCCCGTGGTATTTCAGGCGATGCTGCGCGCTGGCGTGCAGAAGCCTTCGCCTGCTGCCTACCACGCACTCCTCACATCGGCTGTGAGCCTCACTCGCAGCAAACACCAGAAAGTGCCCAAGGCCCTGGAGGTGTACTCTGATATGCTGAGGAGAAAGGTCACTCCTGATGTGGCTACGTTCGGCATCTTGATCGACTTGCTTGCAGCACGCGCTTCTGAATCTGTCGTTGCTCGCAAGGACCTGGAAGCACGTCTGGCCCGCTACGGTGGCCTTGAAGGACAAGACCAATTTCTGTTCCGCTCGAACGAGTCTCAGTACACCATGCTTCTGGAGGACAGCTCTCTCTCCATTGCGCTGACCATGTTCCAACGCGCCTCCAAGGACGCATCTGAGATGCTCCCCAGTGCGGTGTGCTCTTCTCTCGTCCGCGCTTGTGCTGAGCAGGGCCGTCTTGAAGAGATGTCGCAGGTCTACGACCACATGATCTCTCGTTCGATGGCCGTTGCTTCGAGTGTGTTCCCGCCAGTCATTGCTGCCTACGGCACGACCGGCAACCTGAAGAACGCCGTGGAATCCTACGACGACTACAAGAACCTGGCTGTTGCCAACAACGCCGGCACCAACGACATGGAGCGTATCGATGTTGAGGTCTATGCATCTCTTATCAAGGCATATGGATCCTCAGACCGTCTCAAGGGTGGTCTCAAGTTCCTCTCTGGCATTCAGGCTGGAATTTCTGATGTGAAGGAGCTGGAGAGTTTGCGCGAGGCTGTCGCACTCGACGCGCTTCTTCCCCTCGCCTTGAAGGACAGCACTTGCAAAGAGGCTTTCGATCTCACTCAATCGCTTACTGGCCATGCTTTCACCTCTGCCATGTCCACAATCTGCATCACCGCAGCCGACAACAATCTTCCGGAGCAGAGCTTGCAAGCATTCGAAGCGCTTGCCAAGGTTTCACATGATCTTGTGCAGCCCGCGATGGCAATGCTTGCGATGCATGTACGCAATGCAAACGTGGAAGCCGCTGAGCAATACTGGAGAGTCCTGGAATCTGCACCTGCTGCTATGGTCTTCATTGAGCCTACCACCATGCGCGCTATTGCTCTCATCGCTACTGGCAATGCCGACCGTGGCATCATGCAGGCACGTCGCATGTTTGCTCGTGTTCGTGATGCTCAACCAGAGAGTGCTCAGTCCAAGACTGCAGACCGCATCGACGAGGCCATCGAACTCATTGGAAAATTCATGCTCACTAGCAAGGCGCCGCTTCCAGCTGCAAGCAGCGCGGAGCTATTGCGCGCGATGATCGAGAATGGCAGTCTGGTTGAATCTATTGCGGAGCACATCATGGCGCGCTTTGGCCCCGAGCAGATTGCGCGCCTATCCCCTGCTGATGTTGAGCTACTTCTCCGCATCCAGGCAGGCATGATTGTGCGGGAATCCACTTCGGACATCGCCGGTCCAGCTCGCTTTGGCTGTCTTCTGGAGAACATCGTCTCAAAGTCCATCATGCCATCCTCGGAGACCGAGACGATGATCGAAAGGACACTCATCAACATCGACAATGCTGAGCTTTCTCGTCTGTGGAACAACTACCGCTACCCCCAGACTCCCGTCTTTACTCCTGCTCCGTTCACGCCTGTGGTTCCTGCTGCTCCTCTCTTCGATGAGGCATTCGACCCATATGCTGCCAGGACCGACGTGAAGGGCTCCAACGCTATCAATGAGATGCTGGAGCGCCCTCACGGCCGCCGCATGAACGAGGCGCTGACCAAGTTCCGCAACATGCGCCGTATTGGTCGCGTGCCGAGAATGTTCACTTACGGTAAGCTCATCGAGGGTGCCGCAAAGGAGAACAACCTCGACATGGCCCACGACATCCTTGAGATGGCCAAGCAAGACGTGCCTTTCGACGCTCGCTACCGCGTCGTTCGCTTTGGCTGGCAACAGATTCTCGATCACATGGTTGCTGGCTGCCTCAACGTCAACCGTCGCGACCTTGCTGCTCGTTTCCACCAGGATATGCTTCAAATGGGTTTCTCGCCTTCAGCAAACACCTTCGGTCTCTACATCACCACCATGAAGGAGAACACCAAGACGTTTGACGAGGCCACCGAGGCGGTCAAGATCTTCCACCAGGCGAAGGCCGAGGGTGTTGAGCCGTCTTCCTTCCTCTACAACGCTCTTATTGGCAAGCTTGGCAAAGCCCGTCGCATCGATGACTGTCTCTTCTACTTTGCCGAGATGCGTGGCCTGGGCATTCGTCCTACCAGCGTCACCTATGGTACCATTGTCAACGCTCTTGTCCGTGTCAGCGACGAGAAGTTCGCCGAGGAGATCTTCGAGGAGATGGAATCCGCTGCAAACTACAAGCCTCGTCCTGCTCCCTACCACAGCTTGATGCAGTACTTCCTCAGCACCAAGCGTGATCGCAGCAAGGTCCTCGCTTACTACGAACGTATGCGTAGCAAGGGCATTGAACCTACTCTGCACACGTACAAGCTCCTCATTGACACCCATGCCACCCTCGAGCCCATCGACATGCCCGCCGCTGAGGCAATCTTGTCTGACATGGCTGCTGCCGGTATGCAGCCCGAGGCGGTGCACTACGCCTCCTTGATTCACGCAAAGGGGTGTGTGCAGCATGATATGCCTGCTGCTCAGGCTATGTTCGACGTTGCCTTGTCGGTCACAGCCCGCCCACAGCCTTGCTTGTACCAGTCTCTCTTTGAGTCGTACAACGCAAACCACCAGTCCGCACTTGCGGACACTCTCCTGGCCGACATGCGCGCTCGTCACGTCGAGTACACGCCCTACATTGCCAACGCGCTCATTCACGGCTGGACTTTGGAGAACGATCTGAACAAGGCGAAGCACGCTTTCGCTCGTGTGCCGATGGCGAAGCGCGAGCCCAGCACCTACGAGGCCATGGTACGCGCATGCCTGGCCGCGGAGAAGCGTGACGATGCGAAGGAAGTTGTGAGGGAGGCTCTCAGCAGGGGCTACCCTTCCGCAGTCGCAGGCAAGATTGCGGAGCTCGTGCGTTAAGCGAACAGCATTGTCGCCTCGCTTTTTTTGTTTTGACTTTACGTTCATCTTCGGTTCTGCACCCATACATTCCCAGTGGCTACAGCGTCGCCGGTACGCTCAACGCCGCTGGGTTTTGTTTTGCTTTTACTGTTTTGCATTCAGCGACGGCGTTCTTTTGGGTTTTCATTTCGTTGACCGGCATCCGGCTCGTCTGCGCTTTGCAGACGAAGCGACGGTGGGATTCTGGGCTGGAATGGGAAGGGAAGGAAAAGGAAATGGGGGCCTCGAAGGGCCGCCCTCGGTTGGCCGGTTTGAATGACGAAAACGGCCTGAGCAATGCCGCTCCACGGCATTGCATATTGTAATACTAAGATACCCAGACGATAGCTCTCCTCTCTGCTAGACCCTCTTTCCTTTGGCATCGTAACCCTGGCTATTATTGTGCCAGGGTTTACGGCCAGAGGAAGTTGGTCTAGGTTTTCATTGAACAAATGAATCAGTTAATATCACACTTCCTCCACTTCCCGGTGACACTATGAGCACGAAGTATCCATTCGCCGAAGCCCTCAAGGGTATAAGCTCGACAACGTCGTCAACACCCTAACTAACCTTGCTTGCTGGCCCATAACTCCCTCAAAGATCGACATTCGTGATGTGGAGGAGCTCTTATACCCATACGACGTTCCCCGCATCCGACTCCATCACCCATCACCGTCTTTGGAGAAATGTTTCTTCCGTCCATTAACGTCGCTTCCCATAGCCAAAGCACTTCAGCCAAAGTTCGACCCCAGTGGAACCAGTTCCTGGATCGCCATGTCCTTAACCTGCAAATGGCGACATCATCACATCGCTGCCGCAGGCTTCCCCTCGGCCAATGTTGCAGCGAGCAGGACCGAGCGGGGACGATGGAACCTCCCAAGGTTTTTAAGAACAAAAGAGGTGGGTTAAGTACAGTGCTTAGCAGTGCTTGGTCTTTCTTCTCTGCGCTTCCTTCCCATCCTCTCGCCTTGCCGATTTCTTGAACCACAAAGGGCAAGATGCTTCTTCGCAAGCTCCTCCAAACCGCCGTACTCTCTTGCGCGGCCATTCAAGATGTCTCTGCTCGCGCTTTGGTTGGCAAACCACAAGATTTAATCCGACCATACAAGCGCGGCGAGCCGTTGCAAGATATCGTCACATGGGACGAACACTCACTTCTCATCCGGGGCGAGCGGGTGATGCTCTACTCAGGCGAATTCCACCCCTTCCGCATCCCTGTACCCTCGCGCTGGCTTGATATCTTCCAAAAGATCAAATCGCTCGGCTACAACTGTGTCTCTTTCTACACGCACTGGGCCTTGCACGAGGGCAAACCCGGCGAGTTCTCAGCCGAAGGAATCTTTGGATACGAGCAATTCTTCGATGCCGCTGCCGAAGCTGGCATCTACCTCATCGCAAGGCCAGGCCCGTACATCAATGCAGAAGTATCAGGTGGCGGCTTTCCGGGTTGGTTACAGCGTGTTCCTGGAACTTTGAGAACGAAAGATAAGAGCTACCTTGACGCTACGGAAAACTATATGGCGGAAATGGGAGCGATCATTGCTAAGGCGCAAATCACCAATGGCGGACCTGTGATCCTCGTTCAGCCGGAGAATGAATATACAAGCTTCACTGAGGACGAGGAGCCGGATCAGGACTATTTCATCTATGTTGAAGAACAGCTGCGACGAGCGGGTGTAAGTTCTATCTCGATGTCATCTTCATAATGCGGTTTTGCTAACGCTTTTGTACGACGTTTAGATCGTGGTACCTTTGATCAATAACGAAGCCAGTGCAAAGGGATACGTAACACCAGAGACAAAGGCGGATATCGATATCTATGGGTTCGACGGATATCCACTTGGTAAGCTCATCCGAAGAACACAAGCAGTTCAACAAGACTCTGACAGATATCTTTCTCTTGACAGGCTTCGACTGCGCAAACCCTCAGACCTGGCCCGACGACGCGCTTCCAACAGGCTATGCTGATTCTCATGCCGCATATGGCGCCGACACACCATTCTCCATCCTCGAATTCCAAGGCGGTAGCTTTGATCCTTGGGGAGGATGGGGCTTTGCCCAGTGCCAGGAGCTTGTCAACTATGAGTTTCAGCGTGTCTTTTGTAAGTCACCACGCATTCGTTGGACAAATCATCGACTAATCCGGTATCTATAGACAAGAACAACTTCGCACAAGGTGTGACGATTCTCAATCTATACATGACATATGGTGGCACCAACTGTAAGTACAGGTCCTCTGAATTATGTCTGACGCTGGAGATCAATATCGGAACCTGACTTATCTAACTTGACTTTAGGGGGCAATCTCGGCCACCCAGGCGGCTACACGAGCTACGATTACGCCGCCGTGATCAGCGAGGAGCGTCTCGTAGATCGCGAGAAGTACAGCGAAGCGAAGCTGGAGGCCAACTTCCTCCAAGCCTCACCTGCCTACTTGACAGCAGAATACCAGAACAACACCAACACCAACGGAAGCTACACAGACAACTCAGATTTGGCCGTAACGGCTCTCTTCGGAAATGTCACCAAGTTCTTCGTCATCAGGCATGCTGCCTTTAACTCGCTCGAGAGTACCGAATATTCGATCACTCTACCCACAAGCCAGGGAAATCTCTCGATTCCGCAGCTCGGTGGAAAGCTTTCTCTCAACGGAAGGGACTCTAAGTTCCACGTTACAGACTATGATCTTGGGGGTGTCAATCTGCTCTACTCGACCGCGGAGATCTTCACGTGGAAGAAGTATGGCGACAAGAGGGTTCTGGTTGTCTACGGAGGTCCAAACGAGCAACATGAGCTGGCAATTTCCGATGCTGGAAAGGCGGAGGTTGTCGAAGGATCTGATGTGGAGAGTGACAAGAAGGGAAGTGCAACTGTGCTTCTGTTCAATACCAGCCCGGAGCGCAGGATTGTGAAGCTTGAGAATGGCGTCTTTGTTTACTTGCTTGGTAAGTGGCCACCCATCTGATGAGACCATCTGGCGGCTCTTGTAAGCCCCAATTGATACGACGTCCCTTACTGACCATCCAAATAGACCGCAACTCCGCTTATAACTACTGGGTCGTCGACCTGCCTAGCGATGACACCTTTGGCAATTACACAAACCCGAACCATCTCTCTTCTGCTCCGATCGTGAAGACGGACTACTACCTCCGGACTGCTCAGGTTTCTGAATCCAGGATTGATCTCACTGGAGATCTAAATGCCACATCTTCCATTGAGGTCATTGGAAGCCCCGACGATGTCAAGAAGCTGACCTTCAATGGCGTGGACTTACCTTTCAAGAAGAGTTCGACCGGTTGTGGCTCCATCACAGCTACCGCAAAATTCGAGAAGCCAGAATTCACCATCCCAGACCTCTCACAGGCCGATTGGAAAGTCCTAGACACCCTGCCAGAAATCAAGGCATCTTACGACGACGCGAGTTGGACCGTTGCAGACCATCCCACGACCAACAACACCGCACGCAATCTAACTACGCCCACCTCACTCTACGCCAGTGACTACGGCTACCACACAGGAACCCTACTCTACCGCGGCCACTTCAAATCCAATGGAGAAGAATCCACGCTCTACGTCTCCACCTACGGCGGCGCCGCCTACGGCCACTCAATCTGGCTCAACAGCACCTACATCGGCTCCTTCACAGGCGAAGACGTCCTCCCAACCTACAACACAACCTACAACCTCCCCTCCAACCTCACCTCCGGCTCCAACTACGTCATAACAATCGTAGTAGACAACAACAGCCTGAACGAGAACTACATCATCGGCGAAGACCAAATGAAACTCCCCCGAGGCCTCATCGACTACGACCTCTCCGGCCACGACAAAGAGGACATCACCTGGAAACTCACCGGCAACTTGGGAGGAGAAGACTACGCCGACCACGCCCGCGGCCCCCTAAACGAAGGAGGCCTCTACGCCGAGCGCGCAGGCTTCCACCTCCCCGACGCGCCCACTTCCGACTGGAAACCCAGCTCCGGGCCGCAGGAAGGTCTCTCCAGCCCAGGAATAGCGTTCTACAGCACGACTTTCGACCTCGACCTCCCTTCCGGCTACGACATTCCACTCGCTTTCTCCTTCTCCAACACCACAGCCAACTCCTCCTCAAACTCCACCGCCCACCCACCAGCCTACCGCTGCCAACTCTTCGTCAACGGCTACCAATTCGGCAAGTACGTGCACAACGTCGGACCGCAGGACGTGTATCCCGTTCCGGAGGGGATTTGGAACTACAGAGGTAGCAATTCTGTTGCGGTCAGTTTGTGGGTGCAGGAGGAGGGTGGGGCGAAGGTCGATGGGTTGAGTTTGGTCGCTGGGCCGGTTGTGCAGAGTGGATTTGGGGAGGTGGTGGCTGCGCCGCAGCCGGGGTGGGTGGAGAGGGAGGGGGTTTATTAGGGGGTTGGTTTGGGGACGGGGTTTGCGGTGGTGCGTGGATAGATACCTTACAGGAGGGAGGATGAAATGTTCCGTGACGAATGGTGTTTGTACGGACGGAGATGTTCAACGGCCGCAGAGCATCTCTCATTACTGTTCGTTTGAATCTTGTTGATTACACAGCAATCTTGAGAATTTTAGAAATTCGTTCCAATCAGTTCTTTTCACCCACTGTGAAACCAGGACAACAAGAGCAAAAAGAAGCAAACTCCACAACCACTGAATTGACTTCCAACGGAATCCCACAAATCCAAGGCACTTCAAGCCCAAAATGTTTTTTGCAAGGTATAACTAAGGTAGTTACATGTGCATATATTCTTCTTTCTCATCGCTTCGTCAGCTGCCATAAGAAGGCTTGATCGACAAGACTCCAAGTCATTACAGTCGAATTGATGAAAAAAACCAAAAAAAAAAAAAAGACAAAAGAACAGGAAGAAAAGAATCTCGCATCATTACTTCGGTAGGTGGGTGGATGTTCGATAACAAATGCAAGAAAATGGCGTGAAATGCGCAATTAAGAAAAAAACAAAAAAACAAAAGAAACTCCACCAAATCATCTCTTAAAGGAAATGCCCCATGCCATCAACCAACCAAGCGCTTTTGAGAAGAATACCACCATACATCGTTAAACCGGGGAAAAGAACTGATCTCACATGTCATGCCCGTGCGTATGCCGCGAAACAAGAAAAGAAAAGCAAGAACAAGAAAACGTCGCCCATCTCCATTCAACCAGGCGGAGCACCAGGCGGAGCACCATTTCCCTCACCCCATACGGCGCTCAACCAACCCTGCCCAGAAACCCTATTGGATCCCATGAGAGCCCAGTCTTCGATTTCGCCACCGTCCACGAAAGCCGCGACGTCGTCTCCACCGAGCGCCGTGTTGATCGTGGACAGCCAGGCTTCCTTGGCCATGGGGTCGTAGATTTGCTGGGCGTCGGAGAGTTGCTGTGGAGGTGCCATTGGGTGTGCTTGTTGCGAGCCTGGGGTGGGATAGCTGTGCATTGGGTTGAGGGAGGTGGGGGCGTAGGTATGTTGGGAGCCGGCAGGGGCTGAGGCTGGAGGTTGCATGCCGTAGCCTACGTTCTGTGGGGTCCAGTTGTTGTAGGAGTGGTGTTGGTGGATGTAGGACGGTGATGGTTGGGAGGAGGTCGAGGCGGTGCGTGGGGTTGGGGATGCGAATGTTGGCATGGGACCTGAACCTGCTGGAGGGACGGATGTGTCGTGGTGCTGATGCATGGGTCGGAAACTTGTGACTTGCGAGTGGGGATGTGCGGCAGGAGGCGCTGATTGTGGTTGTTGGTGTGCAGCTGAAGGTGCAATTATTGGCTCGTAGCTACGCCAAGGGCCGGTACACACTGGCGCGGAGGTGGGCGTCTGTCGACCAGCTCCGGCGATCGAATTGATGGCATTCCAAGGCCCTTCTTGCTTGGGGTGTTCTGGTTGGGTTAAACGGTCGCCTTCTTCGCTTTTCACTGTTGCGCCGGAATTGCTGTTGTCATCATACACTGCATCAAGAGGCTTGTTACTATGGTGAAGGTCGGCCATCTCGACATCTTGGTCGTCCAGGTTTCCGAATTCTTTCAGTGTTCGTTCGAGAAGCTTGTACTCGTCCAACCCACCACCAGAACCGCCCTCTCGAAGGCTGAGTCGAGAGGACTCCGGGCTGCTGGCACTCTCCGGACTAGACTCGTGTGCTTGCACATTCTTCGCGAAGTCCTTCTTCATGCGTCGCAGGTATCGGTGCATCTTGTTGATGGTCTTGAACCATCCTTCAGCCATGTGCAGTCTCGGGCGCATTTGGCCGATAATCTCGAGTGCCTTGCGGGCCGCCTCGAAGCCTCTGCTTTCTCCAACGGCATTGGTGACAGGGTGACCATCATGTGCGCTTGCAGGTCTTGTACACATGAACCCATCAGGATCCATCCATGGAAAGTTGATGCAATATACGCCCACAAATGCAACCGTGTAGATAGCAAAGCCGACGATAGGGGTCTCAACAAGCACGTTCCATTCCTGACATGTCCGCACAAGGTCCATGAGGTCTCGAGCGGATCTGAAGCATTGCTGTGCACTTTTTTCCCAGAAGAGGGGTGGCACGTCGTACTTCGCAGGAGGGAATAGCGGGGGATCCAGCGGCCCTTCAGGCTTCGCACACCGAAGGGGAATGAAGGGTACATACTCTCTGTGGAGCATGATTTGGCACAAGAGGTAGACTGTGTGCACCAATGTGTACGGTGTTGAATCCTTGACCGTGATGTGTGATTGCGTATTTTGTGGAGTCAGTGTGTCGTTTTTCGGGAGGTTAGCCTTGAAATCCAGACACGAGTGAACCAGTTTGTAGTGTTCGGAGCGTGGATCCCACGGTGGGTACGATTCGGTTCTAGAGTTCTCGTCAGCACAATGCAACCATGGATACGTTCGAGCTGCATACCTTCGTCCTCCAGCGCAAGACCAATGCACGACCTTTCCATATATCTCGAGGATCTTCACGTAGCGGCTCACAAGTCCTTCCTCTTCGCCGACTTGAAGCTTGCCCTTGTCGATCTCATTATCGTTTTCGTTCATACTGTACGGCGAAACGCCATCTGCGCTTTCTGTGTAATTACTTGCGCCTAGCATTACTTGACGCTGATTTCGAACTTCTGCTCGAGTTGTGCCGTGTCCATCCTGATCACCAAGCATCAAAGTGCGGACCCTCTCACCGAATGCGAACGACCGGTCACTGGCCGGGAGCTGAGTCCGTAACGAAGGCGCAAACAACATCTGAGGGCGGTATTTGCCGCTGCTCAGATATCGATCCATGATGTAACAACTCCAGAAAGTGCGCCGACGGATCTCCTGAGCGATGTTCCTGTCGATCTCGTTGCTTGGAGCATCCTTCGATTCAGAACGAGCCTGTCCAATCCCCATGCGCTCCGCCTCGAAATCTAGCGCGAACGATCGGGAGTTCGGCTCGTCGTCCAAATCTTTTTCGTACTGAAGACCCAGTGACTGAGCGGCTCTGATACACATTCCAACGCGCATCCAAGCTCTGTGGCCACGGCACATACCCCAGTCATGCAGTCCCAACATCAAACCAGCCTGGATGCCGTCGATCATGTTCGAATGGCTATCCTGTTCGGGCCATAACGATGTCTGCTTTTCGTTGGCGCAGTTGGCGTAGTATTCGGATGCGATCAGAGGATTGCTCGGTCGAGAAGCAGTGGGCGGCGAGTGATGCGCAACGAGTCGTGGATGAAATCGAGCCGTCAGAGCCAGGAAAGCCAACAAGAAATCGTCTGATCCTGGGGGACGAGCATTGGATGCATCGGGTGTAGATATTGAGCTTCCTGGATACTGTATCGCGGCGTTCAGAGGCTTCAAGAACGGGAGTCGATGGAGAAACGGCAAGTCGGCGGAGTAGTGTATTTGATATATCTCGAAAAGCTCTTTCCAGACGATAGGCGTCAACAGTCGAGGATCGAGCGCATCCAGCATGGGACGAGGGCTTCCCAAAGGGCCCAATCCTACGGCATTGGTAGAGTAGCCTTGTGTACTCTTCCGCAATTTTGGGCGTTTGTCCTGTTCTGGGTATCCTGGTTGCCGGCCTGAGACGCTGCCTTCGCGTCGCCGTGATCCAGGAACAGCAGGAGTAGGATACTCACATTCCCTTCCAGAGTGCTCGCAAGCCCTACATTTTGTATTAACGCCGTTATTGACACATTTGACCTTGGAATTACGGCAGCGCTTGCATGCAATACTCGAGCGCATCCGGCCTTGGGGTTGCGTGGGCGATGGCCCAGCGGCAATGCTATCCAGAGCAGTCGTCGAAATGATCGCGGTGTTGAGAGCTTGGAGATTTGTCGTGGATGGCACGTATTGCGGCAGATGGTCGACAAGCCGAGCTGGGTGAGTGTCCAATGTGGGCAAGACGGGCCGAGCGTCTCAAACTATGCGCGTGGTGGAGGTGAACGTCCGAACGTTGTGAGTGCCAGGTGTTGTGCTTGCAGGGTGGTGGATGGAGGAGCGGAGACTCGCGAGCAGGAGCAAGAGAATAGAGCATGCGCATCTGCCGGGTGCTAACCAGTCGCGACGAACCCGCGCACTGCGTATCGATTGGGAAGACGGCTTCTCAGGCAGAGACAGCAGCAGGCAGATGGAGCTGCAGACGCGGCACGATCGGACCGAGCAGGGTGCAAGATCGGCGGGTATGTCTGGTGTGGCGATGATTAAAGTGAAACGAGAGTTCGAATGCTCCCCGGGCCTAGCGGGGTGGGCGGCGTGAAGAGGGAGTGTGGTGGGAAAGAAACGAGTCGCGGGCCAAGTGTCGAGAGAGAGAGAGAGAGAGAAGTGTCTGTGAGTGTGCTGTGGCTGCTCTTGCGGTGGCGGCCAGCACGAGAAGCGAAGCAGTAGCAGCCAGCACTACCAGCGCAGCGAACGGTACTTCCAGCCGAAGGGCGGCTCCGACAAGACAGGCTCCACTCACAACACCCGACGAGGAAGCGGCAGGTGGCAGAGCGTCATGCGTCGAGCGCTGAAGACGCGGTACAGCAGATCAAGGGACAGACAGTAGTAGCAGTAGCTCTAGCAGCAGCAGTGGAGGCGGCGTGTCAAGGCGTGTGTATGGAAAAGGGTTGGCGTTGGCTGATGGAGTCTGTCTGCAGAAGCGTACCGGTGCGCCGTTTCGATCGATTCCTCTGCTTGCCGATGGCCTGTCCGGACGAAGGCTTTGGTGCGGAGCGATCTCCGCAGGTAATGGGTATTGCTGAGTGGTTGAGATATGAAAAAGGAGCACGGGGCGCCGACGATGCTGACAAGATCTCGCAGATCTCGCGGGTCGAGTGGGAACGAGAGTTTCGGCTTGCGGCTCCTCAGTCTTTGTAATGAGACGTAGTTTTGCCCTCTCGGCGTCGTCAACGCCGGTAAGGCTACGGTAGGTATGAGGAGAGTCACGTTGTGTGCGTGTGTGTTTGTGTCTGCGCCGCTAGAAGAGGGTGTCGGTATATGGCTGACGACGGCCACAGTATGTGATTGTGATCGAGAGCATGGACAAGCAAGCCTTTGGAGATGGGAATGCCCAGCTGCTTGCTCCTTTCTCATCAATCCCAATCCCCCACATCCCCGAGACACCCACATAGACCCTTTTACATCCCACGCCAGCCCATCACAACACCACACCTACGCAAACATGCATTGCCGATCCCATACTATCAATCCAATGTAAACGGGAGCAAAAGCGGAAAGGTGCACATGCGCATGCCATCGTCCCGACATAACCGTTCCAAACCACCGGAAGAGTAGCACGCCCTTGCCGATCAACTCGCCTGTCTCTTGCCCGAGAGGATTCAACCTAGGAGGTGTAAAAGGCTAGAAAACCAACGACTACTTGACCGTACAGCCCTGCTCCGCGGACCGGATCCAACGAATCCCAAAAGCGCTTTCTCCGTAGTCGGCGGGCGCGGCCGTAAATCCAAGCCCAGATATTCGTCGGCATTTCACCAGCATACCAAGCCGGGAAATCCTTAGGACAAATTCTTGGGAACCCCTACCCTAATTACCCTGTCCGTGCCGTGCTTGAAGACAGACGGCTTGTCGTATGTGGCTTATATGACTGAGTTCGTGTACTACGGTGGACATACACAAGGTAACGTACCTCCTAGTTATGCACAACGCACGGATAGAACCTCACCCGCGGGACAGGGCATGTTTCTGCGAAGAAGCGACATTCTACCGTTGCTCGCTTTCGTCTATTCCAAACCCTAAGATAGGATTGCACACGAATGCGTCTCTCTGCCTGGCTTTCATGACTAAGCACCTCACCTTCTCCCTACCTCCCTACTACTACAGCTCAAGTTTCACCAGGAGGTAAAGCCTTAGGATTGAGAGGCACGTTCGATCCCGCTTACCATCTTTTGATGCCGAGAAAGGGGAAGAGAAGCCGATAAATGATTTACTTGCATCTACCGAAACTAGGAGGGAGGTGGGAGGTGCGTATATCGCGGACACGGCGCGCAGCCCTTCGCCCCAGCCCTAACCTTTCACCTTCCGAATAGACGGGCTAGATTACCGACACAGTACCGCATTACTCGCCGTCTTGCCTGTGGTCACGTAGCGTGCAGCCTGTAAGTAGTCCTATAGGGCATTCCCACAACTCCCAAGCCGAGCCGATCTCAATAAAAACGCACCTCTCAAAGACACCAAGGGTTTTGGAATGGCCTCTACATGCCTACAACGATGTCTCAATGATGCGACTTGACATGTGTTGAAGTCGAGATAACCTCGCATACCTAGGATACATATTTACGCGCGATCCGAAGGGTCGGGTTGACGGGCGGGCAGAGACACACACCTCCGGAGACAGGGAGAGAGCACAAAGAATGCATCCCTCCTCTGCTTTGACGCTGGGAAGTGGGAGCATTCTGCCGAGCCGCCGCGGGTGTGCATGCAAGAGGCCTTGTTAGGCGCGGATTGTGCCTTGCTTCGCGGATCCGGGAAGTTAATGAGAAATCATCACGGGTTTGAGGTCGAAAAGTTGAAAGATAATTTCTTTTTTTTCTTGTTTTGTTGTTGATTTTTCAAGTGGACTGGTAATCTCGTGATCATCTATCTACATCTTTTGGTTGGGGAAATTGTTGTTCGACTGCCTTTGCGATACACCCCTTGCCTTGCCTTGCCTTGCCTTCTACGTGCTTCCCGGCCCACCGAGGAGGGCAAATCTCCTGACAATGCTGGGTCCAATTTCCTCGTACTCGGCCTTGGTGTGGCAGTAACTCTTGAACTCGGGCGTCTGACCGAGCAGCGAGCCACCGAACCACGGTCCGTGCCTTTGCCTCTTGTGCGTGATGACTTGGACGTCGAGACCGCCGGATTTGGCCGCGTTGCCGGCCTTTGCTTCGGAAGCCTGGATGCGCTCGTCGACCAGGTGGCGGATGTCGCGTTGCAGGCGGCGGCCGAAGTCTTTGTACAGCGTCGAACCACCGGACAGGACGATGTTCTTGTAGAGGCCGCGGCGGACGTCGATGGGCGAGGTCTGGATGGTGGTGTCGACGATGTTGGGGAGGGGGGTGAGGAAGTCGGACGAGTAGATTTCCGGGTTGAAGAAGATTTCGGGGGCCAGGAAGCGCTCGTAGCCGACGTCGACGGTCACGCTTCGGCCGCCGGGCTGGCGCGCGTCGAAGGTCTTGAAGCGGTCTGCGGGCTCGCGGTCGAAGCGGGCGAATTCTTTGACAATGTCGGGGCTGACGTAGCAGTGCTCTTCCTTGATGCGCTCAGCTGTCTTGAGAGAGCTGTCGGGCTCGCCACGGTCACGCAGCATTGACTGCACGAAATAGGTGATGTCGCGACCAGCGATGGGTATGCTCTTGATGCTGCTACCGATGACATAACCCTCTGCCACGGGGATAACGTGTGTAACACCCTCGCCTGAGTCGATGACGGTACCAGTCAAGCTGCGGTCTTGCACTTTGCTGCTTGTCCAGGATGCGGCCAAGGCGAGGACGGCCTGTACGGCGATGTAGAGACCAGCGCAGTTGAAAGACTCGAACATGATCTCGGCCGTGTTCTCACGGTTCTCAGGTGGGTTGAGAGGGGGTTCGGTGAGCAGGAAGTGGTGGTCCTCGGGCTCGACGCGAAGGTATTTGAACATGCTGTTGGACCAGAAGCGCTCCATGTGGTCCCAATTTTCTATTTGTCCATGGCGAATAGGGTAGTGTAGTCCATAGCCTGTGCCTGTTGTCAGCTCCCCGCTCAACAGCTCGCATGTCCACACTCAAGCATACCCGGTCCGGAGGAGGCAGCGAGGGCCTCGTCGCCAATGAAAAAGTCAAGATCTTCCGTGCCCCTCTTTCCTGAAAGATGTCCACCACCTGCGCCGCCGGTCAAGAAGGTGGGCTTATTCGCAACAGCTGGACGGCCGGATCCTGATCCTCCGGCGCCGCCGGTTGGGCCTTTGGTTGCGATCGCGGTGGGGAAGACGAAGGAGGGAGAGTCGTTGCCAGCGAAACCGAGTTTGGAGTAGCCCGTACCGCTGTGTCATGTATTAGCTGGTGTGTTCAGGATATGCCGATGTCCAGGCGGGTTGATTGTACTGACTTGTCCATGACAACGGCGGGAGTGTGGTTCGCCATTATGAGTCGCAGGGGTGAGGGGAGGGCGCAATCGCCTAGAGGTGGTCTGAACAGAAGTGAGGCGAAGGTGATCAAGTGCGTTAGAAGGGCGTGTTTTCACACTGGACGACAGTGTTGGCGAGGGTGGTGGTGGTTCAATGGCCGCCTGCCTGCCTGGCCAGGTGCGTGAGCTCCAGCGACGTTACGTACAGGAGCGGAACTTCCGCCGTTCTCCACACCCCACCTTGCTTGACGTTCTGTTCGTGGTGCAAGAACCTTGACAGGCTGATGCATGTGAGAGGAGACAACGTAGTTGCTATCAAATACCTCAGAGCATGACTTTGAGGCCTGATCAGGTATGTGTCGCAGCTTTGGATTCTTCTCATCAAAATAATCAAAACATATTTTATCAAGTGTGAAGCACATCATCTTCTTTTCGCTCTTCAGGCTTCCTGATGTCTTGCCTCGCTCCTCTGCAGAGATCTACATCGCACTTTGTCCATCCGTTCAAGATATACATATGTGTATAGACTGCATGTGCTCTCTCCATTCACCACCATGATGTCCCCATTGACCGCACCTTTGTATGTCGCCGCGGTTGACGAAATGCTGGCTTGTCGTCCGATCTGAAGTTCTTCACTGCACTTCGACCATCAGCGACCGAGCATAAAGTCCAGTCGTTCCTTCCATGCGAGACTCCAACACTTCCTGCAGGAAAGAACAGAAGGCTCCTCGCATCTCTCAAGCATCAATCTCAATTCTCAACAATCACTGCATGTTCGCTGCATCCACACTCACATCGCCGCTCTCCCTCCACCTCTCCTCTCTCTCATTAATTTCCATCCGCCCTCCCGGCCACAGAGGGAAATCCATTATCGGCATCCTTCCATCGCGACAGCATCACACTCACTGATACCGACAGCAAACTTCGCTTCACGGTACCCCATGCACGTGGCGTACGACGTATAGTACTTGTCTGCTGGCTCGTCATATGTCCATCTGGACACCCTACCACGCACTTGCCGACTACATCACTCTCAAATATCTTTCCGAGTTTCATACCGTCATCGAGACAACAACATCCCTCATCGATCGCGAGCTTGAGACGCAGAGTCTTTCCAAAAAGCGAGGACTAGCACAGGCGCGAAGAAATTTTTACCGCACCATTGAGCATACAGTCACCACAATTAAAGCAGCGCCCAGCATCACAACCTACGAACGATCTGCTCACTCCTGCGTTTTCTCACCGGAAACCTATCGAGAAGGACTCAAAGTACACCGCTGTCCACACGGCATCAGGCTCATCCGAGGCCCTCCCAGAAATTCTTTTTTCTGCTTGAAGCCCGCATTTCACCGGTGGCAAGACCGCTTGCTCATTGACGACCTAAGCCACCCAGAACTCCTATTTGCTCTCCTCTGGGAAGCCTCACACGGTCTCTTCAATCCTTCACGGTTCGCTCGCGATGTTCTCCAATAAAAGAGGGAAAAAGTTTGGCGACACTGCTTGCATATTTGTTCATGCAGGCGCTGGCTACCACAGCATCGCAAATGAGATGACCCATCTCTCTGCTTGCAACGAGTGAGGATTCCCGATTCCATTCCTAGTTGACTTGACTGACAAATCGCAGTGCCGCTAGACTTGCCATGAACGTGATGAAAACCGGAGGGTCAGCTGTGGACGCCGTGGAAATCGCCATCAAGTGCCTTGAGGATCGCGAGATCACAAACGCTGGATATGGAAGCAATCTCGCTATGGACGGTGTTGTGGAATGCGATGCGCTCATTGTAGACCACAATGGACGCAGCGGTGGCGCGGGAGCTGTTGCTCGTAAGTTCCTTGTCCAACATGATTTGAATTTAAGCTGACATTACGTAGAGATCAGGAACCCCATTTCACTTGCCCGGCTACTACTCGATCACTCAGCAACCCAGCTCTCCCTGCGACGTGTCCCCCCGAATCTTTTAGTTGGCCAAGGAGCCACGGATTTCGCACACGAACATGGTATGCCCATCGCTCGCTTCGATTCGCTCGTTTCACCCGCTGCTCAAGAGCGTTGGAGACGTTGGAGTCAAGATCTCATACTCGCAGAGCGCAAAGCACGGGAAGCAGAAGCAGCGCGCTATGGCATATCACCAGCACCGTCTGAGGCGGACAACGACCCTGAACACCTTGCAGCGACCCAAGAGAGAAGGCGCAAACACCACACCGCAGCAATGTCGGAAGCTCTGGTGAACGACGCTCAACCTGTCTCGCCACCAGCCTCCGATGATCAAAAGATGCTCGGACATTCGTCTTCTTCGCCCTCTCGAGCAAGTTCTGCTGTATCAATACCCCAAGCCTACGGTACCAATTTGACCACTTCTGATAGCGACGGAGGCTACACCGATCCCTATGGACCTCCGGGTCCACTAATGCGCCACAGCGCTAGGAATACAGCCACCGAATCCCGAGGAGTCTCAGAGATGAAAACCATCGAAGACACAGCCATGGCTAGAGACAGAGATGGCAGCTACACCATCCCTGGCGAGGACGAGCTTGAAGTGAGAGGCGGTGGCACATCAAATGGAAGTCTATCAGCTGAGGCTGGATCCTCATCGTCCCGTTTCCGTGCATGGAATGATGGAGCGTCTGGAAACGACCCTGCGATTTCGACCTCGCTCCCAAGCCTGTCACTGGACGACATACCGCAGCTTGGCCCGGCACCTACTGGATCTCCCATCTTCCACTCCGGAGTGGATTCAAATGTGCCAACGCCTCGCGCTGAATCGTCAGATGAGCCTTACTTCAGTGACAGAAAATCACCGCTGCCTTCGTCTACCACATCTGATTCCATTACTGACACTGTTGGAGCAATCGCCATTGACATGTACGGCAATATTGCATGCGGTGCTTCCTCTGGAGGAATTGGAATGAAACATCGTGGCCGCATCGGCCCTGCTGCTCTGGTCGGCATCGGCGCCAGCGTGATTCCTGTTGATCCTGATGACCCTGATCGCACTACTGTCGCGACAGTCACCAGTGGCACTGGAGAGCATATGGGAACCACCATGGCTGCTTCAGTCTGCTCGAACAGGATCTTCTTCTCACAGCGCCGTACACCTGGTGGTGGCACAGAGGATGTCACCGAAGAAGAAGCACTGAAAGGGTTTATCGATCGCGACTTCATGGGCCACCCTTCTGTTCGCAATAGCCAGTCGACAGGTGCAATTGGTATGCTGACGGTCAAACGTACGACCGAAGGCGCATGGCTCTACTATGCACACAACACCGATTCTTTCGCCATTGCCAGCATGAGCTCCGAAGATACCAGACCCTCATGCTCCATGAGTAGGAGTAGAGGCGGTGGCTCAATCGCTCAAGGCGGTAAAGGAATTCGGTTCCGCAGGAAGAAGTGAGAGGCAGAATCGACGTCGGTTGCTGTCCAATCTTTCTGCTTGATCTTTCTGCACTGCGATTTCTGTTCCCTATGGGTGCCTCGCAAGCCTTGGTTGGACAGCGCAAATCAGAACAAGCATACTCTGCTGTTTATGTTTGGCATGACCTAGGACTGAGCACTGTACCTGATTTCTTCCTGTATTACCATCCGAACCCCCTAAATAGCATACCTAGCATAAAATGACGTGGCGTAAACTTTACAAAGACAATCATGAAAATCGCCTCTTCCAGACTTTACTACGAACCTGATCTTGAGGGCTATAATTCGTCTGTGTCAACTCTGCAATACTAATTTCACAACAAGGTCCTCGATGCTTAGAATGCAATGCTCTCATGAGCCAAAAACCGCATAAATTGTACTCGCTACACGGTCCTCTCCTTCCTTTAGATGGCTGGCACCAGAATGAAACCCTACCAAACGCCTCGCTAAATCTCAATCAAAACCCATTCTCCCATCCTACAAACCACAGCAACAACCCCTACGCCGGCGCCGGCGTCCCACCCGCACTCCCCGGCGTCTCAACCCCATTCCCGCCCTCCACGACCCTCTTCCTCTTCTTCTTCTTCCTCGCCACAACAGCAGGTTTCCTCCCAAAACTGCCCAGCGCCAAATGACTCCCACAAGTCAAACACGTCCCGTCCGGCACGGGCTCGCAAAAAATCGACAAGCAAATACTGCACACGAAACCCACGTCCACGATCCGCCGGTGGCAGAAACACGCCGCGCGGAAATCGACGCCCGCGCCCGCGCTCCCGCTCGCTTGCGAGGGGAGGATGAGGTTCTGGCGCGCGGTGGGATCGGGGAGGAAGGCTAGCATGAGGGTTTGAAGGAGGCCGGCGTGGGAGGGGGGCGTGGTGGCGGAGAGGTGGATGCCGCCCGTGGCGTCGGCGGCTTGTTGGAGGAAGGTGCTGGTGGAGGCGAGGGTGAGGACGTCGATGGGGATGCTGAGGCGTTGGGCCGCGAAGATGGCGTTCATCGTTGGGATGTATTGGGCGCTGTTGTCCGGGCTGGTGCTGAGGATGAGGATGCGGGAGGTGCTGGTTCCTGAGCCGCCGGTGTTGGTGGCGCGGGAGTCGGAGGTGTTGCTGTTGGGGTCGGAGTAGTTGAAGGAGGATTGCGCGGTTTGAGTGGATGTTGGACCGGCGGTGTTGGCTTTGGAGGTGTGTGTGAGGGCGAGGGTGAGGGCGCCCGCGGTCATTGTTGTGGGGGTTGAGGTGAGGGAGGTGGGGGTTGTGGTTGCTAGGAGGGTTTGGAGGTTGGTTGTTATGGCTCGCTCGACGGCGGCGAAAGGGCGGTATTTATTTGCGTCGTCGGGCGGTGGTTGGACGGGGCCGCCGTTGGTCATGTCTACGTCGCCATTGGTGTGTGAAGAAGTGTTCTTGGGTGGTGTTGGGTATAGCCATTCTGCTCTTTCGACGTGGCTCGCAAGGACGGCGACGCTGTTGGCTGGGTTGATTGCTCGGTGGGCGTTGAGGAAGACGAGGAGGCTTGCGAGCGCTTTGTGTAAGGGTAGGCTTGGAGAGATCAGATTCCAGGCGTGAGGGTTGGTGTCGAGGATGACGGTGAGGAGGGAGGAGGGTGCGCCGGTGTCTGCTTCGACGGAGCGGCTGGTTGCGTCGACGGCGTTCATGGTGAGGAGATTTTGGTGGGTGGGATGAGAGGTGTTTGAGATCTTGTTTTATCCTCAGCTCATATCATGTTTCTTTTCCTCCTACCGGACCATGGTACGTGGTGTGTTTATGGGTGGAAACACACGTCTGGTCGTTTGACATGTGA
The DNA here is from genome assembly GCA_030772445.1 of Cladosporium sp. MBC 237. Lineage (NCBI taxonomy): Eukaryota > Fungi > Ascomycota > Dothideomycetes > Cladosporiales > Cladosporiaceae > Cladosporium > Cladosporium sp. MBC 237. Next base: position 149,113 of record JAPHCH010000030.1, on the reverse strand, counting down.
AAGTCAAGTCTGTGAGGTAATCCATGGGAAACAGACGAAGCTACGGCGGACGAAACATCCCCAGAGCTCACTATAATTCCTCAGACGCCGCCGCGTTTGGTCGACGCCCGAAGCTCCAACCAACGCGTTCTCCTGGGTGCAATAAACCATCCACCACCCATCCCACTTCCTTTCCGCTAAACAACACCGCCACTTCGAGTCACCACGAGGACACAACCTCCGTGTTTCCTCATAATACAATCTTCGAACCACTCTTTACACTTCACTCTAATACCGACAACTCGATCCTACGCGGGAGAAATAAACTAATCGGACCCCTGTTTCTGCATCTACAATCCACGGCCTCGTCTCGACAATCCTCCCTTCGAAACCACACCCACGAGCGATGATTGCATCCGTACCGACACAGAACTGCTAGACACATCATGGAGGATCCCGTGGTCCAGGGAGCCAACGGTGTAGGCAACGGCTCACCAACCCCGAACGCCGTCGACCCTCAGGACATAATAAAATACTTGTCGAATGTGCTCGAGGTCACTTTGGGCGCTTCGAGCGACGAATTGAAAAGCCAGGGAAGCTTGTTGAGCGAATCATTACTGGAAGAGACTCTGGCGAGATGCACCCGGTTTGCTCTGGAAGCCCAGGTTGCGCTGTACGTGTTGAAGGAGGCCGCGGTGGGCGATAATGCCGTGCAGACGAATGGAGATGCTGTTGTGGATCAGGCGGTATACACACTGAGCACGGAACTGTCGTACTCGTCAAGAACTTTGGCCTGCGTCGCATTCTTGAAGAGACCCAGCCCTATCACTTCCGACCTACCTGTCGCCAAACAATTGTCCGTCGTCAACCTGCCCTTGTCTGGAATTTTGGGCAATGCCGGCGACTCTGGATCATCGATGGCGCCCTACGAAAGCCTGCATTCACTACTTCGAGGAGCAATTGCGCCTTTCTTCGAGGCCGCGGCGAGAGGCTCCGAGCCTTCAAGTGATAAGCTCAGGGCAGATGGCGATTCAAGAACGGGCATCACAGGAGCGAGGAGGCGCTTGGCGGAGCTTGACAGCAGCTTGCTCAACCTCTTGCAGAACAGCGAGGTATTGGAGCCCAAGCTGCAGATCCACGAGGCGGTCCACAAACAGCTCGAGGACTCGCATGGCGATGCGGCTGCGGCTATTGCACAAATACCAGAAAATATCCTGTCCAACAGCGGAATCTTGAACAAGCTACAGGCTATGGCGAACGACTGGATCAGGCAAATTCGCGAGTTCACAAAGCAGGCAGACGAACGCCCTGTTGGTAGTGCCACACAGGAGAAGAACTTTTGGCTGGCGATGGAATCTGCGATTGAGAGCATCGAAGAGCAGCTCGCCGGTCCAGGCGTGCAATTGACCATGAAGATCCTTGAAAAGGCGAAACGTCACGGTGTCACAGCAAGTTTCCAGTCTGACACTGGATTGAAAGAGGCCAAGGATCGTGTGCAGAGGTACAACCAGCTCTTCCACGGTTTCCCGATTGAGGAAGTTCTCAATGCTACTACGATTGAGAAGCTGCAGGAAGCGATTGAGCAAGTCTTCGTCCACTTGAACAAGAAGCTCCGTATTTGCCCTTATCCTGTCAAGCGTGCCTTGCCACTTGTCGAGGCAATCTCTACCGATCTGGACAAGAAAATTCACAGCCTGATTCACGGTCGCACCTTGATGCAAATGAACTTTGAAGAGTTCCAGAAAATCATTGCCACCGTGAACGACCTTTGGTCTGTCTGGGATGAGAACATTAAGGAATTCACAAACGTCGCTCGTGAAGTGACCAGGAGACGCAATGACAAGTTCATTCCTATCAAAGTGCAGAAGAGGCACGACAAGACTCAAGACCGCCTGGAGTACATCGAGACATTCAGGACCAACCACGAACAGCTACAGCGCACTATTGCCAATGTATTGGGTCCTGAAGAAGAGGGCGCGGATACTGTTGACGGGTCAGCTGCTCCTGTCATCGTCGAAGAGATTGGAGATGTCGATGCCATCGAGGAGATCTCTCAAGCTTACACCGCCGTCAAAGATGTGGATGTCCTGGACACCTCGCCTGATGGAGAACAGCTGTGGACACAGGCCGAAGCAGCTTACAATGAGCGTACCGCAAGAGTGGAGAACTCAATCATCGCAAGACTGCGCGATCGTCTTGCAGTTGCAAAGACTGCGAACGAAATGTTTCGTGTCTTCTCCAAGTTCAACGCGCTTTTCGTTCGTCCTAAGATCAGGGGTGCTATTGCAGAGTACCAGACGCAACTTATCAACAAGGTCAAGGATGACATTGATGGTCTTCAAACGCGCTTCACTCATCAATACGGTCAGTCTGAGGCTCACGCAATGGCTCAATTGCATGATTTGCCGCCTATCTCTGGCGCCATCATTCGTGCCAAGCAGGTCGAGCGCCAGCTTGACAGCTACATGCGCAAGATCGAAGACATTCTCGGATCGAAGTGGGCACAACACACAGAAGGTCAGCGGTTGTTCGCATTGGGAGAACGTTTCAGGGAGCGACTGGATACCAAGCCCATCTTCGATGACTGGCTTCGTGACATTCACCACAAGCACCTGAGCATCTCTGGCCGTCTTTTCATGATCGACCGCAACAGAGTCAAGAATAATCAACTCGAGGTCCACGTCAACTTCAACCAACAAGTCATTACGCTGTTCAAGGAAGTCCGAAACCTCCTGTGGCTCAACTTCAATGTCCCGCACAGCATCAGCAACGTTTCGAAAGAAGCACGTCGCGTATATCCTTTTGCTGTCAGCTTGATGGAGAGCCTAACCACCTATGACCAAACCAATCTGGCAATTGACGCCATGCCCCAAGTGGCAATGCTGCTCAGCAATTACCGTAACACGGTTCAGCTGTACATTGCTAAGGGTGCACCGCTGCGCTGGGATACATTTGTGCTTGCCTACGATGTTCATGTCCGCCAGGCGGGCAATGAGCGTGACCCAGCTGCACGTGGAGAGGACAACAGGCACGTTCAGTTCGTAAGAGATCTTGGAAACTCGATCTCTACTCTCCAAGCCAAAGTCTTCACGCTTTCCTCCATCCAAATCTCGGCCGACGCGGCTCTCCGTGAACTGCAGACCTGTGGCTTCGTGCAAGATGCCTTCCGATCACATTTGGAGGCCATGCAGCGCGCCGTCGACCAGCTCAACCTCGAATCGTACGCGAACATCCCCTTTTGGGTTGCGAGAACCAATGATAAGATTGTGGAAACCCTGCACAACCGTCTCCAGCAGGCTCTCAAGGACTGGTCTGAAGACTTTGAGGATCCCACACACTCGGGCGAGAAAGAGGCTGGTACGCCCAACATTGAAACATTCAACCATGACGTTGTCATGCAGAACCAAATCATCCAGCTCGACCCGCCGCTCGAGGACGCCAGGGCTGGTTGGCTCGCAAATCTCCAGGAATGGCTCGCCACTGTTTGCGACCTACCTAGAGTCCAAGCTTCAAGATTCGAAAGCGCTCTGACAGTTGGAGGCTCTAAATCTTCTACCACATACGCCGAGCTACCAGCGATGAGCATGGATTCTCTCGCAAGCCTTTACGAGAGCATCGAATCAAAGATCGGCATCGCACAGACTTACGTCGATGAATGGTTGCAATTTCAGTCTCTTTGGGATCTGCAACTGGACCAAGTGCAAGACGACCTCGGTGATGACCTTGAACAGTGGCTGCAGCTGATTCAGGAGCTACGACAAAAGCGCGAGACATTCGACACTTCTGGCATGCAAAGATCGTTCGGGCACCTGATCATCAACTACGAGCAAGTCCAAGCCAAGGTCAATGCGAAGTACGACCAATGGCAACACGAACTCCTTGGACACTTCGCCGGCCTCTTTGCCAACCGCATGGTCGACGTCTACGCCGAACTGCAAAAATCAAGAAAAGACTTGGAGGGTCAGAGCATGCAGACGACTTCCACTTCTCAAGCAGTTTCGTTCATCACTGTCGTGCAAACCTGCAAGCGCAAGGCCAAGGTTTGGGAGCCGGAGATGGAGACGTTCCGCCAGGGTCAACAAACGCTATCGCGTCTGCGCTACCAGTATCCCAAGGACTGGCTCTATGTGGAGCAAGTTGATCACGAATGGACCGCTTTACAAGAGGTGCTTGAGCGCAAGAGCAAGCTCATTGCTGATCAGACGGATGCTCTGCGTGCCAAGATCACCGCCGAAGATGGCGTCGTTTCGAGACGTGTCGCTGAGATAACCGAGAAGTGGAACGAGGAGCGTCCAGTCGCTGGCTCCATCCCTCCTGCTGAAGCGGTTTCAACCCTGGACAGCTTCGATTCGGAACTCAGCCAGCTGAGCGAGCAAGCCGACATGGTCAACAAGGCGAAGGAGGCTCTCGAGTTGCCTGCTAGCCCTGACAACATGCTATCGACCCTGCTGGAAGAGGTTCAGGACTTTAAATCTGTCTGGGCAAACTTGAGCATCGTCTGGGATCAGATCAACGACCTTCGTGACCAGCCATGGAACAGCATTCAGCCCCGCAAACTCCGCCAGCAGATCGACAACCTCATCAAGACTACCAAGGAGATGCCTAGTCGCATGCGCCAATATGCTGCATTTGAGCACGTGCAAACCGTGCTTCGACAACTGCTGAAGGTCAATCCTCTTCTTACAGAAATGCGCTCCGATGCTGTGCGCGAGCGCCACTGGATTAAGATCTTCAAGAATCTGCAGCCTTCCAAGCGTTACTCTGCTATTTCCATGACCCTTGGCGATGTTTGGGACCTTCAGCTCGGTCCCAGCGAGCCGATCATCCGCGATGTTATTGCGCAAGCGACAGGCGAGATGGCGCTGGAGGAGTTCGTACGTGGTGTTCGCGAGCAATGGCAGAACTATTCCCTGGACCTTGTCAACTACCAGAACAAATGCAGGCTGATCCGCGGCTGGGACGACCTGTTCGCCAAATGCAGCGACCACTTGAACTCTTTGCAAGCCATGAGGCACTCGCCGTACTACAAAGAGTTTGAGGAGGAAGCCTCCGCCTGGGAGGACAAGCTCAACCGTATCCACGTGCTTTTCGATGTCTGGATCGACGTTCAGCGTCAATGGGTCTATCTCGAGGGAGTCTTCACCGGCAACGCCGATATCAAGCACTTGCTTCCTGTGGAGTCCTCGCGTTTCGCCAACATCAACAGTGAGTTCATGAACGTGCTGAAGAAGGTTTACCGTTCACCGCAAGTTCTCGAAGTATTGAACATCCCCGATGTGCAGAGGTCCCTTGAGCGCCTTGCCGATCTATTGAACAAAATCCAGAAGGCCTTGGGAGAGTACCTCGAGAAAGAGAGAATCGCCTTCCCTCGTTTCTACTTCGTTGGTGATGAAGACTTGTTGGAAATCATCGGCAACGCGAATGATACCCTACGCATTGCAAAACATCTTAGGAAGATGTTTGCTGGTATCTCCGGTCTTGTCATGGATGACGAGCACAACATTCGAGGCCTGACCTCAAAGGAAGGCGAGCAAGTCATGCTGCGGAAGCCAATTTCTTTGACTGCAACTCCTAAGATCAACGAATGGCTGAAGGCACTGGAAGACAACATGCGTGAGACCCTCGCCGAGAACCTATCCGAGGCCATTCACGATTTCCAGAACATTGGCGAAGACAACAATGATATCTTCGAAAGCTTCCTCTCCTCGTACCCGGCGCAGATCGTTGTCCTTGCCACGCAGGCGTGCTGGACATCTGATGTCAACGCCGCTTTGGAGAAGGGCGGCGCCGCGCTTCAAGGCCTCTTTGAGGCACAGGTTAACAGGCTCAAGTTCCTCGCTGCTACGGTTCTGAAAAATCTCGACCCTCTGTTCCGCAAGAAGTGCGAACAACTTATCACCGAGTTTGTACACCAGAGAGATGGTATCGAAAAGCTCATTCAGGGCGGCGCCGATTCGCCCAACCATTACTTGTGGTTGCTGATGATGCGCTACGAGTTCGACCCTAATGCCGCTCCTTTGGATCGTGTGCAGATCAAGGTTGCCAACGCCACGCTTGCGTACGGTTTCGAATACCTCGGAGTTCCAGAGCGCCTCGTCCGCACTGCTCTGACGGACCGCTGTTTCCTCACGCTCTCTCAGGCCTTGTGCCAGCGTCTTGGTGGTTCGCCCTATGGTCCAGCAGGTACTGGTAAAACCGAGTCGGTGAAAGCACTCGGTGTCCAGCTCGGTCGCTTTACGCTCGTCTTCAACTGTGACGACACCTTCGATTTCCAGGCCATGGGGCGTATCTTCCTCGGTATTTCCCAGGTTGGCGCTTGGGGTTGTTTCGACGAGTTCAACAGATTGGAGGAGCGTATCCTGTCTGCTGTCTCGCAGCAGATCCAGAATATCCAAGTCGGCCTGCGGAAGCGCGTCACGGATCCAAACGCACAGATTGATCTTGTAGGCCGCCAACTGAAGGTGCACCCCTTGACTGGTATGTTTATTACCATGAACCCTGGCTACGCTGGCAGATCCAACTTGCCGGACAACTTGAAGAAGCTGTTCCGCAGTGTTGCCATGTCAAAGCCGGATAAGGAGGCGATTGCCGAAGTCATGCTCTTCTCTCAAGGTTTCACCGAGGCGAAGTCGCTTTCGAAACAGACTGTGCCCTTCTTCGACAAATGCAGCTCTTCTCTTTCGAAGCAGCCCCATTACGACTTTGGTCTCAGAGCTTTGAAGAGTGTTTTGGTGAGCTCCGGCGGACTCAAGCGCACAAGAATCCAGGGTGGCAACGATTCATCCGACAGCGTCAGCATGGAGCCTCAGATCATTGTCCAGAGTATTCGGGAGACTATCGCGCCCAAGCTTGTGCGTAATGACGTGAAGCTGCTCGAGCAAATCGAGGAGGAGATGTTCCCTGGCGTGAGGTACGTTCCTGCTACCTTGGAGGACCTTCGCAAGTCTCTGCATGATGTCGTAGCAGAGCGCAACCTTGTCGCGACCGATTCTTGGATGACCAAGGTATTGCAACTCTACCAAATTCAGAACCTCCACCATGGTGTCATGATGGTCGGTAGCTCCGGTACTGGCAAGTCGAATGCATGGAGGACTCTTCTCGCCGCGATGCAGAGGGTTGATGGCGTTGAGGGCATTTGCCACGTCATTGATCCGAAGGTCATGTCCAAGGAAAGCCTTTACGGTAGCCTGGACAGCACCACGCGCGAATGGACCGATGGTCTTTTCACCAGCATCCTGCGTAAAGTGGTCGACAACCTTCGTGGCGAGGACAGCAAGCGGCACTGGATTATCTTCGATGGCGATGTTGATCCTGAGTGGGTTGAGAACTTGAACAGTGTCCTGGACGACAACAAGTTGCTCACTTTGCCGAACGGTGAACGTCTTGGCTTGCCTTCAAACGTTCGCATCATGTTCGAAGTCGAGACGCTCAAGTACGCTACTCTTGCGACTGTCAGTCGGTGCGGTATGGTCTGGTTCAGTGACGATACCGTCGATGTTGGCGTCATGCTCTCACGCTACGTGGCTCAGTTGCGCACTACCACGTTCGAGGACCTAGAGGACGAAGGCGTTACTCCCGCCTCCGCTGAGTCCAGACTCGCGGTCCAGAATATCATGGCTGACATCCTTGAGCAACGCTTGACCTCGAACGACTTTGTGACCAAGGCTCTTGCTCAAAGCGAGGATTACCGTCACATTATGGAGTTCACCCACATCCGCGCACTGGGAACGCTCTTCTCTCTGCTGCGAAAGGCTTGTCGTTCAGTGCTGGAATACAACATCCAGCACTCCGACTTCCCCCTTGCTGACGAGCAGGTCGAGGCTTACTTGTCCAAGAAGGTACTCCTCGCTGCTGTCTGGTCGTTCACTGGAGACTGTCCTCTTGTGGAGCGCAAGGCCTTTGGCGATTACCTTGCCGGCCTTGCAACTTTCGACGTGCCGATTCTGGGCGAGACCGCATCGCTGATCGACTACGACGTGACTCTACCAAATGCGTCCTGGAACTCCTGGCAGACGCAGGTCCCCAACATTGAGGTCAATACGCATTCCGTCACCCAGACAGATCTAGTCATTCCTACGCTCGACACTATTCGCCACGAGGAAGTCTTGTATTCGTTCCTCGCTGAGCACAAGCCGTTGTTGCTCTGCGGTCCCCCAGGTTCTGGTAAAACAATGACTCTCTTCAGCGCACTTCGCAAACTTCCCAACATGGAGGTTGTTGGCCTCAATTTCTCCAGCGCTACCACACCAGACTTGCTCGTCAAGACTCTTGAGCAATACTGCGACTACCGCAAGACTCTTAGCGGTGTCACCATGGCCCCTAGGCAGATCGGTCGCTGGCTCGTGGTCTTCTGCGACGAGATCAACTTGCCCGCACCGGATGAGTACGGTACACAGCGCGTCATCTCATTCCTCCGTCAGCTCGTCGAGCATCACGGTTTCTGGCGCACTTCGACTAAGACCTGGGTCAGTCTTGAGCGCATCCAGTTCGTTGGTGCCTGTAACCCGCCTACTGATGCTGGCCGCACGCCTCTTGGCTTGCGATTCTTGCGCCACTCCCCATTGATAATGGTGGACTACCCGGGCGAGCTGTCTTTGACGCAGATCTACGGCACGTTCAACAATGCAATTCTCAAGATCATTCCTACGCTGCGTGGCTATGCCGAGGCTCTGACCTCAGCCATGATCCAGGTGTACATGCAGTCGCAAAAGCGATTCACCCCCGACATTCAGCCTCACTACGTGTACTCCCCACGTGAGCTTACCAGATGGGTTCGTGCCATTTACGAGGCGATCAGGCCTTTGGAGACTTTGACTCTAGAGGGCTTGGTGAGGATTTGGGCGCACGAAGCTCTGCGTCTTTTCTCTGACCGTCTGATTGCCGATGATGAGCGCGAATGGACCGAGGAGACCGTCAACCGCATTGCGCTTGAGCAGTTCCCCAACATCGACGAGGATGTTGCCCTGCAGCGCCCCATTCTCTTCTCCAACTGGCTCTCCAAGAACTACGTGCCAGTCCGAAGAGAGGAACTCCGTGACTTCGTCAAAGCGAGATTGCGCACGTTCTGCGAGGAAGAGCTCGACGTTCCACTCATCTTGTTCAACGACGTTTTGGAGCACGTGCTTCGCATCGATCGTGTCTTCCGCCAGCCACAGGGCCATCTTATTCTTATTGGTGTCAGCGGTAGTGGCAAGACTACCCTATCTCGCTTCGTAGCATGGATGAATGGCTTGTCAGTCTTCCAGATCAAGGTTCATGGCAAGTACTCTGCCGAGGATTTCGATGAAGATCTCCGCAATGTCCTTCGCAGATGTGGCTGCAAGGGCGAAAAGATCTGCTTCATAATGGACGAATCGAACGTTCTCGACTCTGGTTTCCTCGAGCGTATGAACACACTCCTTGCCAACGGTGAGGTCCCCGGTCTCTTTGAAGGCGACGAATACGCCACATTGATGACCGCCTGCAAGGAGGGAGCGCAGCGTCAAGGTCTACTGCTCGACTCCCAAGAGGAACTTTACAAGTGGTTTACGCAGCAGATTGTTCGCAACCTCCACGTCGTGTTCACCATGAACCCGCCGACTGGGGGTCTCTCTTCCAAGGCCGCCACTAGTCCTGCCTTGTTCAACCGTTGCGTACTTAATTGGTTCGGTGACTGGTCTGATCAGGCTTTGTACCAGGTGGCCTACGAGCTCACCCAATCAGTTGATATCGACAGAGGCAATTACACTTCGCCAGACACTCTGCCCATCGAGTACAGCCAGCTCTCGACTCCTCTTTCACACAGAGATGCTATTGTTAACTCGATGGTACATGTTCACCACTCGATTCACAAGTTCAATGGCCGCCTGAAGCAGCAGCAAAACAAGATTACCTTCCAGACACCACGTCAATTCTTGGATTTCACTGCGCAGTTCGTCCAGCTGCTGAATGAGAAGCGCGATGATCTTGAAGAGCAGCAGAGACATCTCAACGTCGGTTTGGACAAGCTGAGAGAGACCTTGGCTAAGGTGTCCGACCTGAAGAAGAGTCTTGCCGAGAAGAAGTCTGAGCTGGAGAAGAAGGACGCCGAAGCCAGTGAGAAGCTCAACCGCATGTTGGCTGACCAGAAAGAAGCTGAACAGCGCCGTGCCGCTTCGCTTGAGATTCAGGCCGCGCTTGAGAAGCAAGAGAAGGAGGTGGCTGAGCGCAGAGAAGTTGTGCTCAAGGATCTCGCCAAGGCAGAGCCTGCTGTCGCTGAAGCGCAACGTAGTGTGAGCAACATCAAGCGTCAGCACCTCACCGAAGTCCGATCCATGCAGAACCCACCGGCTGGTGTCAAACTTGCCTTGGAAGCTGTTTGTACCCTGCTTGGCAACAAGACTACTGATTGGAAGAGTATCGTCGCGATCATTCGCAAGGACGACTTCATTGCCAGCATTGTCAACTACGACAATGAGAGGCAGATGACTCCTTCGCACCGCAAGAAGATGAGGTCCGACTATCTCTCCCTTGAGGATTTCACTTTCGAGCGTGTCAACCGTGCCTCCAAGGCTTGTGGACCGCTCGTACAGTGGGTCGAAGCTCAGGTCATGTACTCTGAGATTCTCGATCGGGTTGGCCCGTTGAGAGAAGAGGTCGACCTTCTGGAAGACCAGGCCTTGCAGACTAAGGCAGAAGCGAAGATGATCGAGAACACTTTGACCGAGCTCGAACAATCGATCGCTACTTATAAGTCTGAGTATGCTGCACTCATCAGTCAGACCGAAGCCATCAAGGCTGAGATGACTCGTGTGCAATCTAAGGTCGATCGCAGCATGCGCTTGCTGGACAGCTTGTCATCCGAACGTGTTCGTTGGGAGGAGAGCAGTACCACTTTCGAGGCACAGATGCGCACCCTCATCGGTGATGTGTTCCTTGCCGCGGCGTTCCTCGCCTACGGCGGTCTTTACGATCAGCAGTACCGTCGTGCAATGCTGGAGGACTGGTCGCAGCACCTCGCTGCATCTGGTATCCAGTTCAAGAGCGAGAACCCTATGTCTGAGTACCTCTCTACCGCTGACGAGAGGCAGCAATGGCATGACCACGCTCTGCCCGTCGACGAGCTGTGCACGGAAAATGCCATCATGCTCAAGAGATACAACAGGTACCCGTTGATCATCGATCCTTCCGGACGCATTACCGAATTCCTTCAAAACGAGAGCAAGGATCGCCGTCTTACGGTCACCAGTTTCTTGGACGGCTCATTCGTCAAACAGCTCGAGAGTGCCCTGCGTTTCGGCAACCCCATTCTCATCCAGGACGCAGAGCACATCGACCCGATCCTCAACCAGGTTCTCAACAAGGAATACCAGAAGACCGGCGGTCGTGTTCTCATCCAGCTCGGCAGACAAGACATCGATTTCTCGCCTGCTTTCAAGCTTTACCTGTCCACGCGTGACCCGTCCGCCATGTTCGCTCCGGATGTGTGCAGCAGGACAACATTTGTCAACTTCACGGTTACGCAGAGCAGTTTGAAGACCCAGACCCTCAACGATGTCCTCAAGTCCGAGCGTCCAGATGTCGACGAGCGCCGCTCGAACCTTGTCAAAATGCAAGGCGAATTCACTCATCGCTTGCGCAGACTGGAGCGCATGTTGCTCCAGGCCCTCAACGATTCGCGCGGCAACATTCTCGACGACGAGAATGTCATTCAAACGCTGGAGACCCTCAAGAGCGAAGCCGCAGAGATCACGACAAAGGCTGCCGAAACCGAGGGCGTCATGGGCGAAGTCAACACGATCATGAACACCTACGACATCATCGCCCGGTCGTGCTCGGCTATCTTCGCCGTGCTGGAACAGCTGTACCACATCCACCACTTCTACCAGTTCTCGCTGCAGTACTTTGTCGATATCTTCGAGAAGGTCCTTGCTGCTGCACGCGCTTCGGCTGAGCGTGAGCCGAAGTTGCGTGTTGAGTCCATTCTGAGAGACCTGTTCAGCACGACATATCGCGAAACCTCGGTGTCGTTGCTGCAGAAAGACCGTCTCACGTTCGCCGTGCTTCTCGCTCAAGCTGCACCGTACCCTATGGACAAGTCGATAATCGATAACCTACTGGATGAACGGGTCAAGGGTGCTGATGTGAACTCTGAACCCGAAGGCAAGAGCAACGCAATCGCGTCTGCTTCTAACATTGCTGTTCTGAAGGACGCGCTGGCTCAAGCCGACGAAGAGTCTTTGGAACGATTCTTCGCAGAAGAGAATGCCGAGACCAGTGTGCCAGGTTTGGACGGGGAGAGCAATGCCAGCAACAAGGCCCTGAAAGAGCTGCTCATGGTGAAGCTGATGAGAATCGATCGTCTGATTCCCGCGACCGAACGCTTTGTCGCCACCGTCTTCGGATCCGACTTCCTAGATGTCACCGAGGACCTCGCGCGCATCGTCAAGGAAACTCCTTCCGGCTCTCCAGTTGCACTCTGTGCCAGCCCTGGCTTCGACGCCTCCTACAAGGTCGACCAGCTTGTCCAGCGCACCTCCGCTTCTTGCGCCAACGTCGCCATGGGTTCCAACGAAAGCGTCGCCAGTGCCGACGCCGCCCTCGCCAGCGCCGCAGCAAACGGTTCATGGGTTCAGATCAAGAACGTCCACCTGGCAGCCGACTGGCTGCAAAACCTAGTCAAGCGAATCGACTCCCTCAAACCGCACGCCGACTTCCGCCTCTTCCTCTCCATGGAAACCAGCCCCAAAATCCCCTCCTCCCTGCTCCGCGCCTCCCGCGTCCTCATGTACGAGCAACCGGCCGGCATCCGCGCCAACATGCGCGACTCGCTCTCCTCCCTCCCCGACAAAGCGGTGCAACAGCCCGTCGAAAAGGCCCGCGTGCACTTCCTCCTCTCCTACCTGCACGCCGTGGTGCAAGAGCGCCTCCGCTACGCGCCCCGCCTGGGTTGGACGGGTTTCTGGGAATTCAACGACGCCGACTACGACTGCTCCGCCTTCGTCATCCAATGGTGGGTCGACCAGCTCGCCCGCGGCCGCTCCAACGTCGCGCCCCGCAGCATTCCCTGGGAGTTGCTCCGCGTGCTCATCACGGAACTGTACGGCGGCAAAATCGACGACGGCGCCGACTTCGCCGCTCTCACGGGTTTGGTGGGCAAGACTCTCACGCCGGACGCTTTCGAGGAGGGCTTCAACGTCATCGGCGAGGTGGCTGGGGATTCTGGCGTCGGCGTGGCGCTGCCTGCTGGCACGGGTAAGGCGGATTTCTTGGCTTGGGTGAATAAGGAACTGCCCGAGAGGGAGCCTCCTACTTACTTGGGGTTGCCGGCTAATGCGGAGAAGTTGTTGCTTGTCGCGCATGCGGAGGAGATGTTGAAGGGGATGAAGAGGGTTATGGATGTGTTGGATGAGGGGGAGAGTGTTATGGCGGAGGTTGAGGAGGTTTAGAATTTTTTGGAAGGTTTTCTATTTCTTTTTGTTTTGGTGTTGGGGTCTGTTTGATTTGAGAAGGGGAGTTTGGAGGGTTTTCTGTTTGCATGGGATTGGGGATGCATTTTCGATTTGTTTCGATACTCACCATTCTGATTTTGTTCTGTTTTCTTGTCTGGAACTTGCGACATGCGCCTATACCCCCGATTGGTTTCGTGCTAGAAAGTGATTCAATTGGGAGTGACATTAGCTAGTATGGGTTGGTACCTTATTCTTCTTCCCAATGCATATTGTTTTTTTTTTTTTTTTTCAAGTGTTATTCATCAGATTCATCTGAACAATCCAATCGGTTGAGTTGCTTGCTCTTTTTGACTCTTTGGTATATAATATAAGTCTGCAACGTAGAATCTGCCAATCACTTTCCATGCTGATATGGATCTCTGAGGTAAGGTGAGGTACTATTGATTGCTTTGCTGTGTCGACGGAGGGACCTCCGTCTTTTGCTGTACTTTCTTAGCACTTATGCATGATGCGTATATGTACTCTACATGGGAGATGCATATGCTATATGCTATAGGTATATGTGATTGTGACATCAGAAACCTCGCTTTGGTCACTCACTTACTTGCATGTGCGTGGAATGCCACGACAGCTTCAGAGGAGCGTGAGGCTTCATGCGAAACATGCCATAAGTAGTATCAGACCATTCCACGCAAGGACTGAATCTCACAGCCACGTGAACTATGGGACGATTTTCTTTGCTGTGCATCTCAACGCGCCAGAGTTGGATGTCATCAGAGACGGCACCTCGTACTGCAGCTCCGAGTGGAAGCCGAGGAAAGTGCTTGCCTGCCTCTGCTTACTTGGTGTGTCACATGTTGGGAGCTCCACGGTCTTTGATAGATCTGCTGGTCGGTTCAACGACACAATCGACAGACGACCAGAACAAGAATTGATTGGAAGGTCTAGCAAACCCAACAACCTTGCAACAGCAACACGCGGACGCATCCCTGCCTCTCTGCAGCCACACGGCGGCACGGCGCTCTCATGCAGGAACACACATGGGCGTAGGAAGGCGAAACGTTCGGACTTCGTCATATACCTCCTACACCTACCTTACACATCGGACGCGCAGACGTGCGCGACGACCGATTGTGGGTTTTGTTATGGGTGCGGGCAAGATGATGCGTGGAGAGCAAAGGTGTGCTGGCACGTGCTGATGGGGCCAGACTTGCGTAGCGCGGTCTTTTGGGGAGCAAGACTGGCAGAGAGACGACGGTATGATGCGTTGTTTGCCGGGTGCTTGCGCGGTTTCTGTGTGTGTGTGTGAGGGATGGGCTTTGCTTTACACGGCCCTTTTTTGGTTCTTGCTGTCTCTCGAAGACTTTCAACACCACCCACGTATGATCGCCCGGCAAGAGAAGGGAAGGGAAGGGAAAGGCTTTGCGCAAGCCTTTTTCTTCGTCTCGACGCCTCATGCAGCCCAAGCCGGCAAGTGTGCCGTGGTCATGGTAGAAGTAGAGTTGATGGTGTGGTTGGCATTATTATTATTTATCTGGAGATGGAATTTTCTTTTACATGTATGTGAAAGTTTTTTTTTTTTCTTCTTTTTTTTTGCTGCATGGTACCTTTGCTGTCCCTCGGTGTGAGCGAGGTACAGGAGAAGGGCTTTTCTCTTCTTTCCTCGGGTGGCCGCGGGCATGGTTGTCGATCTAAGGTTGGATCGCAGCAGGGCGCGAGCTATGGCGAGACTTTCAGAGCCGGTGTGGATCCACTTTTGCTCGTTCGTCCGTTCGTTCGTCTCTGGCTGCTTGGTGCTTGGTGCTTGTCTGTTGCTGGCCGCGAGTCTGCTAGGAGGTGGGAGGTGGGAGGTGCTCTCCCCACGCCCGACAGCCTTGCACTGCTGCCAGTAAGTGAGTTGAGTGGTGGGAGCGTGTGAGAACAGTGAGAGAGAAGACAGAGCTTCGACTATGCCGGCTGCTAGTCACCACTAACTAAGTCCACTACCTTACCTTACCGTACACTCTTCGACCAACACTCTCTCCCTCTCTCCTCCTGTCTTCCTCTTCTCTGTACAGACACACACACACAAATCTGACTCTCTATCTTCACTACTCACTCACACATCAATTGAAATTATATCAATCTCAACTTCCCTCGCCCGCCTTGCTCATCTCTTGCTTACACCTCCCCAATCCCTCCCCACCAAAGCCTCTGAGCTCGCCCTTCGCCTCTCAGTCAGCAGCCACCCCGCCCTGCACGTAAGGCTTGCCCGCTAGAGTCATCTGGATAGCTTTTTTACTCCTCCTGCACCTTGTCAATCTCATCGCAAAACCCCGGCCCTCCCATCCACCCTTGTCACTTTCCACCGCCAATTGCCATACACACTCCAACACCAACCGTCGCCTCCATATTCCATCCGTCAATCGACTCCGACCTCTTGCTCGCATCCAGTCCTTCTCCACCGTCTTGCACTGACGTCGGAATTACGCCCACCACTCGGGTTCATTACGGAAGAAAACAGACGCTCTTCGTTTCCCGCGCAGCCAAACTCCCAAGCCCAGCATAGGAGGTGCAAAGCTGCTGGACCAGGCCATCCAGCGCCTGTCCCGAAAATTGTAGAGCGCCGCGACGACTTCTCACATCCCTCACCATGGGCACTCCAATGGAGAACCCGGAGATGGAGAAGACTGGCGTGCGTTTCGCCGCCGAAAACCAAGAGATCGCGCCGGAGCAGAGCTTGGAGGACATCGAACAGCTCAGCGGTGCGTCTGACAGGCAGAGAGAAGACCTCAACCCGGAGGCTCAGCAGGAGCTGGCGCAATTGAAAACCACCCTGCAAAACAACATTCAGTCTTCGCGCATGCAGCACCATGCTTTCGAGCCTGTATCTCTCCCTGGCTCCATGCCAGCTTCTAGAGTGAGTAACAAAGTGATCGTAATTTCTGGCTTGTGATTACTGACCTTGCATCCCAGGTGCATTCGGGCGCTGCAACGCCTTCTGGTGCTGCGACTCCAAGCCGAAGACATCTTCCCGCCGGCTCAACTGAAGCATCCCCAAGACCTTCACCTCCCACCACCGCCGTACACTCGCCTCCACTCACCCCGGCTGCTACCAAGAGCCGGGATGGCAAGCCTCTCATTCAGCATGCACAGCTGGGCCGACCAGTCCCCGATATCATGACACCGCAAAGATCGACCTCGCCGCAACGTCCGCCTACATCTGTCCCACATACCGAGCAACCTGGAGGAGTACCTGCACATCCCAAACATGGACCTAGATTTTCAATCGGTCCAAGCGGGGACTCGGAACCTCCGTCTTCTGACGTAAGCCCTTCCAGCACCGCACCTGGGACGCCTGCGATGCAGCCGACTTCCCACGCCAGGCAGCCTTCTACTGCGGAGCAGCGATTCAGATTCGGCAACCGCGATCCCGCACAGGGCTTCTCGAGCTCTGGCTCGGTACCTGGCACTATGCCGGCAACAGTATCTGGACTTCCTCGATCAACAGCGAGTAGTGCAACAAATCTAAGCGAAACCAAGCAAGAGAGCAAACGCTCGAGCTTCTTTGGCGGCGGCAAGAAGCACGATGATGATAGTGGGCACGAAAAGCCTGCAAGCTCGAAATCCAATTTGAAGCGCTTCTTCAAGATCGGAGAATACAAGAATAAAGACAAGGAAAGAGAGCGGGAGAAGGAAGCAAAGCGGAGGTCGGAGTCGAGAGATGGCACCAGGACACCACCCAACGGTTCGCAGACGCCTACCATACCTTTTGCGGATGACCACGGCCTGGCATCGAAGTATGGCAAATTCGGCAAAATCCTCGGCTCTGGTGCTGGTGGCTCGGTTCGCCTCATGAAACGTACAGGCGATGGTGTAACATTTGCCGTCAAGCAGTTCCGTGACCGCCATGCATATGAGAGTGAGCGGGAATACAACAAGAAGGTCACTGCAGAGTTCTGTATCGGATCGACTCTGCATCATGGCAACATCATTGAAACGATTGACATCGTTCATGAGAAGGGCAAGTGGTACGAGGTCATGGAATATGCACCTTTCGACCTTTTCGCCACGGTCATGACAGGCAAGATGTCCAGAGATGAGATCACTTGCGCTACACTGCAAATTGTCAGTGGTGTTTGTTATCTGCATCAAATGGGTCTGGCGCATCGAGACCTGAAATTAGACAATGTTGTCATCAATGAGCACGGCATTATGAAGTTGATCGATTTCGGGAGTGCGGTTGTCTTTCGCTATCCGTTTGAGAATGAGGTCGTTCTGGCAACAGGTGAGCAAGCATATCCGACAATCTTACAGCAGCAGCATTTACTAACAATCACCAGGCGTTGTCGGTTCCGATCCGTACCTTGCACCCGAAGTTTACGACAATCAACGCTATGATCCTCGGCCGGCGGATATCTGGTCAATTGCTATAATATTCTGTTGCATGACTCTTCGCCGATTCCCCTGGAAAGCGCCTCGCATTTCCGACAACTCATACCGCCTTTTCGTCTCTCCACCAGACCCAGAGCAAGAGCGCCTCTTGGAAGCCCAACGCCGCTCTCTCACTCCTCACAGCCACAGAAACAACGACGATTCAAAGCGTGGCACTCAGTCAGAACCCGCTTCTCGCAACCCAAGCGGCGGAAACAACGAGTCCTCTTCCGAACACCACCACCATAAACACCACCATCACCACCACAACAACAACAACGATCAGCAACCTCGCACCGAACCGGCCTCCCGCCAATCCACCAATTCATCCGAATCCTCAGGCACAATCAAGGGCCCCATGCGCCTTCTCCGCCTCCTTCCCCGCGAGACCAGACACATCATCGGCCGTATGCTGGAATTAGACCCAAAGAAGCGCGCCACCATGGACGAAGTCCTCGCCGACCCATGGGTGCAGAATGCCCTTGTTTGTCGACAGGAAGAGAACGGACAAGTCTTCAGAGCGCCTGGACACACGCACGCGCTGCAACCTGGTGGTGGAGGTGATAAGTAAGGGCTCTGGGTAATTCATCGGACGGATTCTTCCAAGCCTAAACCCAGATTTTTCGAGAAATGAGCACGAACGACGTCAAACAATGCGAAAGATTAAACGGGGCGACCAAGGAAGAAGATCAAAAGAACGATTCAACAAGATTGCGATGACTTTAACGTGCATGAAACTTATTACTTGCCCCATTACGAGCTGGCGAGGGTT
The DNA here is from genome assembly GCA_030772445.1 of Cladosporium sp. MBC 237. Classification (NCBI taxonomy): domain Eukaryota; kingdom Fungi; phylum Ascomycota; class Dothideomycetes; order Cladosporiales; family Cladosporiaceae; genus Cladosporium; species Cladosporium sp. MBC 237. The sequence goes on along the minus strand of JAPHCH010000030.1, from coordinate 130,540 downwards.
AGTATGGAAAGGGAAGGGCATAGGAAAAGCCGAAGATCGACTGGGGGATTTCTTGTTCTCATAATGCGCGACGGGAAAGGGACAAAAATGGAATAATGGTCCAACATAATGGGACTCTCAAGGGTATAGAAGTTACGTGGGATGGTGTGGGAACGCAAAGACTCGATTCCTCTGGTTCTCGGGTTCGGGTGTTTGATACCTTATCATCAGAGAGTACGTCTGGTGGCTACGGAGGTATGGGGATGTTTTCTCTGCTCTGAGTATTGATTGCTTTTTTTTTTCTTATTGCTTTAGTTTTTACACTTCGATACCTTGTTTAGTCTATTTAACTTGATCATGAAATGATACCATGTGTTTATTTTTCTATGTTTCATTGTTTGATAGGTCCAGCATGAATGATGGGTGTGTTTTTGCCATACTTTTTGCCTCGCCTGGTTTGGAGCTGTCTTTTTCCCAATACGGCTCCATAATGCGTGAAGCTCGTGTGAGCATTCCTCTTGTCTACCTCCTACCAGTCAGGTAGATACATCTGCCAACAATACATATGCATATGTTACATGCCTACAGTAACTCTCTGGTCTCAAGATCACGATTTTCTCATCGAGCCTGCCCGCATTAACGGACCGATCTTCCCATTTTCTCCAGAACCCCGCAAAACTCCACACATCGAGGCTAGTGTGGCGGCATTTCCGTTTTAGGGCATGGAGGCCTTCTCACACATCATCGTCACCAGTCGCCCAGCCTTAAGACGTAACTGCTGGAGTCTGTGAGTTCTCTGCCTTAGTGATGCGCCAAGAAGGGCGGTCTCATGTCCTTTCTTGGAGAAATGCGATGATACATCACTCTTCTAATTCTCCGGCGGATATCGGACTGCTTTTGTGGAGACCGAAAGGTGTTTTCTAAGTGTTCAGTGTTGGGACACGTTTGGAGGTGCTGCTTGGCTGCTGCTTTGATTTCTCTTGTTATAGTTGGTTGTTGAGGTAGTTGGTTGTCTTGACATCCGACTTTCTCTTCGTCCGGATTGAAAGCACTTCTTACACACGAAAGGACTACACAACATGAGCAGCGAGTACCGCAACGGTGGCTCTTCCACCGTAATGGTGGAAGCACCCACCGAACTCCAACCAGTCCAGAAAAAACCAGACAGACCAGAAATCTCAACCAGTCGACCAGCATCTCTCTCAGCAGGCCGCAGTCTCAACGACGCCGACCATACCAACTCGCAAGACCGCAACGAAAGCCTCCCCTCACCAACAACAGCACCCACCGAGCAACTCGAAAAATGGAACCACCCACGCATCAACCTCTACCGCTTCCCCGCCGTCCTCTGGGCCTTCACCGTGGCGGGAATGAACGACGCAACCTACGGCGCCATCATCCCCTATCTGGAAGAATACTACCAACTCTCCTACACCATCATCTCGCTCGTCTTCCTCTCCCCTTTCGTAGGCTACACAATCGCCGCCCTGATCAACAACGAAGTGCACATGAAATTCGGCCAGCGCGGCGTCGCCTTCTTCGGCCCCGTCTGCCACCTCCTCGCCTACATCATCATCTGCGTGCACCCGCCCTACCCCGTCCTGGTCATCGCTTTCATGCTCGCGGGCCTCGGGACCGGCCTCGAAGACTCCGGCTGGAACGCCTGGATCGGCGCCATGGCGAATGCCAACGAGTTGCTAGGAATCCTCCACGGCCTCTACGGCGCCGGCGCAGTCATCGCCCCCCTCATCGCAACCACCATGATCGCCCAAGCAGGCCTGCCATGGTACTACTGGTACTACGTGATGGTCGCCGCAGCGAGCATCGAAGTCGGCACCTCCCTGCACGCCTTCTGGAAAGCCGACGGCAAAGCCTTCCGCCTCTCGCACCCTCGCACCACCTCCGCCGCTGGTTCCCGCCTCCGCGAAGCCGTCGCCCGCCTCCCCGCCGCGCGCACAACGTGGCTCACAGCGCTGTTCCTCCTCGGCTACGTGGGCGCCGAAGTGGCACTGGGAGGCTGGATCGTAGTTTTCATGCGCGACGTGCGCGACGGCGCCCCCTTCGCAAGCGGAATGACGGCCACGGGTTTCTGGCTGGGAATCACAATCGGTCGCCTCATCCTGGGCTTCGTGACGCCTCGCATCGGCGAGAAATTGAGCATCATCATCTACCTCCCCATCGCCATGGGCCTGCAACTCCTCTTCTGGCTCGTGCCGCAATTCCACGTCTCAGCCGTCGCCGTGGCCTTGCAAGGATTCTTCCTCGGACCGCTTTTCCCCGCCGCCGTGGTGGTCATGACCCGTCTCCTGCCGAAGCATTTGCACGTTTCGGCGATCGGGTTCGCGGCCGCTTTTGGCGGGAGTGGAGGTGCGATTTTCCCTTTTGCTGTTGGTGTTTTGGCGCAGGCGGAGGGTGTTAGGGTTTTGCAGCCGATTATTTTGGCGTTGCTTGGGGCGATTTGGTTGCTTTGGTTGGCGTTGCCTAGGACGGGGAAGAAGAGGGATTAATCAGTTGAGAGAGTGGAATTGAGGTTGTAGGTTACTTGTTCGGGAAAGTTTTGGGGGGTTGGTTGAAGTGGCGATTTGAGCTTCATGTTCGATCGTTTGCCAGAGTGCAGCGATATCTTGAAACCGGAAATACACCGCTTGACACACCCAGAAAATGAACGAATGAATGCAACGCAGAAAGTGGTCAATCAATACATACATACAAGCAACGCCAATCAGACCTCATGGAACCATGCCACGCCACGCCATGCATTACAAGCAAGCAAGCACTCCAACAAAACTCACTACTCCCCCTTAACCTCCTCCTTAACCTCCTCCTCAGACCCCCCAACAGCAGCCCCAGAAACCACACTCCCCCCCTTAGAAGTCGAAGTCCCCGGCCCAAGAACCGAAACAGGGCTATGCGTATCATCCCCCTCCCCTTCCTCATTCACATTCACATTCGCATTCGAAGCAACCTCGCCCTCCTTGAGTCCACTACCAGGCCTCTCCCCTTCCTTCTCCTTCCCCTTTCCCCCCTTCCTCGCCCCGACCTTCCTCGGACTCCTCCTCCCATCCCCGCCCTTGACCCTCGCTCTATGCGCAGGAAAAGGCGCAGTCTCCCCCTCACTCCCGCGTCTCGAAACAGCAGCGCTGGACGAAATCGTCTTGATCTCCTTCAAAACCTCGCGGAAACCTTCCTCAAGCGTATTCATCCTCGCCAACATGATCCGATTAACCATGCCCTTCTCCTCTTCCTCGCTGCGCTTCTTCTCCTCTTGCCTGCGGCGCTCGAGAGCACGCTCGCGCATGAAAGCCGAAGAGAAGGAGGCGGGGAAATCGTCGCCGGGCCCGCCGCCGCCGCCGCCAGTGGTGAATTTGTTGTCGCCGATTTCGCTGGCGAGGTCGAGGGCGCGGGCGTTGAAGGAGGGTTGCCGGTTGGATTGGTGGTTGTTTTGGATGAAGGAGAGGCCGCCGAAGGTGTTTGGGGCCGTGTTTTGGCGCGGCGCCATGCCTGGGCGGACTGGGGGGCGGTTGGCTTTGGGTTTGGGCGTGCGGGCGCCGGTGGGGATGGCGAGGTGGGGGGTTGCTGTGCCGGTTGCGGTGCCGCCGCTGCTGGTGTGGCGGTTGGATGTTTGGCCGCTGCGCGAGGGTCGGGTTGCGGGGCGGGAGGCTGCGGTGTCGCGGTCTGGATTTTGGGGGGCGAAGAGCATTGTGCTGCTGGAGACGTTGCGTTGGTGTGGTTGGCGTTTCATTAGGAAGGGGTTTACGCCCGATGGTAGAATGTCAGGAGACTCGCGCAGGCGAGCTCGGGCAGCCGTGGAGAGAGGCGTGTAAGCAGGACGGATCGGTGCTGGTGTTTGGAACACTTCACTCTCGCTGTCGTCTCCGGGCGTGCCACTATGCTTTCTGTCGATTACGGAAATACTCTCGCCGAGTCCAGGGGTGATGGCATCGGATTCGTCCTCGGGTTCTTCATCATCGCCATCAGCGTCGGTTTCTTGAGGCTGGACTTCAGGAAGCTCGTCGGCTGTCTCGTCTTCTTCGGCGATGCGTTTGGGTCTCTTCGATGCCTTTAGGGACATGAGATCAGGGTCGCTGGTAACGCTTCTGGTGGCAGTGGAGAAATTCCTGCCCAGCAAGCTTGAGCGCAGACCTCCCGTATTTGCACGCCTCATAGGAGGCTTTCTGTTCTCCAATCTCTCGACAATACTTCTTGGTTGTTCGACAGGAGGGCTTGCTCCGCCCTGCTCGTCAGCATTCTGCATCCATCTGTCGACAACAGTGGTACTATTCCTTCGTTCCGGGTCCATGCCCTCGGCGGTGGTCCGCATAGTGCTTCCCTTGTATGGCCTACGGAACACTTCATCCAACGCGCGGTCCTTCGAAAAGCTGATCACAGAGGGTTCTCTCAACCTCTTACCCGGGCTGAAAACGTCCTGCGCCTTGCTTAATGAGAAGGCCACCGGTTTGCGTTGGCTGCGGGTTGGTCTTTCGATCAAATCCGTCGGGCCATAGGCGAGATTGGACAGTAAGACGCGTTCGTAGGAGAAGATCATGAACAGCACCGGGAAGTGACTGATCTTGATGATTGTGCGGTTGAACTTGACGTATTGGCGGAATGGAATGATGTACCGAAGCGGGCTCAACACCCACCCTATCACATTGGTCGGTGCAATGTAGCTGAAGAGAGCGTCCGACTTGACCATGCTGATGGTGTTGATGGCGAATAGGAACTGGTGCTCCTCTTCCGCGTTGCGGACAATAGCCATAAAGCTATTCGTCAGAACGGTGATCAAAATCGTCACGATCAGAAAGTGACAAATGATCAAGAAAGATCCCATGATGGCTTTTCCAAGAATGTTGTAACTGCCCCATTTGTCCCATGCGGCTGGCGTGAAACCCATCAAGATCTGGAATAATGCGTAGGCCACATTGCTGCCATTCGTGTCTGCGTCGGCGAACGAGAGACTGAAAGCGACGAAAAATCCAGAGCAGGAAATTAGAATTAAGATCAGGACCGCCATAAGGTCCTGTGCCATGAGGCGGAATGCAATAAGTAGTTGTGAAAAGTAGCGGTAATGGTCGAGAACGCTGAAAAGGCGAGGGAAAAGTAAGATGGCAGTCGAACCCAATGCATCGTAGGCCATGGTAGCAATGCGATGTTTGCCTTGGTCGGCTAGAACAATGCCGTACAAGCGAAGAATGTAGTAAACGCTGAACAAGATGAGGATGCCAAGATCAAAAGCGTTCCAGAAACTGAGAATGTACAGGCCGAAACCTTGTTCGGTGAATCCAATAACTTCATCGAGCATGTATCCAATTGACCAGAACCAGAACAAGACTTCGAGGGGCGTGATCGTTACACTTCGATCGTATAGAACGGCGATGTAGAGCGCCAGCATCATGGCGAAAGAAATAGTAGAGAAGAGTTGGCGATACCTTGGGACACGAAGTCGGGAGAGCTTGAAAAGGGAAGAGTCGTGAGGGTCGTATAACGTGACTGAGCGTCTTCCTGTGCTTTGGATCTCAGGCTTCTTACTGGTGCGTGTGTCATGGGCCTTGCGCGAAAGGATAGAGTCGGCGGGCAAAGCACTGGGCGAGTGATCGTTCAAGGTGCCGTAGCCATTAGAGGCTCGCTGGCGATTCCGTGGCGATAACTTGCGGTGCAAGTTATCTGCTTCGGAATGGAAGACAATCGTGCCCGCCCAAATGGCCTCCAAATGCTGTACGACTAGAGGATGGGCTAGGAAGCGTTTGGCCTGCGATCTTATCGCAATTTCAATCGTGCTGACTCTAGCACCTTTGCCTCGTGTACGTTGCTGCTGGATGTCGTGGACATATGCGGGAACTCCATTGGCTGGGGTGCCTCTATCGGTCGGCGCCGGCGACATGCCCTGTAGAGGATCGAAATCGTAAGAAAGAGCATCAATAAGCTCGCGGACAGTGAACTCCTTGAGCAAGCGCATAGCCAGCAGTTCGCTCAGGAGAGCTCTCGTCCGGGACACGCCTACATTGCCAGGGTGAAGCTGGCCCTCTTTCTGGAATTGCAAGCTGTTCGCGATCAAGGCGCATAAAGTCGCGCGGTTGAAGTGATTTGTGCGAATTTGCGACTGAATAGGCTTGACCAAAAACTGGCTAACCTGAGGACTGCGCAGCTGTTCCCATGAGAGAGTAGTCTCTGCGCGCGCGACAATCAACGACCGGATGGCATGCGTGATGTTGTACATTGGCAGACGGTCAAGATGCGCCGCTGAGAAAATAGGTAACAGTGGCGTATCGACATCATCGTCCTCACCATCCTCGCCGTCATTGTGCTCTTCTTCATCGTCCAGCTCTTCTTCCTCGTCGGGGTTGTCGCGATAGCGGACATGGTCAAAATATGATGTGGCTCCTTGCTCTTGAAAACGCGACGCCCGCTCGTCCACAGTATCGCTTTCGTCGTGAAGAGTCCGGCCAGTGGCACGGTGGCGCGAGGTCTCGGGAGAACCAGCGAATGGTGAATAGTCGTAGGCTTCTCGATCGGATTCCTCCGCTCGCCCTCGTCCTCGCCCTCTTCCTCCTTTTGATTTGTTCCAGAAGCCAAACATTGGCGATTGGCACCAGCTTGGGTAGCCGGCAGACCGCTCGAGTCCAATTCCCCGAGGTGGTAGGTCAATGGCTTCGCTGCACTGCAGGTATGAGGTGATGCTTGCAGGTGGGAGAAACAAAGCTCGGGGTGTCGTCGCTTCCACGACGATTGATGGGCTCCCGGTGACCGTGATATCTCTGGCAGAGCGCTCTAGCAAGGCTGCTCGCCCTGTGTCGCCGGACACGACAGGATATAGCTCGGGAGGAAGCAGTACATGGCTCAGTACCTTTACATGGCACTCTGCGTGTGCGGGACAGGCTTGCCGTCTTTGATATGCAATTCGACCTATCAGCACGGGCCCAGCGCCACGCTTGTGTCTGTTTCGCGTGAATTACCAGCTGCACACTTAGCGATCGTCTTATATGCCGAGGTCTATACACTGTGACTCTCCGATGCGGAAAGTGAGCAGACAGACACTACTAAACGCGATGGTGTGCGCAATTAAACAGCCAGACAGAGATGCAGATAAGTGAGATCACACGCAGGCTGTAAGTTTTGCGCGGGCATAAACAAACGGTCGAAGCTAAAGTGTAGGCGCGGGTGTATGTAATCGTGACCACTGACAGGCTCCATAGGCCCAGCCAGGCGAGACGCACATGCAAATGCTTTTGCTTGTCTGCTGTGCTGCTGCTGCAAGCTCAAGTGTGCGTGGGGCATTTTGCCCAAACCTGGAGATTGGAACTTTGTCCTGCAGAGGCAACTTTTCGCCGTCACACCACTGATTGAGGTTCTGGTGAATCTTCCCATACAAACCATTTTGGTCCCGCTTGCGACCTGACTCGCCGATTCCCACCGTCCACGAGACCATACACTTGAGATATTTAGAATCTCCCTCTCTCTCCCGCCGACAATCTTGCCCTCTCGAGACCGACTATCAAAGCAAGAAACAGCGGTGAACAGAGTCTCCTCTACACCCTCTCTGCTCTCCAACCTGCATATCCCGCATTTTCGCACTCGTCATTTTCCCGTCAACGCCTGCAGCCACCCGACACGAGCTAGGCTCGAAAAGCTTGGAAAATCCAACATCACCACCACCCACACCAGAACACCTACTAGCCAGCCTCGCAGCCAGCCCACCATGCCGAAGCCCAGGCGTAACATCGATGCCGCGGTCGAGGAGACCCTCACGCCACCCGCCACTCTTGCCGAAGGACAGCAGATTGCCCGCGTCAAGCAGGGCGCCGGCAATAACCTTTATCACCTCGAACTTCCCGATGGCACGCCCATGCTCGCTGAACTGCCGGCCAAATTCAGATCTACTGTCTGGATGAAGCGAGGAGGTTTCGTGCTTGTCGACACGTCCGCTCTCGCCGACCGCTCCAACAAACTAGGCGGTGAGATTGTGACTTATGTCGGCGATGAGCGTGAATGGAGGAAGATGTCTTGGTGGCCTAAGGAGTTTCCCGCGAAGAGGGTTGATTACGGAGATGATGATTCTGATTCTGGACCCAAGATGCCTCCTAGCGATTCCGAGGACGAGTAAATGTTTGCTTTGGTGTCTCTCTCTATCCTATTCTACTCGACATGACTGTGGCTGGCCTTCTCCTCCTGCCTCGGAACAGCATTGATCTTCCTCGACGCTTGCCAGCCTGATGCAACAGCAATGGCAAGGCACCCAACGACGACTATCGAGCTGGTATTCGTGCTAGGATACACATTCCAAGCGACCTCTTGTGCTGCCCAAACAGCGTACACCGCAACAGGATGTAGCCCAGCTTGCCAGAGCAAGAACGGCGTCGACCAAGCAATATACGCGTAGAACTGGTAATGCAGGCTCCTCGCACACAAGCAGCCGACCATCATGGCCGTCAAAATCGTCGTCAAGACGAAATTCGGCGTCACACGGCGGGCAATCCTATCTTGTTCCTGCTGCGAAGGAGGCGACAGAAGGAGGCGCTTAACGCCAAAGAGCGAAATGCCAGCTGGTTTGAGCCAGTGTGCGTGCAGGAAAGCAAGTAGCAGGACGACATGAGCACTCAGCAGCGCGATGGAGAAGGGTTTCGACAGAAAAGTCTCCTCCCCGACAAAGCGCCAGTTCACCGTCCACTTGAACATGAACTGGCGACTGAACTCGAAGGCCCTGCTGAGGTAGCTGCGTGCATTCGCGCCGAGGAACTCATAGCCCAAAACAACCTGTAAAACCCAAAAAGAATCAGTCTCTCCTCTCCAGTTCCACTCCAAATCCTTCCCGAAGAACACAAAGAGAAAAAGAACTCACTTGCACCTGCCCCATAAGCACCGCCTGTTTCAGCGCCCGATCCCTCCCCGCCCCCAACCAAAGCACCACTCCCACGGCCGGCAAAGCCAACAGCAAACTCATCTTAACCCCCAACCCCAGCGTAAAAGCCAAACTCCCCACTGTCCACCACCTCCTCTGATAACAAAACAGCGCCGCCCACAGAAAAAAAACCGCAAAACCATCATTAAACAACCTCAGCACAAAAATCGAATGCAGCCGCTTACTCAGCGTCAACAACGGCAGCACCCAAGGCGGCACCCCCGCCGCACGGTAGCATTGTAATACTAGTGCTAGGGTGGCGACGTAGAGGGTGAGGAAAATGTACTGCGCGAGGCGGATGTTGGTCCCTTCGCTTGTGAGGGCGTAAAGGAGGCGGTAGATGTGGACGTGCGCTGCTGGGTAGACTAGAGGTCCCGTGGACCCGAGGAGGTTGGTGTAGTTTAGTTCGCCGGAGAGGTAGAGGGTGATTTGTTGCATGTAGGCGTGCCAGTCGATTTCGGTGTCTGGATAGGGGGGTTAGTTTGTGATGTGGGATAAGGGGTATAGATGTTTTTCTGGAATTTTGGCTTACAGGAGATTTTTTGGATGATGAGGAAGCTGAGGCATATGTCTCCTAGGATTAGAAGGGGACTGATCCATTTGTTGTTTTTGGGATCTTGGATTAATGCGAATCCTTGTCGAATGAGATCCATGGTGGTTTGCCGTGTTGCCACTAGGCTTGTTCTTGACAGATTGGTGATGGGATCCAATCCCAGAAGCTCGAGTAAATGCCAACAAGGCTCCTTCTTGCGATCACCCAAAAGGAGACAATCTCTCAATACATCAAGATGTATGTAGCGTACTAAGAACGTCGACGGACCTGTCCGTGGAAGTGAGGTCCAACAACCAATGACAGCTTTCACCAACACGGGCGGGCGCACGGCTCAACGGCCCACCACCTTGCATCACAAAATTCCGAGATTTTGCTGCAACGTGATGGTCTTGCCTTTCTCTTCCTTATGCCCACCATGAGCTGAACAACAACATCGCCCGCTGCTTCGCTCCAGAAGTAGCTTCGAACCCACCAAATCCAGAAGGTATGTTTGCACTCTCATCCTCCCCATCCCCCCTTGCAAATGCGACGGTTTTTATATGATTATACAAACGTTTAAAATTCAATCTGTCAATCCCCCGAAGTCACCTCTGGTGGTTGTTGACGAGACTAAATGTAAAGAGACTTATGATTTACGCCTCTCGCATCACTGCACATTGCTACACATTCATTCAGTCGCCTAAGATCAACGCGCTGACTCGAATGAAGAAACAGAAATATATCTTCGGATAAAATCGCCATAATGGCTTCATCCACGCAAGCGGCTGCCACTGTCGAAGAGCCGTTCCCAATCTTCACCGTTGCCCACAAGTACATCCTTTACGATGTGGACACGGTATCACACGCTCGCGCCAAGCACAACATCACGGGCGTGCTGATTGGTGGCCTTCCTCAAGCGCCGCAGCAGAACGTGTTCTCTGGCATTCCTCTCGAGCTCATGCCGGAAGAGGCTCGTCTGCTCGTCGAGAAGGGTGTTGCGTACATCGTTGATGATGTTAAGGCACACAAGGAGAACATGCTTGGCAATGGACTGGCGCCCGAGGAAAGGCGGGCGTTTCAGAATGCTTTGAGAAAGCAAGGCTCTGCCGCTGCCAAGGATGCTGAGAGGAAGATGGAAGAGAGGAAGAAGGGTGCGCTGGAGAAGAAGTTTGGCAGTAGTGATTGGAATGATATCCCTGAGGACATGCTCCTCTCCGCTGGTAAACGAAATGGCAAGAAAGGCAAGCGTGCTGGCAGCAGGACGCCTGTTGCTCACAGTGCTGCTGCTTCGGGTACTGCCACTCCGGCTGAAGAAGTCGAAAGTCTCTTCACACCCCCGGTTGACACGCCGCCCGCTTCTGGTCCGCCCATGAGTGGTCCTCCTCGTTCTTCCTCTACGGCGCCGTCATCGTCAGAGCCCACCCCATGGGCTGTCACTCCTGCGACGTCCACGCCTCCACTCAATCCCGTGCCGCCACCTCCGCAAGAAGCTCTTCCACTTCCAGAGGTTCCTTCGTCGTATCCTTTGTTCAAACACTTGCACGAGAAGTCATACTTCATGTCCCCAGGACTTCGGTTCGGATGTCAATACACCGCGTACCCTGGTGATCCACTCCGATTCCACAGCCACTTCCTCTGCAGCGGCATGGACTGGGATGAGGAGTTCGACCTTCTGGACATCGTCGGTGGAGGTCGTCTGGGCACAGGTGTCAAGAAAGGTTATTTGATCGGAGGTCAGGAGCCCCATGGAGACGACGATGAACAGAAGGACGTCAGAACCTTCTGTATCGAATGGGGTGGTATGTAAAATCTGGTCAGCTTCACATGCAAACGAAAGAAACGTCTTCACAGACCTCAAACCAGACCTCACTCTTTCACATGATCCCAATTGTCCATTCTCACATGCCTAACCCAAGCTGCCCGCCGCCTGCAAGGCTCATAATAATAGCAAATCAACTCTCTCCACCCCACTCATTCACTTCCTCGCGCCACTCCCATCACCTCCATAGTCATTCGCTGCCATCGCCACCATGGACATCAATCGTTTTCGCCCTCGCCTCAGCGCAGAACTAATCAGAAGTGACAGCAGTACCTTCGCCCCCCTCGCGGCCTCCACCTACACCCTCACTACCACCACCCAAGGCCCCCTAGGCCCTCCCCCCTCGCGCCTCCCAGCGCCGCCTCCAGCACCACCACACAACCCAGACCGTCTGGGAAACCCCCACAACTCGCCACACCCTCTCTTCAGCACCAGTAGCAACTCCTTGAACCCTTACCACCCCCACCAGCAAACAGGTAAACCGCTTCTCCCCACCTAAAATCCCCTCCAGCACAATTACCTAACACCAACCCACCCTCCAGCTCCCCTCCGCCCACGCACCATGGGCTACGAACCCCTCCCCCTCCACCGCACCACCTCCTCAGCTTCCACACCCACCGCGATGCGAAATTTCAGCCGGCCAAGCTACGCTTCTTCTTCTTCGCGGCGGACGACGCCAATCCACAAGGGGCTGCGCAGAGTGCGCTCGAGGAGTGTTTTTGTGGGGACTGAGGCTGAGGCGAGCGATTTGCCTGCTTTTCCGGTAAGCTGGGGGGATGAGGAGGATGATGGTGATGGTGAGGGTTCTTCGGTCGAGACGCTGATTCGATATGATACGGCGGGGACGAGGGCGAGGAGGCTTTTTAGGGGGTTGAATAATAATCCGGCCTTGGAGGTTGCGTTGGCTGAGGTCAAGCTGCAGCAGGAGGTGGATGAGGGTCAGAGGGAAGGTGTGAGTGAGACTGAGGAGTTCGATGATTATTACGATGACTACGACTACAACTACAACTACAACAACCAAAAAGAAAAAGAAAAACAAGACGAGAAAGAAAGAGAAGAACCTTGCAAAAAATGCCACAGCATCCGACGAGCCCTCCTCAAAAACCCTGCATGCTGCATCGAGCGCCCCAAAGCCGGCAAAGCGTGCCGGAAATGCTGGAGAGATTTTCTGGCCGACAGTTTGAGGCAGGAGAAGAAGAAGGAGGATTGGATGTGTTGTGTGGTTTGTGGGAGGGAGTTGTTGATGGAGGATGTTAGGAGGTTGGGTGGGAGGGGGATGGTTGTCAGGTGAGTTCTCTCCTTTTTGGTGGGCTTTACACGTTTAACTGATGCTTTTGAATTTATAGATACAGTTTTAAGGTTGCGAAAGAAGTGTTGAGGGGCTCTATTTCCATGGGTTTTTTAAGGAATGTACATGGGTAGGGGATATCTGCTAAGAGAGATCGAGGAACGGTTGAGGATGAACACGTTTTGAACAAGATTTTGCGGACATGCATTCGACGATTTTCACGAGCATGCATTCGACAACTTCTACGAGAATTAGTTCGACGACTTCTAAGAGCAAGGAAAAGACACTCGGACTTGGGTACGGTTCTAACGATTTTTGAACGAGATAGGGTCGTAGATGGAATACAGAGACACGACCAAGAACTTCTTCGCTTTTTGCTCTCTTCACGTCTCCCGCCGAGACAACACATAACATCAAAAGTGTGTTTGTATCTTACAAGATCAAGCAAGCTGACATGGCGCTAGAGAAATACTCTTTTGATCAAAGAGCAAGAATTGTCAAGATACCCAGGTCTCTGACCGTAGCTTCACCAGCTCGCCTACATGCTCGTCTAGACTCTCCTGGACTATAGCTCACTGGGACTTAGCTATAAGGCTGTTCGACTGCTTTGTTGCAAGCTATATGTAGTCGATGTGACCGGACACACGTCCGTGAATCCAGACTTTGAGACTGCAGCTTTGCAATCCTTCTCACCCAAGACTCTAAGGCGCGGCAAGCAGCGAGCGAGCATGAAGGTGATGTCTTGGTAGGTCGAGACTCCGCTTCAGATATTGCTGACTTGGTTGAGGAGGGATCAAGTGGAAGTGTGCTGCAGCATCGCCACGTCTTGTGTGCCCAGCAAAGACTTCACAGGTTGCTTTTACGTTGCATTCGAAGGGTTGAGTCACTTCATGAACATCGGCGATGGATGTGTAGACATGGTAATCACTTCCACAAAGAGCAAGCACTGAAAAGTGCCAATTTCCCAATGACGGCTTCACCAAGGCAAGAAGACCAGGATTGATATAGGCCAGAGAGCCGCAAGAAATTGGGGACTCGTAATGCTCATTTGCACGGTTTGCACTTCTGATCATCTGCAACAGGATAGTGCCATGATCAGCAGACAACAGGGAAAGATTATTGGCCCTTCCCCGTCAGCCGCATGAAAGGGACGCGAGACGGATTCCATGGCTCACCAGCCGAAGGATGCATATGCGGAGAGCAGAAGATGGGGAAATAAGCATGGAGCGGTTACGTTGCTGGCGGATAGTGGGTAACGTTAGGAGAATGACAGACAAGCTGCAGGAGGATTTGAGTGATTTTACTGGTGAGAAAGGAGCTCAATTACTCGCAAGCGAGCGAGAAAATGGGCATGGGTTCGCGTCGGTTGGCGGGTTAGTGCCCATGCTGTTGGGTATTTGAGCTTGGGAAACTTGACTCGAGCGTTGACTGTGCATGCTATGTTAGAGTCGTTTGCAGTTGCAAGCAGGCTCGAACATGGTGAGAACAGGCACCCTGCTTCGCCTGCTTACACCTTGCATTCAAGCGAGAGCGGTGAAAAAGACACTAAATGGAGTGCATGCATGCGCGGAGAGTCGGAGCTTGGGCATTTGACGTGTCGCTGGACAAGCCTCCAGGCTTTTTCATGGCGTTTAGGGATGAGAATGTCAGGAGGACGGTTTGCCCAGCGGTAAGACGTATTTTGAGATGAAGTCAGCTGAGAAGAATGGACGGTACTCTTCGGGGGTCGGGCGATCTACCCGATCCATCGCTGGTCGTGTTTTCTTAGATGAAGAAGCAAACAAGAATTTCAGTGTGCCCGTGCCCGTTTGAGATGTAGTGATGGCGGCACGGGTAGTTCGAATACAGGTCTGCTCGATCTCTTCGACGGTAGGGGGACCTGCATCGTTTCGGTCTAGGATCAAGGTTCAGAGGTATCCGTGATCTACCAAGGTGTTGCGTGTTTTGCAGAAAAATCGTTGACACTAGTATATAGTGGTCATGACTCGGAGGTCTGCTGGCTCTCTGCAGGATGTAAAGGAGGATGAGACCGCGGGATGTTTTTGAGAGTGGAATGAATATGCCGCTATTGGTGGCGTACGTGGTTGGATGCTCATCGGCCGAAGGCGGCGGTACAGCGATGCACCAAGCGGTACGTATCGAGAGAGTACTCGCATGAGGCAATCAATCATGCTTTGTACCTGATAATTCCAGATTCTGGGTCCCACCGTTGCTGATGGGGTCCAATGTAAAGTGGCCTCTGGCATGCCCGTGGGGAGTCTGGAGCTGTCTTTCTTGCTGAGCGTGATGCGGTGCAGTATACTATACCGAGCAACCTCGGCATATTTTCCCATACGATGAGTTTGTACGACAAGGGTATTTGCCAGGAGGAATTACCACAAATGTGAAATGCTCGAGAGGCTCCTGAATCTTAATGTTGCAGCCTTACGGAAATATCATCACGATTCACTATGTTGCTCAAACGTTAGTCTGAAGCCACATTTCCCTGCCGATCACAAAGAAGATCTGAAACTATGAAGGACTTCAAAATAATGTACGCAAGGTAAACGATCGCGGTGTTATTGAGCTATTGTACCAATTCGCTACACTGCTCGCTTCACTACTGCACACCATGCGAACAAGCAACACCGAGGTCTACAGGCGAACTTTGCCACAGCGAGGTGCGCTCCCTTGCTCAAGTGCCGTGAGCAACACCATCCCCAAAGCAATAGCAAAAAACGCGTGCTCTCTCCACAATTGCAGTCGATCCCCACTCCTCTAACCAGCGGCATATCGACGACCAAACTACCGACTGTCGACAACATCCTTCTCACACTCTTTGCATCAGCCACGATGCCGAGAGGTCGAGACCCTGTGAACTCTCGATACCTTGTCCCTGGTGTGTGTCTTTTGCTCGGTCTGGTGACCACTCCGGTGGTGCTCGGCCTGGTAGACTGCCTCTAGCCTACCTACAGGCTGCAGTAACTAGTTTACTGTCCTGTACTTGCTTGGGACCGGTGCACGCCGCTGCCGCATACTACTGTAGACTAAACCCTGGTCGCACGTGCGGACCGTCGCGAGATGCGAAATGGAGGATCGTCCGACTTTTTGCATTTAGCCAATTTAACCGGGCACGAGTGAGAGGTATGTCTCCGTGTCTCTGATGACGAAGAGCGGCGTGGAAACACGTATTTGTAACTTCACAAGCGAGAGTCGATCAAGCTCCATTCTCCTGCTTGCGTCCCTGAAGTCATTACGGCTCGCCTTTTAAATGAGTTGTTTTGACCGCTTGATTGGCCATCTCACCTCCTACCAAGGCGTTCGTCTCATGCACATCCTGCATCCTGCCGACTTTTTTGCTTCCAGCCACGAGGAGCGCGTGCCGGATGCGGCCCATTTACATCCACCCAAAAGGAAGACTTCTTGTCAATCACGACAACGATGGTGTGGTCGAAGTCTCATGTCCACCAAGCCTTTCAAGCT
Source organism: Cladosporium sp. MBC 237 (assembly GCA_030772445.1). NCBI lineage: Eukaryota > Fungi > Ascomycota > Dothideomycetes > Cladosporiales > Cladosporiaceae > Cladosporium > Cladosporium sp. MBC 237. The sequence goes on along the minus strand of JAPHCH010000030.1, from coordinate 114,564 downwards.
CCTTTCACCCTGAACTTTACACTGGTGGGCACCCGGGCTCGCCAGTCCATCTAGATATATTTCGAGTCCGCCCAAGGATTGCCGCTTGGGCTCGCGCGTGGCGTGTCCACTCGCCTTAAATCATACTTCTGGCAATTCCCGAGCCGCATAGTCGTGTACGGGTTCATTCTGCTGCCCGGTGGTGATGCTTGGCTCGACAAAGCCGATCTCACCTTGACACAGAATAGCAAGTTGTGTGATGGCTGGAGGGGCGAATTGCAACTGCATCATATGGACGTGTGTGATCTGCGGATAAGGTCATAGACTCCTGGGCAAACATGGCAACCTCGCGGCCTCGTGCATGGGCAACACGCAATGGGCGAATGCTGTCAAGGCGGACCGCGTCTCCCCAGTGTGCCTGCGTTTGGACATCTGATTTTCTGCACGCAATCTGCGCTGGTGTGAGCTCAGCGTGCTCAGCCAACCCTTCTAGAGTGCCCCCCATCACCGTGAAGGTGCGTCGACGGACAATCTATGCCGAGAGCAGCCTAGCTGCCTCATGATGTCCCATGTCCGTGTTCGCCGGGCCCTCGTGGCCATGCACCCTGGCCGTGTTGGCTATCCTGGCCAGTGCATCAGTCTAACGCAGCCTTGATGGCTTAGCCGCCTCGCTTTCCCCAGCTTTGCAGAACGCCCAGTCCGGAGAGGGTCTCTGCATCGGGTGGGCGGCGGCGGGGTGTGGTAGGAATCTGCAGACAGAAATGGGTGCCCGTGTGAGCGAGCATCTGTACCTCGCAGATTGGCTTCGAGGCCGCTTTTTTGTACCGGGCAGCGCCCTCCACCCGACAAGGCCATAGACTTACTTGTCACCCTTACTGCTGCTGTCACCGTCTCCAACAACATTATTATTACCCTTTTATGTGCGCATTCTGGACGCCCAGCACCTCGCCCAAAGCATAGATAGCATGATCGCCATCCGGCGGTGTTGGTAAGGCGGCTAAGCGAGCCTCCAAGCTCCACGTTCTCGCCCCCAGTCATCAGTCGTCCGTGTGCCGAGGACCCATCAGCACAGCAGCGCAGCAGGGCCCGAAAAATGCTGTCCACGAGCCTCCACCACCATCCCGTTCGTTTTGGCAGTCCTACCATGGCGATGCATCATCCTCATCTGCCGCAACAGCAAATGCAAAGCGGCTTGGATACGCTTGCGGAGAGCTCGCAGTACGCGCTGCAGCAGATGCATCGCCAACAGCAGCAACACTCACAGCAGCAGCAGCAACAACCGCCTCCTCCACACGGCCCGCCCGGCCTCAACGGTGACAGACCTCCCATCAAACACCGCCAGAGCTTCGGTGCGGAGAGTATGAACAGCTCAACCCAGGGTGAAAAGAAGACTGGCCGCAGTGCCAGCAGCGGGCAGCCGGTGAGACGACGCATCAGCCGTGCGTGCGACCAGTGTAACCAGCTCCGAACCAAGTGCGATGGCAAATCACCATGCGCACATTGCACGGAATTCGGTTTGATCTGCGAATACGTGCGCGAACGCAAGAAACGTGGCAAGGCCTCGCGCAAGGACATCGCGGCCCAGCAGGCTTCCGCCACCACCAATCGAGACGAAGCTGGAGGTGGCGTTGATGGCAAAGATGCCAGTCCCAAATCCGCCAACGAGCAATCTTCCGACGAGCAAAGTGTCGAAATCAAAGACAAGCCCCAGCAAGGTGTCAAGCGACGAAGGTCCAGCACCACTTTCCCACCGCCGCAATTGCCTCCGCCACCACGATCTGGTAGCATCAGCACTGCCGACACCATGCACAACCTGCCAAGTCTCGAACAAGGTGGCTCTGTCACCATGCATCCCGTAGCTGACCAACAAAGGCAGCAACCTCGAAATATGTCTATCGACCAGCAGACACCTGGCATGCCTCTTCCGACCCCTCAGCTGCCTCGTGTCGCCATGCCAGATCGTAATCTAATGGGAGAGTACGGCTCCATCGACGACTACCACCGAAGCATGATCCATCCCGGCGCACCAGTCACTGGTCATAACATCCTCCATAGCGGCGCGACCGCAATGCCGGGCTCAATGATACAGGGCGGAACCATCACAGGCTATCCAGAGAGCCAATACGCCGTCCCATCACCTGGCAGCCAAAACGGCATGAATAATACGCAGTTTAGGCTAGGCGAATCTCCTATGTCGGCCGGCTTCCTTGGTCAGTCACCCGTGGCCGGGTCACCAGGATGGATGTCACTCCCATCGCCTACAAATAATCTATACCCTCATATGCAACACACCCAGAGTCATCAGATGTTGCGATACCCGGTGCTACGCCCAATCCTGCCGCACATTGCCGCAATCATTCCCGTCAGCCTTGCCTGTGATCTCCTCGAGCTTTACTTTTCCAGCACGACTTCGGCTTTCATGCAGCCACAATCGCCTTATATCCTTGGATATGTTTTCCGCAAGCGATCCTTCTTGAGACCCCACAACCCCAGGATCTGCAGCCCAGCTCTTTTGGCAAGCATGCTTTGGGTAGCTGCGCAAACCAGTGAATCAGCATTCTTGACGTCTCCTCCTACCGCACGCGGCAAGATCTGCCAGAAATTACTTGAACTGACCGTCGGACTTCTCAAACCACTTATCCATACCTCCAGCGACTCGGCGGCGGCAGCGTATGGTACGAACACGGTCGTAAACGGCGTAGCACTTGGTGGATTTGGCGTTTCGATGCCATCAACCGTCCACGACATGGAAGGCGGCTCACCAGGTGCCACAGGCGCGTTGGATGACGTCGCGACATATATTCATTTGGCTACGGTTGTATCTGCTAGCGAATACAAGGCCGCAAGTCTGAGATGGTGGAATGCAGCTTGGACACTGGCAAGAGAATTGAAACTTGGCAGGGAGTTACCACCAAATGCAGACACGGCGCCTGCGGCCGATGGTGCGGACGGGCCAGGTGACGCGGCTGGAGAACACGAAGGTATGGCCATGAATGGACACACCCAGATGAATGGACCTGCGCCCAGCATGCTTGGCCAACCCAGTCCGCCTGGGGTGTACTCTGAAGAAGAGCGAGAGGAACGTCGCCGAATTTGGTGGCTCTTGTACACAGTAGACAGGCATTTGGCTCTGTGTTACAATCGGCCACTTTTCTTGTTGGACGTTGAATGTGATGGATTGCTGCAACCAGAACACGACGGAATCTGGCAGGCTGGCGAATATTACCCGGGAGAGGGCCACAACGAGTCGACATATTTCCGGCGTCGCGGACCAACCTTTGAATGTACCGGCCATACGATCTTCGGCTACTTCCTTCCTCTGATGACAATCATGGGCGAAATTGCAGATCTCAATCATGCACGCAATCATCCCCGATTTGGCCTTCGATTCCGAAACCCCGGCGATTGGGATGATCATGCGATAGAGATTAGCCAGCAATTGGAAGCATATGGTCGGAGTCTGAAAGAATTCGAAGCACGGTACTTGAACTCAGCACCTCCTGCTGAGCCTAAGATGGGTGCAGACGGCCAGCAGCACCCAGAGGGCGGCCATCATGATGCGAATACCCCGTCCGTACGTTCCGTCGGCACGAACAACTCCGCTCAACGCATCAACGAATCCCAACTTCAGACGAAGATCGTCGTTGCATACGGGACACACCTGATGCATACACTACACATTCTTCTCAACGGCAAATGGGACCCAATATCATTACTTGACGATAACGACCTCTGGATCTCATCGCAGAGCTTCATTTCGGCAACATCTCACGCTGTGTCCGCTGCTGAAGCGATCAATGACATCCTCGATAACGACCCCGACCTCAGCTTCATGCCTTTCTTCTTTGGCATTTACCTTCTTCAAGGCAGTTTCCTCCTTTTGCTGATCGCAGACAAATTGCAAGGCGAGGCTAGCCCCAGCGTTGTCAAAGCATGCGAGACCATCGTTCGCGCCCACGAAGCCTGCGTTGTCACGCTCAGCACCGAGTATCAGGTAAGATAGACATCGAGAAATAACTCCCTACCTTGTCCATCCACTAATCCCTTTAACAGAGAAGTTTCCGCAAAGTGATGCGCTCCGCTCTCTCGCAAGTTCGCGGCAGAGTACCAGAGGACTTTGGCGAAAGCCAGATGCGCCGACGCGAGGTCCTCTCCCATTACAGGTGGTCCGGTGACGGCACGGGTCTTGCCCTGTAAATTTACGAGGAAGCTGTACGATGTGTTGTGGATTATTGCACACAATCATTGTTTTCATGCAAGGTAATGTATGAACGAACTCTGGCAGTTTTTATGAGCTAGGGATCTGGCTGCATTCTCACGGGTATGATGGGGACAGAAAGAAAACACGCAAAACAGAGATGGCTTTTATGGCTTACGTTGGGGATTCTGGACGGTGTTTCTGAGATACCCTTTGGAACTTTGCTTTTGGATTTTGATTTTGATGTATATTGATTGTATCTTGAAAACGAAGGATCCATTCCGCGCATGGAGCTTTCGCCAAATTTTTGGCTAATGTCTTTTTCTTGCGGGTATCTCGGAGAGGTCTATGGCCTTGGTCAGCCTCCAATTCGGGTTTGTCTACAGAGTATGTCTGCTATAACTCGAGTGAAGCTAATCCTTCTCAACAGAAGCGTTGGCTATGATCATGTCCGTTTGGAAAATGCGAGACCATCTTATGTGCAGATTCCGTCATCTGATGAGCAAGAATTCTACCACGGCTTCGTGAGAATCCACGTGCCGATCGAACAAGAAAGGCTAGTCAATTGCGTCGACATCGGGTGTGGTGATCGGGCGTTTAGATCTCGCCACCGTCTTGGCTGAACGAATATGTTGTATTCGGAATTTCCAGCTCCTCGCCTTGAAAGGCATCAATGTAGGCGACGCGTATTATATCTACACGAATCCTCATGCGCGCTGTTTCCCACTCGCGAAATTCCAAGCACTCCCTGATAAGGCGCAAAGCATTCCCAGCAGAACTCGTGGTCGCATTTCGTGCCTTGGACAAAGGATTAGCGTGCGCACGGATTCAGAATGTCAAAGTCATGGATCGGTTCACTCACAGGTAACATGATCGCAGCCAGTGTACTTATCTATGTTGACACCACACCTTGGACACGGCCGAGACTTCTCTTTCACAGCCTTCTCCGACGCAGCCTCTTCTTGCTTTCGACGCTCGATGTCCCGATCGATTTCAGCCGCGCGCTGCTTCGCCTCAAGGTACCCTTCCCATGTCGCGTTTTCGTGGAAAGGGACTTCGCATGAGCAGTAGCGGGACTTGCACAGTGGACAAGTTGAGATGTTGCCGTCGTCTGGGACGAAGTATGCTCCTGTGTTACGGATTAGTATGATAGTCGTGCTGGACACCAACCGGTTGATGGTTTTACGAACCCCAAGAGCATTCCGCGTTTGGGCAGGCGTGGTATTCTTCTTCTTGCTGCAGAGCTTGTTTGGCGGCTTTGTCGAGATATCTAGGTGGTGCTTGAGGTTAGTAACACCAGACGTCTTTGAGCGCATCGTGGCAAATGAGACTTACTCCTGATACGTAGCTTCCGAAGCCAGCTCACGAATCTCGGACTCCACGAGTGGTTTGCGGCATTGAGGACATTCGACGGAGTCGAAAGCTTTGCTTTCAACCTCGCTGCGGAGATGTTCGTCCCAGCAATCGAAGCAGACTTCAGAAGGATGCTTCAATTCGCGCCCAACGGCGTCTGGGTGAGGTAGTTTGGGGAGTCGATCTTCGGGAATTTCGCTGAGGCATATGACGCATTCCACGGTTGAGGGTACTTTTGACTTCTTGAGAGTGGATGTCTTGTTCGCGTGTGAACTTTTACGGGCTTTTCTCCAGCTTTTGCCGTCTTGTTCGAGGATCAGGTCTGGTGTGCTGCTGGATTGTATATCAGGATCATCTCTTACGCGGGCACGTTTGCCCGGAGCGGTCGAGGTGGGAGCCATGGGAAGTTGAGAAATTGTACTTCTGCGTGGCAAGCAGGGGGGCTGGTTGTGGTGTATTGGCTTGGGTTAGTCGGCAAGACAAGAAAGTATGCATGAGTGTCTAGTATGAAGGAGTCGACACCAGGAGGATCATGTGAATGATGAAACGACTACATGAGGCATCTCACATCATGGGTTGCTTGACTTCACATGCAGAGACTGTCCCGGATCACTTTCACTTACATGTAAGTGACGATCATGTGATCAATTTGAGGAACATAGTATTATGTAGAGACAGCCAAACTACATGCAGATACTTTGCTCTACCAAGGTTGAATTGCGGTAGCACGAATGACTTTGCCCTGGTCATGATCGCGCTTACCCTCAACAACGTCCTTGATGAAGTTTCCGCCTTCGGAAGGATCAAGTGCGCCCATCTGATTCGCGTTAGTGAAGGCTCATGATAATCACGGAAATGAGACTCTCTCACCTTCTTAAGCTGCTCCGGGCCAATGCCAGCTAATCCCGTCGCAAGAAACCCTGGAGAAATCGCAAACACCTTAACTCCATCATTCTTCAGCATCTTCGCCCACTCACGCATGAGCATGTTCAAGCCAGTCTTCGAGCTCCGGTAAGATACAACGGGATTTGCAACCGGTGGTTTGGGCCAGCCGGCTTCGGGTGAAGCGTTCAATCTGGCGAGAGGCGGGTAGTCGAAGTTCTCGGTTTCTGTGAGAGCTGATGTACCGCTTGTGACAAACATCAGGCGTGGCTGGGAGGACTTGAGTAGTAGAGGGGTAAACTCGTGTGTCATGACATGTGTGCCGGCCACATTGACATCCCAAGCGGCGTTGAATGCCTCGCGAACAGTCATTTTGCCTTGTGCTGCCGCAGGGTCAAAGCTGGCGCCAGCATTGTTGATCAGCACGTCGACTTTGCCGTGTTGCTTGCTGACATTTTCGAAAGCTTGACGAATGGAATCGTCTGATGTGATGTCAATCTGGAGGCTGCTGAGGTTGCTGTTGCTGGTTGGGATTTCTTGCTTCACAGAAGCGATCGCGTTTTCGGCGTTGGCAACAGACCGACTTCCCACGATGATTTCGTAGGCTCCATTGGACTTGTATAGAGCCTTGACGACTTCGAGCCCAAGACCTTGGTTGGCGCCGGTGATGAGGATGACTTGCTTGTCTGACATGGTGTCGTTGATTTGAATTGTCGTATTATGTGTCGTTCGGAGAGTGGCATTTTTCCATTGAACGGGAATGTCAGCACTGTATTTGTAGTTTCTCAAGGTCGAGGTTGGAAGGTCCAATCACTAAAGTCCGTCATTTAAGGCCGAAAGATTGACGGTCACAGACCCGTTACCGCCAATCAGCGCGAAAGCATTCAACGCATTCAGCTGTGAACGCAACGAAGGGTGAAGCTTTGACAGCCACTCGATCAAGCCACAATTCCTCTATAGGTATATGTGCGTCGTGAGGTGTGGTAAAACCGATGCCGAACTCCCGGGCTGGACTTAGGAGGAGGTACTGACTGCGAAGGGTGGATGCACCATGCACGATGATGACGATGTCGCGAACTCTAAACCTCGAATTCAGAGTTCCAGCTCAACTTGCACGCAGGGCTCCACCAACAACGCGTACGTGCTGACCGAGTGCAATTCCAGGCCAAATTCAAGATGTGCGAACGACTGTTGATCTCGTGAAGTCACTCGGGATCGGACTAAGTAAGCTATCCCCCCCGTGGAAACCAACGAATGTCCAGCCGGTTCAAACTACCTCACTTAACCAAACCCGACTATCCGAAGGCTCCCAGCACGCGGATATGACCAAAGTACTCGTTTTTGGTGCTGGTGGAGTTGGCTGTATTTACGCTCTAATCCTCTGGAGAGCTGGCGTCGAAGTCACTGCCGTCTGTCGAAGCAACTACCACCAAATCAACAGCCACGGAATCACCGTTCGATCGAAGAAATGGGGCGCTTGTCTTGCCCGTCCCAACGCAGTCCGTACAGCAGAAGAGGCCGTAAAATACGGCCCTTTCGACTACGTTCTGGTCTGCAGCAAAGCCTTCCCAAACACTGCTAAGCTCATCCGAGCAGCTGTCACCGAAGACACAGCGATAGTGCTCGCCCAAAATGGCATCGGTATCGAAGCCGAGTATGCCGTAGCCTACGCAAATAATACGATCATATCTGGAGCTGTCTACTTGCCCACAACACAAGTCGAGCCTGGTATTATCGAACACGGGACGCCACTTGAGCGCTTCGAGATTGGAACATATCCAGCCAACGCCAACGCAGAAGCAAAAGCCAAAGTCGACATACTAGCTGAGATTTTCAAAGAAGGCGGTGGTACTTGTGTACCTTACGATGATATTCAAGGTCAACGCTGGTATAAGCTCGCTCTCAATGCGGCTTTCAACCCCATCACGGCATTGACTCTCTGCGACGATGCAAACTTCCTTCGATCGTCCGAAGGTGCACTGAGGGTGGTTAAGGATGTCATGTGGGAGATTGGAGCCATTGCGAAGGCTCACGGGTACGACAACATCGACCAAGAGAGTATTGACCAGCAAACAGCGCGACATGAGGAAAGGATGACTACCGGTGGGAAGGAGCCTAGCATGTTGGTCGATATTAGACATGAGCGGCCAGTGGAAGTTGAGGCAATTCTTGGGAATGCTGTCAGGTTGGCTAAGGCGAAGAATGTAGACGTGCCGTTTCTGAGCATGTTGTATACTTTGACGAAGGCTAGGAACTTTTCTATCACGCAAGATGGTGGATGGAGGCCAATAGCGAGAGTTGATTGAAGGCTACGGGACATGTTCATAGATGAGCTGTGGGATTACCACAGAGAAAGATATTATTCCGTTATTGACTTACCTAACCTGTTCACATTCCGTACGTACCTGGATCTTCTCCTTCAGACGTCTGCTGTTTGTTTTGTGGTTATAAACAACACATCTTGCACGCTCATATCAAGCATTGGTGGTTTAGTGGTAAAATTAGCCGTTGCCATAGGAAGTCTTCACTTTCAATGATATCGGCTAGCCCCGGGTTCGATTCCCGGCCGATGCATTTTTGCCAGATCCATGCTCTGTATGAGAGGATATTGTTTTGGTCCTTTGCGACCTTCGAAGAAGAAGTGACGCTATCCGTGTGCTGTTGCAAATTGGGAGTAGTGAGTCGTTCGGTATCCGAGAGTTTGTGAGCTTTGTGGTCGAAGAAGCTACTGTCCTGGTTGGGGAAAATGTTCTTTGAATTGCGACTCATGCTGATGAACAAGCAACACTTGATGTAGACCGTGTAATTGAGAGAATAGCAAATATCGATAGAGTGGAAGATAGGCGAGAAGAATTGAAGATGACCTCGTTAGATCTGTGCACTCACTTCCATACGATGACGTCGCGCCTGCCAAATTAAGCTGCCTCTCGCACGTCTCCCGACCAACCACCCGCATCTCTAACGAATGTCATCTACTACTTCCCTCAATTACCCACGCACGAGCCGCATCATCTAGACCTTCGACACTTTACAGCTGCATTTAAATTACTTGCGACAGAAACACCAAACAGTATCAACCAACTGTATACATCAACCGCAAACATGCCACCAAAACGCCGTTCCACCACCCGCACCGCATCAAACTCTCAGCAAAGCACCCTCTCTTTCAATGGCAAAAACAGCCGGATTACGAAGACACAACAACAGAAGCTGCAGGAAGGCAAGAGCCTAGACAAGAAAAAAGAGATTCTCCTCGACGAGGTTGTGAATTCCAAGGATGCCCATCTTGAAACCGAGGAGCCAACGACAGCCGACAAAGCGATTGAGCAACAAGCTGCCGTTGAGGTGCGCGCATTGGACGATGCTTCCAACACCAAGGCGGAGAAAGAATTGGACGATGGCTCAAAGACCGAAGACGTTCTTGGAGGTCGCGCACAACCCAGTGACGTTGGCGCTGTGGGTGGGCTGACTGGCTCGGGATGGGTTGGAGACGAAGAAGCGCGCGCACGCAAGATAACAGAAACGCAGATCAAGAAATTCTGGCGCGAGAAAGAGAACGCTAGGCTGGTGCCGCGAGTACATCAGCAGGATCTGAGTGTTCATGAGAAGGTGCTGAGAGAGTGGGATGTCAGTGGGGAGTACGGGGTAAGTTGTCTACAATCTTTCACCAAGAGACCATTCGCTAACGATCGATTATAGCCTTGCATTGGCATCGCGAGGCTAAAGCGCTGGAAGCGCGCTAACGTGCTCGGTCTCAAGCCACCGATCGAAGTGTTGGCCGTGCTCCTCAAGGAAATGGAAGGAAGCGACGACGCAGCGAAGGTGCAGAGAGCGTATGTAGATTCGCTGATGAGCTCGCGCTTTGTGGAGACTTAGACTCGCGAGACTGCGATGACGACTTTTACGATTTTGCTTGATTTGCTGCTTTTTGCTGGAGTTCATGGAGCTCTTTCTCGCTGCTGGGATACTCTCAGAGGGAATGAGGGAGGCATAGCGTGGCGTTAGGGCATGATGGGATTTCGACGATTTGTGAGTCTCGACTGGCTTCGCGTGTAATACTAGTATCAAAAAGTCGCGCATTTCGCATGCTCAGCATTTAATCCCACAACGCACTACTCTACGGACGTCCAAGCGAGTCATAGCCATGATATATTTCGTGATTCTATTTTTTGCGTCATCCTGTAAAGAGAGCAAGAGCCTCTGTCGACCCTACAGGAGCCACCTCTATCGTCACCGAGCATTCTTCAGCTGGAAACACTCGGCTCCTTGCCCTCCTTCAAAGGCAGGAAGATTTTCGTCCACAGCTCGCTGGCCTCACCAACGGTATACGAAAGGTCGACACCCGCCATGCTCGCATCATCACCGCCAGCCATGGTGTCCAATTGCGAGATAACATTGTCCAAAGCAATCGCCTTACCGACCGCTTGGGTAGCAGAAGGGTCGAGGTTGACGTGGACAACGTGGATGTGGAAGTGGTAGTATGTTGGCTGGTCTGCGGGCATTTGTTAGCAACGAGCGGCAACGAGAGAGAAGTCGATCAAACCAACAGTGAATGTAAAACTTGAGCATATCGTTCTCTACGCCTTCGTACAAACTCTCGACGGCCTTGGTGAGGGTGGCGCGTAGATGCCTGAGCCAGGGAACGTCTTTCTTCTTGAGATCTCTCACACTCCAGATATCCCGCCTCTCGACCAAGGCGAGTAAGTGCAGGCCACCAATTGTCGTGCGGTCCCAGTTCAAGTCCGGCAGTAGTAGGAAGTCATCTTTGGCATCGGCTTCTTTGGAGCGGTAGAGAACATTCTCTTGCTCTTTCCGGCCCTCGAGGATATTGAAGACCCAGTTTAGTTTGCCTTCTTCGCGGTACCGTTGCATGTAAGGTCGGATGTGCTTGGTGTAGATTTCAGGTGTTTCGAGGACGACGCGCGCTTGTTGGAAGGAGTATTTCCTGATGTGACTGTCTTTGCATGGGTAGATCAAGTTGATCTTGAGGTCGGGCGGCGTTGGTTGATCGAGGGTTCCATCGGGGAGCGAGTTGGCCATGTACCAGTGATAGATGTCGTTGGCGCCGAGGTTGTTGACGTGAGTGATAAGCCGGGAGAAGGATGAGAGGTAGGATTCATCGCTGCTGAATGCTGATCTTTCCGCGAGTAAGAGGGCAGGCTCGCCTCCAATCGTTCCTTGGAGGACTGCACGTCGACCGCCTTGGTCTTGATTGAGTAGTTTTTGAAATTTGAAGCGTGTGATTAAGGCGTTTGCCGAGCAATTGTCGGATTCCATTTTCTTGAGCAATGTAGATTGGCCGAGTGGTGTGTATTAGTTCACTTGGCGTTTCAATGATTTGATCTTTATGTCGTTTGTATACGAACGAACGTGACTTCTTGAGGCCTGAGTGCTGTTTCGGATCGCGGCCATACCCGTGCCGGTTTGAAGTGAAATCACAAAATCACAGACAAGCGCGCGCAGCAACATTAGCGCCTGCCTGCCGCCCGCTGCCGGTTCAAGGCATTCTTGCCTGCTGCTCACCCTTCACCACTAGGCCACCCTTTACACCTCTCACACCCACAACACCTTGAGTATACTGCGACCGGAACACCAACTTCACTTACGAGACATCTCTGGTCATATCATTGCACACTAGCGACTGCGCGGTTGCCCACCATGGCTCTCCCCTCGCTCTTCCGCGTCCCTAAGCCAAAGGTAAGACTCCCAGTCGCAAGTCCTTCTCCCATCCCACGCGCATACCGACTGACACCTCCAAAAGTCCGTCCTAGGCTTCATTTCTCTTCGCTCCGCCACTGAGCTCATCTTCCTCACCCTCCTCTTCAACAAAATCACCGGCCTCTACGGCATCCTCGCCATCTTCACGGGCTATGACCTCAACGCGCTCCAGCTCAGCCATTACGTCTACTCCCTCGTCGTGCTCGGCTTGATCGCATGGCTATTCTCCGCGATCAGGCAGCCTGAGCAACCGCTCAAGGTCGTCGGACTGGCATTCATTCTCATCGTGGACTCCATCGTCAACGCCATGTACACTAGCTTGTTCGGCGCGAGTTGGTTCATCGTTCTGGCACAACACTTGCAGGAGGGCGAAGTCAAGGACACCGTCCCCGGCGCCGGCACCATCGACGACACCGCCGGCTTCACGAGCCCCGAGCACAACGTCTCCAAGGTCGAAGTCGTCGCAACGCCCGCCGAAGGAGCAATTCCCGGCCAGGTAGCGACCGCCTACCCGCAAGAAGGCATGACTCTCGGCAGCGCAGTTTTCGAATCCGGCTCCATGGCTTCTCTGACTGTCATCTGCGTTCTCTGGATCATCCGCATCTACTTCTGCCTGGTGGTGCTGTCATACGCCCGCGGAGTCGTGCGATCATACATTCTCACGACTTCTAGCGGCTACACGCATAGCGACGACCCGACCATGGCCGAGAACCCATTCCGTGAGGGCAGAGAAGAGGGCGAGGGATGGAAGGGCAAGGCCGGTCGCGCCATGCTGCAATTCCCGACCAAGAGGTACTGGCTCGGCCGCGAGGAGAATGAGGGCGAGAACGAGTGGGTTCGCTCAACGAGCGGTCGTTTCAACGGCAGGAAGGACCTTCGCATCAAGGTTCCGGAGCCTGGTGTTGGCGAGAGGGAGAGGAGGGCAAGGAGCGGTACTGGTCCGCCTCCCCCACCTCCTCAGAACAATGTCAAGGCTCCCCAGTGAGTGAGTCTCTGTATGTAACTGCTTGGATAGAACAAGGACGTCAACATGCTGTGTTTCATGGAGTTGGATAAGGGTATGGTGGGTTAGGGAGGATGGGCGGGCATTGGTGCTCAATGATCATAACCAGCAAAGCATAATGTGTAGCACGCGTATAGTAATTGTATGACTTTATTGTAAAACGCAATGGGCTTTTTTTTCTCACCGCTGCTGTTGACCGTCTAAAAGACTTCTATTCGTAGACCATATGCACACGTACAAGAAAGGATAATAAAATAATAATAGCGGCAGGGCCCTGTTTTGCAAGAAAATGCAAGGACACAAACTCCTCAAATCCGCCCTTGCCTCCATTGTGGACCCCCCAATCAAAATGATTTCCAACGCGAGAAAGGAGAACGCCATGCTCATACTGTGCTAGAACATGCAAGGACACAAGCAATCGCCTTTTGCAAGGCTTCGGCGCTCTAAGCAGCGCCTTTTTCCTCGAGAAAGATAAAAATCCGCCAGCCTCGCCCTGCCTGGCTCGACTCCACCAGTGCTGTACAAAGCGTACGGATCGTGCTCATTCCACCCCAGGCGTGGTCGTGGGCGATGATGTCTGCTTCAACCATGCTTGCTGAACTACTACTTCTCGTCATGCTGCTCAGCACTGGCATCCGCCTTCGCTTTCGGGCTTGGGCTGGTTGACGTTCACGTCGATTGCTGTAGACTTAGTCAGTACTTGTGCATCAAACAAAAACTTCAATCCTTGTTTATACTCACTCTGGTTGGCCGCTTGCTGGCCCTCTCCCTCCATTCCAGGCAACGCTTGCGCAATGCGCTTAAACAGCACCTTGACATTATGCCCAACCTTCGCACTCGTCTCGACAAACAAGCAGCCCAATCTCTTCGCCTCGGCCTCGCCCTCCTCCGCCTTCACCTCCCTCTTCTCGCTCAAATCCGTCTTGTTGCCGACCAGCACGATGATGACGTCGTTGCCGCGCTCGCCGCGCACGTCGTCGACCCACTTGCGCGTCTGCTGGAAGCTCTTCTGCGACGTGATGTCGTAGACGACTACGGCCACGCTCGAGTCGCGGATGTACGAGGGGATTAATGAGCGGAAGCGCTCCTGGCCCGCCGTGTCCCAGAGCTGTAGCCGCACCGTGCGGTCTTCCAGGTACATGGTTTTGCTGAGGAAGTCGATGCCGATGGTCGCTTGGTAGGTGCTGTCGAAGGAGTCGTACATGAAGCGTGTGATGAGGGAGGTTTTGCCGACTGTTGGTTGCATGTCATGGTTAGCATTGTTGACTTGTCTTTGTGAGAGATGCTTCTATGGCGAATTGATTTCTTTTCGTCTCAGATTTTCAACACGGGAGGCGAGAAGGTCGTACCGGACTGCTCGCCCAAGAAGACCAGCTTGAACTTCTTGAGCGGGTTGGTGTAGGAGCCCACGCTTTGCGCCATGACGTCTGGATGTAGCGGTGTCGTCGCAAGGGATATGTGCGCGGTGAATTCGTAGGAGTGAGGCTAAGAAGGATGCGTCTATATTGTTTGTGTGTAGTGGAAGTGGTTGTATGAGGCGGCGGGATATTTGTGTGTTCTGTCGGTAGCAGCGGGGATACGGTCAGCTCATAATAAGTAAGGAGTGCTAGGAGTGCAGCCAGCCAGAGCCGGCCGAGCCACAAACGTCTCGTCTCCCTCTCTCTCTCTGAGAGTCTCGCGGCGCTGTCTGGGGCTGTGAAGGTCCGAGGCACGCTAGCGGGATAGATCCGTGAGCTTAATCGTGCATGGGTCCAGATTTTACAATTTCACTTCTTCCCCAAGTGAACTTCTGCATTTGGCGCAGTTTAGCGACTGGGATTTATTTTTCCGATTTCTCGCTTACAACACACAACCATGGCGGAGCCGACCAAAACCGCTCCGGCGACTCACAAACAGCCTTCGAGAAAAGGCAAGAAGGCCTGGCGCAAGAATGTCGACGTCGACGAACTCCAGCAGGGTCTCGCGAATGCCCGGGAAGAAGTGATTCTCGGCGGTATTATTTCTGAGCAGCCCGCGAGCGATCTTTTCTCCGTCGATGTTGCTGGTGATGAGAATGTCGGACGTAAGCAGAAAAGTAAGAAGCTGCTGAAGGCCGACGAGATCGTCGCCGAGCGTTCGGCCGTTCCTGGACTGGAGCAGCGCAAAAGGAAGGCCACCGGACCTGTGGTGGGAGAGAGCAGTGGCAAGAAGACAAAGGACAGCAAATACATCTCGAACTACGAGTTGAAGAAGCTGAGGAAGGCCGCCGACACTACTGGCGGAGTCGTCGTTGAGGAGTCCGCCGCACACGACCCATGGGGTGCACCAACTCCGTACAAGCACGCAGCGCTTGATTTCCTCGAGGAGAAGAAGCCCAAGGTCGCACCTAAAACTCTCCGTCAAGCGCCTGTCTCCCTGGCTGCTAACGGAAAACCTATCCCTGCCGTTCGCAAACCCGAAGGCGGCAAGTCTTACAACCCTCTGGTCGGCGAATGGACTGAACTTCTGGAGCGTGAAGGTGCCGAGGCTGTTGCGAAAGAGAAAGCTCGTCTTCTTGCTGAGGCGGAAGCAGAGGCTAAGGAGGAGCGTCTTGAACTCGAGAGGCAGAAGGTTGAGGCAGCCGAGCGCGAGGAGATCGCAACCGACTACGAGAGCGAATGGGAAGGTATCCAGAGCGAGGCCGAAGAACAGAACTACAGCACGAAGCAGAAGAGGAGAAAGACGCCCGCCGAGCGAAACAAGATCAAGGCGCGTAAGGAGCGGGAGCAAAGAGAGAAATGGGAGCAAAAGCAGAAGGAGAGAGCCGTGGAAGAGGCGCGGATCAAAGAGATCGCCGCAGAGATGTCGGCCAAGGATCGCGGAAAGAAGACCCTGGCCTTGAAGAAGGTGCAGGACTCCTCAGACGAGTCGGACGATGGCGTAGAGAAGCTCGCACGAAGAAGGTTCGGCAAGACACAGATGCCTTCCGCACCGCTGGAAGTGCAACTCCCGGACGAGCTTGAGGATTCTCTGCGCAGACTCAAGCCGCAGGGTAACTTGCTCACAGACCGGTACAGGAACATGCTGCTGAACGGCAAGGTCGAGGTCCGCAACCGCTTGGGTCAACAGAAGAAGCCCAAGGTGGAGCGCAAGGAGAAATGGAGTTACAAGGACTGGAAGCTCAAATAGAGATAGAACTACACGCTTGTCATATTTGTGCTGTAATAAAATTGGGCACAACCACATACCCTGCTTTCGATGCAAATACTGCCGCCACTTTCTTCAGCATCCATGTCTAGTCCGAACGAGGATCATTAAAAGTCTAGGAATGTACACAAAAAACAACCGGCTGGCCTTGGTAGGAACATGCACGTTTCATTCATCATATCTCAATCCCAGCATCTACACGAAACAGCGCCCCCTTTGCCACAAAAGAAAATCCGCTCAAGCACGGCGAACCTCCCAAGTAATATCCTTAATACTCACCTCCTCACCAGCCTTCTCATCGTAATCAAACCACTCTCCCTCGGTCAGATCTATACCCGTGAACTTCGTGTTAGACTCAATACCAGTGGCCTTGAAGTCGCCCTTTGATTGAAAAGTCAGTACAAGCAATGATGATCACTGGCCTGGGAAGACAATTCTTGAACGCACCTCTGCCTTAAACTCCACGAATTCCAGACCACGACAGTCGATCGTGAGGATATTCTGCAGCTTGGCGGGTTCCTGCTGAGGGTAGGCTTTGGGGGCCTCGAGGATGTTGGCTGTGTGTTGCCTCTGTGAAATTGATCAGGATCATGCCCGAACTCAGAGTGTTTCGACTGATAAATGTGTCGTTGAAGCGACCGACCTTGCAGTTCTGGCACTTCCAGACGAAGTTTGCTTCGCCACGGCTTCCTTGCTGCTCGTTCATTTCCTGGTGGAAGATTAGTGAGTGCTGATGGGAGGATTCTGAGGGGGTCGTTGAATGCGTACATGACGGTTCAAGGTCACCCAGTTGGGGTGGACTTCGCGACATGATGTGCATTGGACTTTGAAGGTGTAGTGGAAGGGGGTCTCTTCGGTGTCTTCGGGTTGGAGGTCGGTGACACTTGATGGAGCTGTTGATTAGCGTGGTGTTTTTCTTGCCTTGTCTGAGAGGGAAGAAGTGGCGTACCCTTCGAGTTCGGCCTTGAGTGCGAGTGCGAGCATGGTGGCGGGTATGAAGGACTTTTTGAAGTATTTTCTGTGGTTTTATTTGCTGGTTCTACAAGTACATGTACAAGTGAAGCTCTCTCTGTGCAAGCAATGACGCTGGCGCAAAAGCTTCACTTCCTGTGCCTGGTGGGTGCGGGCAGCCCAGAAGCAGAGGGAGTGAATTCGACGCTCGACAACATCCCACTTCTTCACATATACAACCACATCACAGAATCGAAAGCAACGTCACGCGACATGTTGCTGCCTATTCCAAGATTCAATTTCGTCGTGCGAGGAATTGCCCGCATACATCACGTCAAGCTGAAACTCTCCAACACTTGACCGCCTCCAGCATATAAGACTACCACGAGGCCAACGGCACTCTTACACTCAAGAAATGCCACCACGAACAATCCCATGGCTCACAGAGCCCAAACATAAAGCCATCAGCTCACCCTCCACCTCCTCCCCTTCTCTCTCCAAGCGAAAACGCGACAAAACACCGCCCTCAGACCAGGATCTCCTAGACTCCAACTTGAATCCAATCGGCGCGACCCCACCACCGCGACGATCCAGACCCCGTCTCTCCTCCCAAGCCCGCTCCCCATCCACCTCGCCTCCGCCCGCGCCTCCCAGCGTCGAATACATGCGCGAAGGCTACACCTTCGACGACGCCTGGATGATGGTCGAAGACGAGTTCTTCGCGACCGCGCAGCTGTACACGCAACACCTGCACCACGCGGCGTACGCCGAGCAAAAGCGGCGGGCACAGGCGCGCGGGCAGAAACTTCTGAGGTCGATGGGGAGAGTGACGGATGGGCGGACGGAGAGGGACGGGATGGTTGTGGAGAGGGAGGAGAGGGAGAAGGCCATTCGGAAGGCTGTTGGGCCGGAGGACGGGGGGGATGAGGACGAGGAGGATGACGGGCAGGTGGTGGATCCTTTGCTGGGGGCTTTGATGAATGATCCGAGGCGGATGGGGAGGGCGCTGGAGGGTGTTGGGAGGGTCAAGTCGGAGAGTCGGGCTGCGAGGGGGTTTTTGAGGAGTCCGGAGAAGGTCAAGAGGACTTTTGGGGTTGGGGAGAGGGGGGTTGGCGGGGATGGGGACGATGGTGATGAGGATGAGGAGAGCGATGACCTTGATGGTCCTGTGCGGAAATTGAGGAGCGAGAGCATACCTATGCCCAAGAATGGGCATAAATCCGCTACGAGCAAGCCATACAACCATCGGAGTGCCGATTTCTTCAAGAAGTTTGCTGCAGCCGACGGAGAGGAGACATATCGTCCTGGAGTCAAGGCAAATGGCGAAGACAAGGAGAAACCTCGTCGTTTGGACGATCGCAAGCACAGCTACGATAAAGATGTGGGACATGCAATCAGCAAGCCCAGCAAGCCTCAATTCGCGAGTTCAACCGACGATTTCGAAGAAATCCCAAAGCCGAGAGCCAGAGAGGGCACCCCAGACTATTTGAAGAAACGCAGACAGAGGAAGGAGGAAGAAGAGAAGCGCAAGGCTAAGGAGAAGAAAGCCTCCGTCGAGATTCCAACATTCTTATTCTGATCCTATGCCATCGACAAAACTGTTAACCCTCACCAAAGATACCCAATCCATTCCATCAAAATCCACAATCCTCCGCAACAACTCTCTCACCAACACTCCATCTCCCTCCTCACCACTTCTCCAACATCGGCCTAATATCGATCTCATTAGTAAAACACCTCCTCCCCTGCTTGTGCAGACTCCAATACGTCTCGGCAATATCCTCGGCGGCAATCTTTCCCTCAGGCGGCAAATCCTTCAACCACTCCTTGGTCCTCGGAATATCAATAACGCCATCAATGACCGCGTGAGCGACGTGCACGCCCTGCGGGCCGAATTCCTTCGCGATCGAAGTGCTCAGAGCGCGCAGGGCGAATTTGCCGCTGGCGAAGGAGGACATTTGTGCGTTGGCTTTGATGCTCGCGGTGGCGCCCGTGAAGATTAGGGTTGGTGGGTGTTGGTTGGGGTTTGAGGAGGTGGAGGTGGTTTGGAGGAGGAGAGGGAGGGCGGCTTGGGAGAAGATCAGGGCGCCTTTGCTGTTTGGGAGAAGAGAGTTTAGCAGGTGTTTTCTTGGGGAGTTTCTCACAGAATCCCCAAATCAACGCAGTCAATCAACTAAGATCAAAACCAATACATCACTTACCAACTAACATCCCAACTCTTCTCAAACTCCCCGACACTCATCTCCAACAGCGGCTTCCGACTAAACGGGCCCGAAGCATTGAAAATCGCCGCAGCACACCCGGCGCCCTGATACTCCTGCTTGATCCTCTCGAAAGCAGACTTGACGCTCTCCTCGCTGGAAACATCCGTGCTGATACCGATAGCGCGTCCGCCAGAGTTGTTGATTTCTTGCACCAAAGATTCGTAGTTTGAGGGTGAGCGGGCGAGGAGGGCCACGGGGTAGGATTGTGCGAAGCGTCGGGCCACGGCGGCGCCGGTGCCGGGGCCTACGCCTGCTATGACTGTGAAGGGGGAGGGGGGCATTATGGGTTGGATGATGGTATGAGTGAAGGTTGGAAGATGATAGGGACTTTGGAATCGGTTTGGAGAGGAGATATATATGAGAGGCGCAATGGCTGCTTAACAATCCGATGTGCTGCTCGGAGCTCCGACGATGGATTGGATGGCGTCAGACAACAAACGAGCCGAGATCGCCAATCGGGTTCCATCGTTTCTCAAAAGTGGCCATATAAAATCGTCGCGAGTTTTGGCAGTACAACACCTAAATAAGCTTCCTCATTTCCGGTATCTTTTGAGACAGTCCACAAGATCAGTAATCCTGGAGAAAGTGGGGTTTGGTTTTGCCCTTTTTGATGACCGACCATCACGACATCAAGTGATGAGTTGCAAGTCGTGCGAGTGCACCGATCACCAAGTAAACGCCCGGAATCGTCTGCGAAAAGTGTGTTTGACAAACTTCCACGCATTCCGGACGAGTCCTTTGAAGTACCAGGCAGATGTTCATTGGGTTGAGGATAATCTCTGTGTGCCATTTTGAGGAGGTATCGTGAGAAAGATGGAGCTTCCCCACCTTCAAGCGTCATGCATCACCCTCACTACTGTTGTTGTCCGGACGAACACATGGGCGAGTTCCAGAATAATCAACTCCAAACGACAACTAATAATCCCCAACAACACAGACTTCTCCCTCCAAGTGATATCCGCGCAAGTCTCGAAACACCACCATCCAATCCAGCCTCAGCTCAGCTTGATCCGCAACCCTATTAACCCCAACAATCGCACCACCTCCAAGCTCCAAGGTCTCAACAAACAATGCCCTACTACGAAATAAACCACAGCATCACCCTAACCGCCTCCCAAAAAGACGACCTCGCCGATAAGATCACCCACATCCACAGCCAACGCTTCTCCACGCCCCGCCTCTTCGTCAACGTCAAATTCAGCGACATCGCCACCACCCCCTTCTACATCGGTGGCAAAGCGCGCACGAAATCGCACATCCTCGCACACGTCCGCACGGGACCCTCGCGCAGCACGGCAGACTTCAACGCTCTCTGCGTCGACCTGACAGCCGCTTGGAATGAGATTGTGGAGCCTTTGCCGAAAGTGAGGCGGAGCGATCCAGACGAGGATCGGGGGCTTTATTCCGTTTTTGTGCTGGGGGATCTTGTGGCGGGGATGGAGGCTGGGTTTGAGATTCCCGAGGCGGGCAAGGATGCCGAGTGGTTGGCGGAGAATATGAATGCTTTTAAGGCGAGGGCGGAGGGTGGTGAGGTGGAGTTTGGGGAGTTGGTGGGGGAGGTGGAGGAGAGGGGGTTGATTAGGGGGAAGAAGACGGCTGCGCAGCAGTTGGAGGAACTCATGGGGTGGGGGGATAGTGCGTAGGTATATTTGTGGGTGATGATTGTTCGTAATACATGATTATTATGTGGAAGGAATGCATGGAATAGGACAGGGTGATAATCGCATCGCTCAAACGCCAGAGAATCAGAAAAAAAAAGAGAGCTAGTCGTAGCCATGGTTTCAGTGGCGGATGCAGCGAGACCATGCTGTTAGATAAGTTAGCAAAGTACTCGAGAATGACTGCGGTTAGGAGAAATTTACCAGGCAAACCACAACCAAACCCAACCAAAAGGTACACCAAAAACACAACAACAAAGCAAAGCATAACCATCAACTTCATGTTCTTCCACCACATCCTCCTCTTCAACCCTCTAGACCGGACACGGAATTCCCTCGCACTCCCACCCAGACGATCCGTCTTATCAACCAACAAATCCAACCTCTCTCCCCGCTCCAACACCCTCTCAATATTCTCCGTCATAATGCCTCGCACATTGTCGATCTCGCCCTGCACGTTCTTGAACGCATCTTCCTGACCACCCTTGGTCGTGCCGTACTCCACCATCAGACTCTTCAACTGCGCATTATAGGCAGCGGCTCCGTAGGCGGGCAGTGCAGCGAAGTCGGTGTGTTCCGGGTCGTAGGAGGCGAGGAAGCGCTTCTTGATTTCCACGAGGAAGCCAAAGGGTACTCGGCGGCCGAGGTCGGCTTTGGCGACGACGAGGTAGGTCAAGCCAGGCGCGTTGAGGGAGTCGGCATGGTTAGAGGCGGATCCTGCGTCGGCGATGTAGTGGATGAGGTTTTGGTTGTGCGTGTATGTGAGCTTTTGAGGCGAGTCGTGGGAGATTTTTGGGAGGATGACGGAGGCGAGGCTGCTGGTGCCGGACGCTGCGGAGACGGTGTGTTCGGCGAGGATGGTATTCTTGTATGCGACACAGGAGTAGAGGAGAGGCGTTGCTGGGGTAGATGAGGATGCCATGTTGGCGGTGAGAATGTTGTATGGCCAGTGGTTTGGGAGATCGATGCTCGTCGGATCAGTCAGAATGGGCGTGGTGACGCTTGAGACTCGTTCGATATGCTATTGAGAAGGTCGTTGTTTGTGGTTTTGCTTGAGGTGTCACTCAAAGGCAGCAAGATACCACCACCAGCAAAGCAACGAGCCTGCCCTGCAACCCAAACAAGGTCACGTGCGCCGCCTTTGACGTCAGCTTCCCGTCGTTCACTTGGGGCGATCTGAATGGGATGTGAGACTCGGCACGCTATTCTTGAGCGCTACAGTACGTCCTACGAACCCATACATCTGCATATATTCTGTCTATGTTGTCTTGGCAGAAGCTATCTTCGAAACTGTTGGGCTGCAAAGATCGCCTCTGCACCACCGAAAAATCGTCAGTCTAGACACATCGGCCAAATGCGACTGGGAGTTCGGCCTCGGTACAAGGGTTCAGTTCCCATCGCGGCAATTACTTCACATTGCGGGGAAGCTCCACACTTCGCGCATGTGGTGCTTCCAACAGTTCCACTCGTCCTCCCATCCTAACCATATCTCGTCCCAATCAGGAAAAGCCGAGCATGCTGTACCAAGTCTCTTTTGTGTCAGGTGGTGCTGGCGGCCACGACGGCTATGCAATGGTACCAGCGGAGTGGATCGCTCGACAGATCACCCCCCAACCGCGTGAGGAATAGAGAAGCCTAGATCTGGTAGGAAGGAAGCTGCGGGTGAGATCGCGGTGAAGGGGGCAAAGGCATGTCTTGTCTTGGGAGGAAACGGCTTCCCTTTTAAGCCGCAAGCAATCCTGTGGATATATCTCTCTGCTTTATTATACCTTACGTGCGCCAATGTGAGACTGTCGCTGGAGATCCGGTACATTTCATTGCTACAGACCGATTTATCTGCAATCGCTCCGAGGCCACCATTCAGCAGCATCTTTCCAAAGACCACAATGACTTTCCTCAAGTATGCCGGCACCAGAGCTTTCCTTTCGTCACGGACTAGTCGTGCAATTGAGCTAGAGCTAACGAACCGATCCTTACAGCGGCCGCGGCGGTATTGTCCTCACTATGGCCGCAGCAGGCGGCGCCTTCGCAATGCTATCCTGGCGCATTGCCGCACAAGAGAAGCGCAACTCGCAGCCAGGTAATCTGCACGTCCGCACAGAGAGATCTGGTAAGTTTTCCAAAAGAGTCGGAGGCCACATAAAGGTAATCAAGGATATGGGAGAGAAGAGAAGGATATGCTGGGTCTTGGAAGCAAACAGAGAGCTGACGAATATTGTTCTGGGCAGGTGGTGGAGTCTGATCGGATGCGAAATGCCGCCTTTGAGGATTTGGGATGAAGACGAGGAAGAGGACTGGATACATGGGAAACCTTCCACTTTTGATGAAGATGTTGGTTGTTAGGGAGAAGCAGGGAATATACGACTTCCTCATAGGAGTTCGGCTGTTTTAACGGGCTGGATGTCACAACGAGAATCGACTTCAAACCCTTTCCCGGGAATTGAGTATTGCGTGGATCAATGGTATTACAATCATGAGGTTTATATACTTTTTGAGTTGCTTCAACAACTATAAGTCATTATTCAACCTGTCCCGAGAACACACCTACTTGCAAGCGCTGCCCAATCCCCAGCTGTTCCCTGATTTCCTGGTATGCAGGGAGAATAGCCATGTGCCACCAGTCCGTATTATTGTCAGTGTGCACCTTGTATACAGAGATGCATAGTCGCTCGGCCATTGGACTTAAAAAAAATAAAAAGAAGCTTCATCACTCATTGCTCCCATAGGTATGCCGATAGACTCATAGGTCGCACCAACGATAGCTGGATAAGATGGGTGCGTACTCAAGCAGATCTCTCCTGCGCGTTGACTTTCATTCCAAATGCTTAAAACAAATTGAGTCGATCAGAAATTCAAACAGATTAATGGAGAAAAAAGATGTCAGACCAGCGGGTATAACTGGTCAAAAGAATGAATTAAACTCATTAGTCCTACCCGGGATCGAACCGGGGTTGTCGGAATATTGAAGTCTCAAAATCCGAAGTGCTGCCCCTACACCATAGAACTGATTATTGTTGCTTTGGAGAAGAATATTACAAATATATACCAAACGATTTGGTCGAGCTCGGGACGAGACCGTATTCAATGTACGGATTCGCATGAGACGAGCATTGGAATTGTCGGGTATGAGACACGCGACATGAAGATAGACGTGACTAATTAAGCAATACAGGACGTTACGATTTTCTTGGTAAGGGTATTATTCGTCAAATCATGGAAGTGACCACCAAAGTCCTATGTCAACCGAAGCATTTCACTTAGGATGAAGAAAATATATACCTGCACGTATACTTAACAAAGGTGACTTGCCGGTCGTGCTTCATCTCTTTGTTCCAAAATGTCACTGGAAGCAATGCCACATAAAATCGCGCGAGATGCGAGAGGGAAAAGTCAAAGAGAAACAGTCGCATTCTGCGGTTTGCCCGATTGTCGTTACCAATCGCTCTCCTAGAATAGCCACCTCGTGCAGAAAAGCTCTCTAAAACTACAGAGTCGATAGAACGATTCGATGATGCGAGTATGACGCCGCTTGTCTCTACTCGAACTTATCTGTTGATGGTCAACTGCCATGATCGATATTGAGTTATCGTCACGAAGATGTAGAAGCTTGGAACAGGACACGAGAGCTGGGAAGAACAGTGGTGTGCAGTACAATCAATTGCCTTAGGCATTTCCTACAAGATACCTGATTTTCCCAAAAGGCACCACATCGCCCAGCCTCAGTAGCACACGCAACAAACCCAGCGCAAACAAAGCCAACAGTGCCCCTGCAATCATAGCATCCCACTGCTTCAAGAGTCGTCTTGACCATATAAGAGCATCCTGAACAAGTAGATTCTCCCCTCTACCGCGCCTTGCAGCTCGCAGCCCGCCCAAACCGTCGAGTGAGCGAATATTCGCCTGCCCTTGATACCACTCCATCAGACCTTGCTGAACGGTTTTCTTCGCGAAGTGACCCAGAGTTCCGCGATCTTTCATATACGCTTTGGGCCCGAGTTTGAGGTCGTCGAGGTCGATACGTTCCTGAATTACGGGCACGGCGAAACCGCAGGATGTCTGCACTGGATGGCTGTTAGAGCGTCTCTTCGCAATGGAGCCGGTAAAACTGACCTTTGAAAATCTCAAAATATAGTATTGCTCTCGCACCATCAATTCTGTTCTTCTTCATCCGGTCAAGCATGATGTCGAATTCCGGGTCGTTCCATTCAATCACTCGGCCCTTGCAAAACCATCTCATGATCCTCGGGGCCTTGTCAAAAGAGCAGAACATGATTGTCGCCCGGCCATTCTCGTGGATGTGACTGACGGTTTCAATGCCCGAGCCTGTCGCATCCATGTAGCAGACATGGTTGGCGTCGAGAACGCTTAGAGTGGAGGACGGTAGTCCCTTGGGTGACAAGTTCACATGCTCGCCTGCGAGTGGCGCGGAGGCGATGAAGAAGACCTGTTGTTTGAGCGCCCAGTCACGATGATCGTCGGAGATTGAGGGGTAGTATTTGACCATTTTTGAGACAGTGGTGAGGAAGTTTGGACTATGGAAAGACAGGCCACCGCTCAGTAACCGTGGGCATCTTGTGTCTAAGAGATGCCGCAGGATGGACAAAACTGCTTAATTGTAGATGCCATACGAGACCAAGACACGAACTGCATTGATTAGCGAGGGCTCCATCAACTAGACCAATAGGATCGCGAGATGGAGTAAATTTTATCTGATCATCGGATAGTGCCAAGGCAGTAGCTCCTTCGGACTTCGTTTAGCCGACCCAGACGGCTGATGCCAGATTGTCCGTGGACGTGGGAATCCTTGCGAGATCTAGAATGAACTGGTCAATTGACGAAAGACGGATTTTTATGTTGGGTGTAGGGTGGATCGAAGCGTCGCCATGCGAATAACCAGCATCGACCTGAAGCCCATGAGAATATTTAGACTAGGAATTCTCAGACCGGAGGTATCATGCTGGCTCTGACGACAATTGTCTTCTGCGAGATGTTTCTGTTGATTTGTGTCTGGTCGAAGATTTATATGGGAGCTGGAGGCAATGGGGGAAAATGAGACGTCGTTAGCAAAGTCGATTTGTGGGTGTGCAAAAGTGATTACAGAGGTCTGTTTGGATTATGTTTGGATTATGTGATGTACATGTCGATATACAACACACGTGGCTTGTGTTCGCCGCCACGCTCTAGTTCCTTGGAAAGGGAGATAGTCACTCTCACAATTCGCCTCGAGATGCCGTGGCGCTCGAGACCGAATTGGCCATTGTGTCCGTAGCGCTCTTGACAATTTCCGACGCTGCGTTTGCCCGGTCGAAGTCGAGAGCCCACCACATGATCTTGATCGTAACGAAAATGCCAGGAATGGCTATAGCGAGAATCCATAAAAGAGCATACAACCACTCCGGCATGACCTTCGGGCGTTTTTCGGTGCTCTGAACAACACGCTGGACTTCGTGATCAAACAGATCTGTCATCTTTGTCTCGCTGAACTCCGCGAGCACTCTCTCCTTGCCACTCTCACCCATCTTCTTCAGGCTGCCGGCGCTGGACGGGATTAACGGCTTTCGCATGACATCCGTCCATTGCTCGGTCTTGCTAGGACTCCTGAGCCAACCGGTACGTCCGTCGTAGATCGTTTCCAACGGTCCACCCGTGTTGGTAGCCAAGACGGGCACACCTGCAAGCATGGCCTCGAGGGGGACGATGCCGAAGTGCTCATTGGTAGGAGTGTAGACTAAGATGCTTGCAGACTGGAGAAGGCGTGCCTTCAGCTCCTGCGGGACAGACAAAAGGAATAGTACATCGACGTCCTCTGTGGAAAGGTCGGTGAGGGACGTATCCTGCGGCTTAAAGGTGGCGTGCGTGAGCTGCAGCGAGTCGGCGAGTTCCTGCAGAGACCTGTGCGTTCTGACATTCTCGTGGATAGCCGAATCGTAGCCACCAGCAATCACGAGCTTGGCTTGGCTTCTCTCTTGGGTAGACAAACCCGCGTAGGCTTCCACAGCCAGAGACAGATCTTTTTTGCCTTCGAATCTGTTGATGCTGAGTAAGATCTTCTTGTCAGGCCACAAGGATGTGGATGTATCGTTCCGCTCGCTTCCTTTCGTATCAACGCATGGATAGATCACTCTAAGCGAGCGGATTCGGAACCAGGGAAATGTCGATCGGTAGACGCTTCTTGTGTATTTGCTGTTGACAACGATGGAATCGGAGCACCCAGTGCTCCATTCCTCCAAGGCATCGAATGGCACACGATACGCACCCTTGATGTGCTTTGTCCAGCCTTGGTCTTGCTTCACCAAGAGGCGGTCTGGATAGTGGCCGTAAAAGAGTATCTTGGCTTGAGGATAGATGATTCGGAACAAGGGTACGCAGATGCTTAGTTGATCCACGAATATGACATCGGGAGCAAGCGTTTTCAGCTCAGAGGAGAATAAGCCAGTGCTGATCACCAGAGATATCTGGCGCAGGATTGCACACAGAATCATGAAGCGTCCACCAAACGATTGAGGGAATATGCTGTCGCCACGCACACGCACATCGAGTGTTCCTTGAAATGATACTTAGCCTCTGTGGTCTGAGGATGTTGCAGGGCAGAAATTTCGAATTGAATCTACCTACCGTCTCTAGCTTCATCAAAGCAGTGATTCTTGTCCCGATAGGATGTCAGGACGGTGACCTTGTGACCGCGAGACTGCAACCCGACGGCGGCGTCGATGACCAAGCGTTCTGCGCCTCCTATGCCCAGGTCTGGATGCACAAAGACGACGTTTTTCCCAGCTGCAGGATCGGCCATGTTTGCTGGCGCATGTAGCGTAGGAGACAACGGAAAAGTTTAACAGGATGTCGAGTATGTCAACTGTCAGCAGATTGACCCTGTCGGCGTGAATGGTGACTGGCCCAAACACCTGTCCTGCCACTTGGCGGACGTTACGGCCGATCAAGAGGCATGGCGCTAGTCCGCTTTGGGATGTCATGCACTACACCTTGGCAAGGCCTCCCGGGTGCAAGCTGACATACCAACGATCTACAACATGTTTCACACTTCTGGGAATGGTTAGCAATGCCCCTTACACACGGCCGTAAGGCTTGCTTACTATTTTTGCTGAGAGGCTGCTATATTACTTGCACCACGGCGCAGAACCTTTCCCTTTTAGCTATATAGCGTTGCCTGGAGTTTGCATTACGGCCGTCCGTACTGTATGCACACTTCAGCTTCAAGTGGGCTGAGTACGTATGCGCCAATGGTCGAGCGAACGTGATGCACAGGACGCTCGACGACAGTACGACCTTCGAGGAAGATAAGTACGCTTCCAGTGTCCCTCTCAAACTGTCTTGATTCCCCGTCATCACAGCATCTTCCCAGCACTCGTTGACTGCACGAACGCTTTCAAGACTCCAAGTCGTCAAGTCAAGATTTTCTTCTCTCACGCAATCACAACCTTCAACATGGCGATCTACAAGCACAACGACAACCCTAACGTGGTCGTGCGCTATCTCCGCATGGTTTACAACCCAGTCGGTTTCAAAAAAGGCTACAATGCCATCCTTGCCTTCATCTCTCTCGGCTATCTCTTCGGATTCTGTCTTTCCCAAGTCCAGATATTCGACGTCTCCGGCTACTGGGTCACTACCCAGGCCGCGCCTGGCGAAGCCTGGGTCTACGAAACCAAGGGCATGCTGTACAAAGTCTGCATCACTATGCACATAGTGATCGTGATCCCCTCGGGCCTGCTCGCCACTCTACAATTCATCCCCTTCATCCGCTACAAAGCTCTGCTCTTTCACAGGATCAACGGCTATCTTGTGATGCTTCTCATGATCATCTTCTCGGTGACGGGCATCATCATCAGCAAGGTCTCCTTCGGCGGTGATTTCGCCACGCAAGCCTTTGCGGGCTTCTTCGGAATCTCTGTCATCTTGAGCATGACGCTGGCATACATCAACATCAAGCGCCTTCAAATCGAACAGCACCGCGCCTGGATGATGCGTGCTTGGGTTTACTCCGCCAGCATCATCACTCTTCGACTTGTGCAAATTATTGCCGCAAACATCATGGGCAGAATTCCCGATTCCTACCGCATGATACCTTGCGAACAGCTCGCATCAGTTGGAGCTGCTGATGGATACGTCAGCTGTGTTGCAGATCCGCATGATTGGGCCGCGGTCAGAATGGACTTTGATGGAAATGGAGTTGCAGAGATCATGGCTGCTCTTCAAGGCACATTTGCTGGTGCTGGAATCGTTGCCTTCCTGCTGCATGCTTTGGGTATCGAGCTCTATCTTCATCTGACCCCTGCGGAGGCTGATCGTTTGAGAAAAGTGAGCTATGAGCGCCAGGTCGAGCGTGGCTTCAAGCGTCCGGGTAGTGCTGGCTTGACATCTGATCGCTTTGGTGATGCTCAATGGACGGCGCCGGTGAAGGAGGACGAGAAGCCGACAAAGTAGAGACTTCAGGTTGAGTTAGTAGGTAGTGTGGATTCATGTACACAGCCGATAAAACTCTTGCTGAACATTATGCTTTTCGTGACTGGCACATGATCCTGTGCTTAGATCAAAATTGTCCGCTATCACTGTGATCTACTGACGCCCGCATTCGTTGACAGGAAAAGTACACATGCAGCAATAATCGCAGTCGCAACCACTGTAAACACCTAAAGACATCACCATCTCGATCAGCTTATCCCATAGCTTAAATGTGATCAGACAACTAAAGGCAAATTCACTTACCAACTGCGTCCCCGTCCCACTCTGCACAAGAGCTTGCCGTCTCGAATACCGACTAACAGTCTTAATGTAATTATTCAACCCCGCAGCCAAACAAGCAATAGCCAAAATCCAAAAGACGAGACCGAACGGCAACGCGATTCGCTTCTCAAGTGGTGTGGCTTCGCGTTTGAGGTGGAAGGAAATCAAAATCGCGACGGATACGATCGCCATGTAAGTTGCGAGGCGCAGCCATGAGAGAAATGCTGATGTACCAAGTCAGGTCAAGGATTTGGGCTGTTTTGGTGGGAAGAAGTTACATACTTCGCTCGGCGGCACAGTGGTCGCGAGCATCGGAGTCGTTGTTGTCGAATAGAAGGGGTCCGAGAAGGGGTCGCTCGGCGAAGACGTGTTTGTCGTAGGTGTTTCGTCTTTTGATACTCAGTCAATACTTGATCCGTATAAGATACATAGGCATAATCTAGGGCGATGACTTACTGGTGGACAAGGACTGGTTTTTGCGCAAACGGGCTGTATACAGGGCGATAAGGCTCGTTCAGGAATGCGAGGTCCGAGGCCGAAGCGACGCGCGAGTTCATGGTTGTGTCTTTTTTGGTCTACATGCGGAGGGATGAAAGAAGACTAAAAACTATATGTGTTGCTGACACCCACGGGACCAAGGAAAATGGGACGGTGACAAGCAGCTCCAAAGGTGAGATGATCGCCAGAGCACACGCACAGCACTGTCCCAGGAATTTGTGCAGCGAAACTTGACGAGAGAATAATTTCACCATACAAGATGGCTAACTTACCTCGATCACCTCAAGTGTGCTTGGCCGGCAACGTGTTAGCGATGAATCAATCATGCCATCGACATGTACAGGCGGTTTCGAAAGGGTCAAAACAGTGCATAATGTAATCACTCTAACGGCCCAAGACCACCTCAATACATCTTGATACGACAAAAGAACTTTATTCCCATCTCGAGATATCTCATCACATCTAAACTACGAATATTCGCCGTGCCAAACCGCGATAAACCGTCTACTTCTTGCGACTGGGCCGTGCGTTCTTCTCCTTCCTCTTTTGCAACTCCTTCCTGCCCTTGCGCACATCGTCCACAGTCTTGATCTCGGATTTTCCTTTGCCCTCTGCGAATCGGCCACGCCTCTGTTCCTTGGCGGCAGCGACCTTCTGCTTTCGCTCGTGATAGTCGTCTCTGTACTTGTCTGCTTCCTTTGGCGCCTTGTCCTGCTTGTGCTTGTACCTCTTGCCGTCGGTGTTGTTGTTGAAGTGGTTGTTGCTCTTCTCCATCTCACCAACACGCGGCAAGTTGTTGACCTTGTTTGCTTTCTTCCAAGCGTCGAAGCGTCCTGATTTGAAGGTGGCGGCAATCTTCTGACCGCTTTCGCCGGTAATGTAACGCGAGCCTTTACTACCATCGGTGTCGTTGGCACGCGAAACATATTTTTTATTCTTCTTATCCCATCGCATGCTGTTGATCTTGTTCGCCGCAGCAAAAGACTTGTCGTCGTCATTCGCGAGGTCCATGGTTGCACCAGCGGCGTCGGAGACGAAGTTGCCAGAATTGACACCTCCAGAGTGCACACCGTAGCCACGGTCTTCGGCCATGTTGATCGTTTTAGGGTTGTAGGACATGAAGTGCTCTGAATCTTGCCATTTGTTGGCTTTCTTTCCTCCAGGCATGCTGTCGGGTTGTGTAAATGTGAGTTCGAGCTCGCCGTCTGAAGCTTCCTCCATATCAGCACCACCAGGTTGCGTAAGAACCAATTCGTCGTCCGAGCCCTCATCATCTTCAGCATCTTTGGCGCTAGGTAACTCTGGTGCGGCTTCCAGTGCCTGGGCGGCTGCTTCCTTCGCTTTCTCTTGCTTGACCCTTTCCCTTGCAGCCACTTGGTTTCTTCGCTTCTGCATGACCTCGGACATCTCAGTCGCAGCTGCGCCTCTCTTTCCGACTTCGAATACTGTCTCTTGAGGCTTGAAACCACTGACACGAGCAAGCATAGCCAAGCGTGCTTTTTCTTCAACTGCGCCTTCATCTTCTTCAAACAACAGATTGCTGCCCTTGGAAGCCTCAGTCGCGGTCAGAGCCAGGTTCTTCGCCCTCTTCACACTCTCCGCAGATGCTGGGTTTCTCGTACGGAGGTATTGCTTTTCACCTTTGGCTGCCACATCTCTCATAAGAGCCAAATCGCTGTCATGCTCAATCGTCTTGCTGGCCTCTTCCATGTAGCGCTCAAGCTTGTCGCGGACTAAAGAGCCGACCACGATGGCGTCTTTGAACATGCCCTCTTCCGGCTGGGCGCGACCCTGTAACAATTTTCGGCCAAGGAAGAGCTGTAGATCGACGAGGTAAGGCATATCGTGCTGGCCAATCAAGCTGTAACTCCAACCAGATTCACCGGCACGCGCAGTTCTTCCGACTCTGTGGATGAACACCTTCGGTTGAGGAGGGAAGTCGTAGTTGATGACATTAGCCAGTACGGGAATATCAAGACCACGTGCGGCGACATCCGTGACAACCAAAATGTTGGACATG
This sequence comes from Cladosporium sp. MBC 237, assembly GCA_030772445.1. Lineage (NCBI taxonomy): Eukaryota > Fungi > Ascomycota > Dothideomycetes > Cladosporiales > Cladosporiaceae > Cladosporium > Cladosporium sp. MBC 237. Next base: position 82,133 of record JAPHCH010000030.1, on the reverse strand, counting down.
CCGGTCCTGAATTCTTCGGTCTGCATTTTGCGAGCGGTCTGGTCGAGCGCACCGTAAACAAAAGATGTAGCATAGCCGACAGTTTTCAGGAAGTTAGCCAGATATTCGACGTGGTGCTTGGTCGAGGCGAAAATGACCGTGGAGTGTGGCGTGGGAGTCTGCTTCGGACCTGGGCCGTCGCGCTTCCGTTTCTTGTTGTCTGTAGCTACTTTCGCCTTCTTTGCGGCTTCTGTCTCTCCAGTAGGCATCTTGATCACCTCTTCAAGGATATATAAGAGCGATGCTTCTTTCTCTGCGAGCTTAACCGTGAAGAATGCACTTTGAAGGCCGGGTGCGATCTTGCTTTCCGCGTCCAATCGAACAAGTTTGGGGTCTTGCAAGCCAGCGCGTGCGAATTCAACCAGCGATTTCGGGAGAGTGGCGGAAAAGAGCAGAGTTTGTCGGTTGGTTGGCAAGGAATGCATGATCTCCGTCAGCTGCGCAGCGAAACCCATTTCGAAAAGGCGATCTGCCTCATCGAAGACCACGTATTTGACACTTGACAGCTCCAGGCCCATCTCGACTTTCAGATGTTCGAAACGACCAGGTGTGGCAATGATAATATCCGGGTTTGAAGCCATGCTGCTGAATTGCTCCTCCAGACTGTCACCACCAACAAGTAAGATACACCTTAAGTCTGTTCCTCGACTCATCTCTTTGACGACTTTGAGTGTCTGGAGAGCCAACTCTCTTGAGGGCGAAAGAATAATACCACGGGCGCCAACCTTTGCCGAATGTGATTTCAGTTTTTCGATCATTGGGATAACGAAAGCCGCAGTCTTTCCAGATCCAGTTCTCGCCATGCCGACAACGTCCTGTCCATCCAGAATTAAGGGGACGGTCTTGCGCTGAATCGGAGTGGGCATGCTGAATCCCTTTCTTGTAATGGCCTTGAGGAGAACGGCATTCAGGCCCATGCTCTGAAATGCGCCAGATTTCTTCGCGACTTTGTTCTCGCTCATCCTGTTCGCCTTCACCTGTGTCGCAGCAATAAAGGCTTCCTCATCGTCGTCGTCGTCCTCGAAAGCGCCAATTACATCCTCCGTCTTCCTCTTCTTATTCTTCGGCCTGCTGTCTTGCGCAACATCTTGACCCCAGTCCTCGGTATCGCTTCCAAATGCATTATCCGTGAACAAGCTCTTCGAGATGTCCACCTCGTTCTCGGACATCGCCGGCGACGCTGCTCTTCCCATCTTCGGTGTTGGTGAAAGGGTTCTGGAGTGACGAGAATGTCTTCGCCAAATCTTGGTCTGCACAGCTGCTTCACTCTATCCGAGGCGTTCGAGACTTTTTTTTAGCCGGGGAAGGTGCGGCAGATTCCGAAAGTCTAAATGTAAGCCAAAGTGCTGTTTGACGCGACGCGGGGGAAAGGCGCGTTTTCCAAGTTGCTGGCTACCTGATGGATTGAAAGTAGAGAAACCACTCAACAACACTATACATCTCATAGCACTCTCTATACCCCTCACACTTCCCTCACAATCTTCTCCGCAGTCATGGGTATGTATCTTACAGAATATAGTCATAGCATCGTTCACAACTGACCGCCTCAGATTACAACAACCAATACAGTACAACTTCGTACGGCCAAACCGGTGGCATGAATGGCGGTGGCTTCATGCCAGGCAGCCAAAACGAGAGTCCCAGTGGCAAGAAATCATACGGCAAAGACACTCTCCGTCCTGTTACCATCAAACAACTACTCGATGCCTACCACCCCAACCCAGACGCCGAACACTTCATGATCGATGACGCCGAAGCCACGCAGGTCACATTTGTTGGACAAGTCCGCAACATCAGCAAGCAAACAACCAACGTGACATATAAGCTAGACGATGGAACTGGCATCATAGAAGTCAAGGTGTGGGTGGACATGGATGCGCAGAACGAGGACGGCGAGGCCAAGCACAATGTGGCCGAGCAAGGCTATGCGCGCGTGTACGGAAGACTGAAGGCGTTTGGCAACAAGAGACATGTCGGCGCGAACGTCATCAGACCCATCCAGGACTACAATGAGATTCAGTACCATCTGCTGGAGGCCACCGTGGTACATCTGCATTTTGTGCGAGGCTCGCCAGAGGGCCTGCAGCAGGGCAATGGCGGTATGAATGGCGCGGGCAACGGAATGGGAGGACAGCAGGATAGTGGTGATCGTTCGATGCCGAGCCACATGTCACCGTCGGCGAGGAAGGTGTTCGCGTGTGTCAAGAACACGCCGCAGACAAACGAGGGCCTGCACATGCAAGATATCGCAACCAGGATCAACATGGATGTGAACGAGGTGCTGAAGGCAGGCGATGAGCTGCAAGGCCTGGGTTTGATCTACACCACGGTCGACGACCACACATGGGCGGTTCTCGAAGTTTGAGCACAGTAACGATGCGTGGCTTGGGAAAGTATACAGATGCATCGAGCATGGGAAAGGCTGAAAAGGCGTTCGGAATTCAAGCTTCGGGTATGAAGCCTTTCGGCTGGTGGCCTTGATTCTGCAGAGCCGCGTTTTAAAGGAAGCAAGGGATGAAGAGCTGTCACGGCTGTGTGACTTTAGCGCCGCTTGCTGTACATTATCACGATACGTTGAAATGAAAATCATGCAAATTGAGCTATATTGAGAAGGGGCACACCAGCTGAGTACGTGTGGATCGTATAATTTGTCGTCAGGAGAGCAGCCATACGGGCGGGCGTGGCGCATCAAGATCCGCGAGGTCTGTTTATTTCAGGATCTCTCAGAAGGTTGGAGAAAGGAAGCCCTATACTTGTGCATAGTAAAATAGCAGTTCGGCAGCAGTATTGTAGCTGATACACGACTTGATTGCGGCATGCCCAAGAAGATAGTGACAAGTATCATATCAATGCATGTCAGTAGACAAAGGAGTGGTGATCAACACATGAAATTGGCAAGACCCCCGTCATATATATTATCCGGCGGTGATAATTGAGTTTGACGGATGGCACGTCGTAATCGTCTCACTACTTTCGAGTCTGACATGAAACACAGGGATAATACGCTGCATCGACTTTTGGTGCCACCTAATCGCTTACCCGTATGAGCGCAATCACCCACCTCGCGCTGTCCGTAGAATATCCTGATACACCCGCCAATATTCACACACCTTTCCAACCCAGCGAATACATCTAGACACCACTTATATCCTGTTTGCTTCACTCCAAAAAGGAGTTGCAGTCCAACGTGGTCATTCGAGAAGGTCAGCCCTGTTGTCAGTGGGCCGCGTCAACCGTACCGTTAGTCTCCACTTGCTCTCACCCAGCAGCGTGCCAGCCCCGGCGTCACGGTTTGGTTTGGCGTTGTGCACGATATATGCCATTCCCTCTGTGCTGACATCGCGATCAGGCCCCATTATTCTGACACCTTGCACCACTCGCCTTACTATCATCACCAACACTACCATCCTCCAAACACCACTCCACCGCTCGCTACCTTTCCCTTCTAGCGCCATACCAGCCAGACTTTCTGCTAGGAGAAAGCCACGTTCCACGCCCTCCGCTCGCCCTTCTGGCATTGTTGCAAACGGCATCACCCCTCCTGGCTACTGTGTGGGCGCGGTGTGTGTGTGAGAGGATAGCGATACGCCCTTGGGCGCAGCTCTGCGACATATGCTGCCAACACATGCCTCCTCCGCGCAACGGGAGAAGATGAATCGCCATGGCTATGGTGCGGGCGCCAATGGCCACTATTCTTCGGGGAGGAACTTCAGCATATCCACGGACAAGTATGACAAGTACGTCTTGTGCTTTGCCGTTGCACATTATTCTCGAAGAGCTCGCCTCTGCGCGATTATTGCACGGTGGGCCACATTCAGGGAGGGGACTCGACTGACATCCGACAGATACCAACCGCGATCCAGAAATGCCTTTCAGCGCCGACGAGGGCTATTCATGCGTCTGGGCGGTGCTATTGCCGCCCTGCTCTTCATCCTTATGATTTTCATTCCGTCAATACGACCGGCTGCGATCTTCCCCGCCCTCTCCCTCGGTCTTTTCGGCTCCGATGAGGCCTTCCAACTAGAGACCGTCCGCTACTACGACTTGAGCAATGTGGGAGGCACAAGCCGCGGCTGGGAGCGCGAGGAGCGCATTCTGTTGTGCGCACCCCTCCGCGACGCTGCACCGCATTTGCCCATGTTCTTCTCTCACCTGCGCAACCTCACATATCCCCACCAGCTTATCGATCTCGCCTTCCTCGTTGGCGACAGCAAAGACAACACTCTCACACTTCTCTCCGACTTGCTTGCGGACCTGCAGGAAAACCCGGATATCAAGGGCACATTTGGCGAGATCAGCGTGCTGGAAAAGGACTTTGGTCAAAAGGTCAACCAGGATGTGGAGAGCAGACACGGCTTCGCCGCACAGGCCAGCCGCCGAAAGAGCATGGCTCAGGCGCGTAACTGGCTGCTAAGCGCTGCGCTGAGGCCGACGCACAGTTGGGTGTACTGGAGAGATGTGGATGTGGAGACTGCTCCATTTACCATTCTGGAGGACTTGATGAGGCACAACAAGGATGTCATCGTGCCCAGTATGTCTATACAAATTTCGAAAAGGCACTGAGATGCCCGCTAACAACGGAACAGATGTTTGGAGACCGCTACCCGACTGGTTAGGAGGCGAGCAGCCGTATGATCTGAACAGTTGGCAGGAGTCCGAGACCGCACTTTCTCTGGCCGACACGTTGGACGAGGATGCTGTGATTGTTGAAGGATACGCGGAATACGCCACCTGGCGCCCTCACCTTGCCTATCTGCGTGATCCTTACGGCGACCCTGACATGGAGATGGAAATCGACGGTGTCGGCGGTGTCAGTATTCTAGCAAAGGCCAAGGTTTTCAGGAGTGGTGTGCACTTCCCTGCTTTCAGTTTCGAGAAGCATGCCGAGACAGAAGGATTCGGCAAGGTAAGGATATGTTTTGGAATTTTCCAAGAAGATGTATTATGCTAATGCTCTCTTCAGATGGCCAAGCGCATGAAATTCTCCGTCGTCGGCTTGCCTCACTACACCATCTGGCATTTGTACGAACCATCGGTTGACGACATTCGCCACATGGAGGAAATGGAAAACGAGCGCAAGCAACGCGAAGCCGAGGAAAAAGCAAAGCAGGAACGCATGGAAAAGATCCAAAACGACTTTGATGACGGCGCGTCACAGTGGGCAAAGGACAAGGAAGAAGTGCAGCAACTGCAGAAGAGCGCCGAGTCAAAGAAGGCGGAGGACGCAGGCGAGAAAGCGTCCAGCGATGTGTAAGTCTACAAAGTGCTCAATTTCGATGAGATGGCGCCATTTTTTCTTTTCGTCTCTGGGGGAGTTCGTTTATTGACACTGGGGTTCCGAAAAGGGGTAGGAAATTCGCTGACTCGTTCGCGTTGCAGCAAGAAGACGGAAAAGAGCAAACAGGAGACCAGCAACAAGGAGGAGTCCAAGGCTGAGTCTCCGGCTAAGAAAGACAACGGCCAAGCCAAGCAGGCCGACAACCAGTAAAAGGGGTTTGTTCGATCGTTAGCTTCGGGTTCTTTTCTTTTTGTTTTTTTGCTTTTTTTGGGACGGCGTACGACAACATCTGGACGGGCTGGATTTGATGGTGTACAAGTGTATTGCATAGCAGAGGCGTGGCCAGAAAGGGACCCTTCTTTTTTCCCCCTACTCTCTTTATCGCTTTGGACTTTTCTTGGGCTGTAGGTGGCTGAGTAGGTTGTATACATGTGAAAGCAACCGATACATACTTGATGCTCGGCGATCATTGGTTCGTTCCATTGAGCTATGAAGTTCCTGTTTTGTCTGAATCCTTCCAAGAAAGAGTAATGATGATGTTGAGAGGTGGATCTAGAAGAATGTCACACTCAAAACATATATATTTGCATTTAGAGGTGCATGGACACCTAGGTATATCATTTATTAATTGATTTTGTACGTGCCAGCTTGCTGTATAGGGCTGTCTGGCAGTCTGACGTCTGGGCTGATTTCCGGGGATGGCCACCTCCTCCGAGAGCGAGGCAATGGAACTGGACAACTTGCTCCCTCATAGTCACCAGGCGACCACTTAACTACGCATTACGCCACCTGTTACCATTCCGATGAGGCATTGAGGATATGCTCTGTTGTGTGTTTTACTATAAATTCGCAGCCTGCCACTGGATCAAAGTAGACCGTGCTTGTTGATCGACCAACTGCGGAGCCCCGTATACATACATCTGGCCATACATACAACGTTGGCCTTCCTAGACTCTCTCATACATCCACCACCGCCACCACCATGGCCGACATGGACCCCCTCATACCCCGTCACGCCGGTGGCATCACTGTCGCGATCGACCCGGTGTCGCTCGTCGTGACAGAATGCATCACTGTCACCTCCGCCATGCGCAAGCACGCTCGCTGGGCTCACAGCTCCATTTCCTCTATTCTGGGCTCTTCAGCACCCTCGCCTCGCCTTACGCCCTCGGACGCCCGCCGACCAGACCGCAGCAGCTCGACCATCGACGTTGCAGACGACAGCGATGCAGCCCTCACCTCAAGATGGGGTCTTCGCGGCCGCAAAGGACAGAGCATGCAAGACAACCCTCTCATGAGCGCTTTCGCAAAGCTGCGTGTCGATTTGAAGAGTTGCAAGGACATTCACCAGTTTGATACGCCGAGCCTACTGCAGCCCTTTTTGCAGGTCATTCGCAGCAGCAGTACCACCGCGCCGATCACCAGCCTGGCGCTCATTGCGATTACAAAGATGCTTGCGTACGGCGTCGTCAGCCCGGAAAACCCACATTTTGGCTATGGAATGCAGCTGCTCGCGTCGACGGTCACGCACTGTCGATTCGAGGGAGACAATTCGCCCTCGGACGAGGTGGTGTTCCTGCGGATACTGAAGCTGATGGAGGACATGATCTGTGGGCCTTCAGGCGATGTTCTGGGCGATCAGAGCGTCTGCGAGATTGTGGAATGCGCGTTGAGCATTTGCTGCCATTTGCGGATGAGCGAGGTCTTGAGGCGGAGCGCGGAAATCAGCATGGTTACGATGTGTCAGACGATTTTTGGACGGCTAAAGCTGTTGGAGGTGGAATTCGGAGAAGAACCCGGAGCTTTGGATGATACTGTACTGCAGGCGGATATGGACAAGGCAAAGATTGATTCCAACCCGAACGGAAAGTCGGGTGTGGATAGCATGGCACAATTACGGACTGGTAGTCTGGAGGTACCTTCGGTGGAGGGTAGCAATAGCGCCAGGACGAGCATGGATGGGAACAGCAGCCAGCTGGATCTGTCCAAACCTCCTAGTGAGGAGGACAAGGACGTCAAGCCTTACGGACTTCCTTCGATTGCGGAGTTATTTCGAGTACTGGCAGACCTGCTGGATCCACACGACCGCGCTAGGACGGACACTTTGAGGGTCATGGCTCTTCGGATCGTTAATGTCGCTCTCGAAGTGGCTGGACCGAGCATTGCGAACCACCCGAGCCTGGCGAGCCTGGCGAAAGATACCATGTGCCGAAACCTCTTCCAGTTGGTACGCTCGGAGAACATCGCGATTCTACACGAGTCACTGCGTGTTGCCGGTACATTGCTTGCTACCTGCCGAAGCGTGCTCAGGCTCCAGCAGGAGCTTTTCCTTTCTTATATCATCACGTGTCTTCATCCGCGGGTACCGATCCCAGAGGAGCCCAACATTGACCCTTCGCTTTACCAAGGCGTACCACAAGCGCCAGCACTTGTCAAGCCTATACCCAACTCTGGAACACAAAGCGGCCGCTCAACACCAGTTCCTGTCAAAGACCGCCAAAAGCTGGGAATGGAGGGCGGCTCCCGCAAACCTGATGCTAGGGAAGCGATGGTCGAATCTGTCGGTGCCCTGGTCCGAATACCTAGCTTTATGGTTGAATTGTTTGTCAACTACGACTGCGAAATTGATCGAAGTGATCTCTGCATTGACATGGTTGGGTTGCTTGCCCGCAATGCTTTCCCAGACTCGGCGACCTGGAGTACGACGAACGTGCCGCCTTTATGTCTGGACAGCTTACTTGGATACGTGCAATTCGTAGCTGAGCGACTGGACGACGAACCCGTGACAACTGGCGTGCCCGATGTGGATCAGTTGCGGGAACAGAGGCGGATGAAGAGAGTGATCATCAAGGGCGCCTCAAAATTCAACGAGAACGCGAAAGGTGGTATCGCGTACCTTGCCAGCCAAGGTATCATTGAGGATCCAAACGACGCGCATAGCGTGACGAAGTTCTTGCGAGGCACTACCAGGATTGACAAGAAGGTACTCGGCGAGTACATCTCGAAGAAGTCCAACGAAGGCATCCTGAACGCATACATGGAGAACTTCGACTTTACCGGGCAACGTGTCGATGAAGCTCTACGACAGATTCTCAACACATTCCGTCTGCCTGGAGAGTCTGCATTGATTGAGCGCATCGTCACAGTGTTCAGTGAGCAATACATCAACTCAGCAAAGCCCGAGGGTATTGCCGACAAGGACGCCATTTTCGTCTTGACATATGCCATCATCATGCTTAACACTGACCAATACAACCCCAACGTCAAGGCAGCAAATCGCATGAAGCTACAAGACTTCGCGCGCAATCTTCGTGGTGTCAACGGTGGCAAGAACTTTGACGATGAGTACCTCGAAGACATCTACAACGCCATCAAGGCCAGGGAGATTGTCCTACCAGAAGAGCACGACAACAAGCACGCTTTCGAGCACGCCTGGAAAGAGCTCTTGATCAAGACCCAAACAGCCAAGAATCTCGCCATCTGCGACACTAACATCTACGACGCGGAGATGTTTGCCGCGACGTGGAAGCCGATCGTTGCGACTCTCAACTATGTCTTCGTTTCGGCTACCGAGGACGCTGTCTTCCAGCGCGTTATTGCTGGTTATAACCAATGCGCCCAGATCGCTGCTCGCTATGGTATCAGTGAGTGCCTAGACACCATCATCGAGTCCTTGAGCAAGATCAGCACTCTTGCCACTGCGACACCGAGCGATACCAGCCTCAACACTGAGGTACAGGCAGGCGGAAAGAGCATCATGGTTTCGAAGTTTGCTGTTGACTTCGGACGCGACCAGAAAGCACAGCTCGCTACTGTGGTTCTGTTCAGAATTATCAATGGCAATGAAAAGGCGGTAAGAGATGGATGGACGCATGTAAGTTGGCCCAAAAGGCACTCCTGACCGGCAGACGTCATCACAATGCTAACATTTATTACAGATTGTCCGAATCATCATCAACCTATTCGTCAATTCTCTGATCCCCACAAGCTTCACAAGCATCTCACGAGATCTGGACCTGCCACCAATCCCTTTGCAATCTCCAGCACAAGTCATTGAACGCAACGACAAATCTGCCGGTGATGTCGGCCTCTTCAGCGCATTTACCAGCTATGTTAGCAGTGTGATGAATGACGAGCCACCAGAGCCGAACGACCAAGAGATTGAATCGACTCTAATGACCGTTGACTGCATAACAGACTGCAGGTTCGAAGAGATCTTGGGTAACGTTAGCGAGCTACCTGTGGAATCTTTGAAGTCCTTGACTCTGGCGCTACTTGGATCCCTGCCTGAAGACGAATCCCCCAGGGTTATCACCGTCAAACCGGAGCTGCCATCCCCACAACCCGGCCGAGGTGCTGCGGCCAAGGCGAATACGGATGCTCCGGTTTATGATCCCGCTCTAGTCTACGTTCTGGAACTGGCAACAATCCTTGCACTGCGCGATGAAGAAACAATCTCTACACTTGGTGCAGACGCGGCGGACGCTTTGCAAGTTGCCATTCGCGATGCCGACCACGTGCATCCTGTTGCACTGAGCCGTGCGGTATTCTACCTGCTGAGCTTGTTGCGTGCAAGCAATGATCACGGCTACATCAGGGTACCTGTTGTTCTGCACGCCATCTCCTCTTTCCGCCCGGAAGTACTCAAGCAGTGTGCTCAGCCTATACTCAAGGGCATTTACGGCTGTATCAGCGGGCCACCGGAGCTGAGGAACGAGCTAGCATCCAGCCCGGACTTCTGGGCCGTGCTTCATGTCCTGCAGCCGCACCCCGAAGCGGCAGATTTGGCATTTGAGGTTGCAGAGTCCGTAGCTGGTGGACAGCCGCCGGCGATCACTGCGGATAACTATGATCCAGCTGTGGCTTTACTCAACGCATTCGCGACCGCAGGCAGTGTAGGCGCCAAATTCGAACAGCAGCAACGAGAACCACCCGCTCGCAAAGGCCAGCAGCCTCCCGCACAAGACAAGAAGCTCACCAAGAAGCCCGATGCTGTCCCGCGTGCTAAAAAAGCGATCGCCATTGTGACGCAACTGGCGAGCCGCGTTCCTGCGCTCATCGAGCAGTCCCACCTGGAAACTCACGAGGCTTGGAAGGCATACTGGTCTCCAATCTTCCGCTGCCTGGCTACCCAATGCGTCAACCCATGCCGCGAGGTCCGCTACCACGCCTTCACGGCACTCCAACGCTGCCTTCAAGCCCCAGATCTCGCCTCGTCAGAGCACTCCGAATGGACCAAGATCTTCAGCGAGGTCCTCTTCCCTCTCGTCAACCAACTCCTCAAGCCTGAAGTCTACCAGACCGATCCCCAAGGCATGACCGAGACGCGTCTTCAAGCAGCACAGCTTCTGTGCAAGACTTTCCTTCATTACCTCGCCCTCTTGAGCGAGTGGGACGGCATGCTCGATCTCTGGACTCGCATTTTGGGCACCATGGACCGTCTCATGAACAGTGGTCAGAGCAACATGCTCGTCGAAGCGGTCCCGGAATCGCTCAAGAACGTCCTCCTTGTCATGTCAAGTGCTGAATACCTGATCCCACCACCTTCCTCGGCCGACAGCGAAAAGCGAACGGAAAGTCAGAAACAGCTTTGGAAGGAAACATGGACAAGAACGGAGAAGTTCATGCCGGGTTTGATGCCGGAGCTCTTCCCGGACGCTGGCAAGGAGCCTGCGCCTGCAGCGCCTTCTACGCAAACGCCTGATGAGGGAATGGCGAAATTGTCTGTGGCCGACGATGACAAGTCATCTCAGGGTGATGATGATGACGCCGCTGCTACCACACCTGATTCCCAGACGGCTTGAAATTGATTGAATGCGGAGAATCGAATGTCTAGATACCTTTGTAAGCATAGCGTTGGCGTTTTTCTGTTTTACTGGTCTGAAAAGAAAATATGAGTCTTTAGTATCAGCAAGTTTCTTTTCGATCCGCTTACGCATCGGTCTCTATAAGTGCCCCTTCTGCAGAAGTTACAGAACGAGGAGACCCATGCACTGAAACTTGCAATTCGCATGTTTTCCATTGACATCTCTCTTGCGAAAGGGAGTAACCGATCTTCGGTCCAATGGAGTGTTCGAATCTATGTAGGTCATTAAAAAAACTGTAATCCCGCTGATACAGATATCAGGTCGTCAAAAGGCCCCACCCAAGGGTTCGTAACAGGTCGTTCACATCCCAAACAGAACGAAAAAATTCAACGTCGCTTTAAACATACACACCAGGCGCACGCGCAGGGAAAGGACTAAGCCGCTCCTCCAACGAACGCCTCGCTTCAACTCAACATTACGATTATTCGTGCGAGGACTTGCTTCTTTGCCGCGATTCCAGAGGTGAGAAAGATCGGAACTCGATTTTTTCATTTTTGCAGCACCTCGTCAATTCCCATCCGTCTGCGTTTCCTGGGTGACCGTTCTCTCCTGCCCTCGCTGTCTTCGTCGCTTTCGGAGCTGCGATGTACTCCGGTGGTTGTGGCTGTCGCGGCGGATGGCCCGTGGACTGGGGGCATACTCGAGGGCCCTGAAGTCAGTGTCAGGGCTGAGGAAGCGGCTATTGGTGGCAGCTGGACATCTCGAGGCGGGCCTGAAGGCGGAGCTGGTAGCGTTGTAGGGCCATATGATGGCGCTTGAGTGCTGGGATTGGCTGCTGGTGGCCTATGATCCTGTGGAGGTCCGAGCGTAGGCTGCGATGGCAGGAAGAATTGAGACTGCGGCTGTTGGTACGGGTAGGAATATTGTGATTGTGATTGCGGTTGAGGATATGTCCTTGTTGGTGGGGGTTGTCTGTGCCGTAAGTGTTGTGGTGGTCCATGAGTCGGTTCGAAAGGGTATAAGAGGGATGGTGGAGCGGAGTGTGTGCTTCCTTGGCGCAGCTGTTCTTTGAAGGCTTCTTCCGCAGGCACTAATGGTGGTCCGAAGGAGTAGGGTGATCCCATTTGAGCAGCTGGTAGTAGCGGATTTGTTGGCTCGACAGGTCGAAAACTGGGCAAAGTCACCACTACAAAGTATGTTGCAGCTTTCGCCAAACGCACTCTTGCTGGAAACGTTTGAGGTCCTCTAGGCCCAGACTTGAGCTGCACCCATGTATAGGTCTGATCGGAAAACCCTTGAGTGAGCTTCTCCACATCAGCGTCTGATACACCTCCCAGTGGATCTTCACCGCTTGATACAATGGGTGGAAGGAACGCCGGTTCTCGAGCCTCTCTCTCTCCTCGTAATCGAGATCTAATAGCCATGAAGCTTTCGGAATCAGCTGGAGCTGCAATTTCGTGCAGTCGACTGCGAGTCAAGTCCCTGTTTTCCGCCATGATTTGTCGAAAAGATGTGTTGGCACGAATGATGACGAAATCCAAGTCTAGAAGCGCCGTGGGCACTTCTGGTTCAATCGGAGTGTGGATGGCTTGTCGCACTGGTGTCGGATATGTCAAAGGCGTCTGAAATGGTGCGGGCGGTCTTGGGAGGAAGCTAGGGGTAGGTGGTCCATAGCTGGAAGACTCTTCACTGGTTATTGACTGGATTGATCGGAAGGATTCTGCTCGGCGTTGGCGAGTTGCAGCTATTGGCCGAGCGGGAGTTGTCATGAGCGTTGTTGGGCTGGTGGAGGTATTAGTTGTCGGCATAGTTCTTTCGAGCGCAAACTGACTCTCATCGCGGAGTCGAGGACGACCTCTCTTTTTGTGTGCGACATCGTAACATGTGTCCTAGGTTCGTTAGAGAATATCCGCCTGTCTCGACCAAGTATGATGCACTTACCTGCTTTCCAGAGGCAACACATCGTGCACAAGGTCGTTGCACATCGCAACTTAAGTGAGCTCGCTTACAATTAACACAGGCAGACGCCACGTGAGTCTTTGCCTTTTTGCCTTCTTGTGCGCCCGTTCGTCCAGAGCCCGAGGTTGGTGGCGCATACGGTGTTGATTGATACACACCCCCAGTAGATCCCAAAGCTTCAAGGCTGGCGCCAGCGACAAATGATACTGGTGGGTGATATGTGGGAGTGCTGAGACTTGCGAGCCCGATGGTTGATGTAGCTGTTCTAGTCTCGTCCGATGAATAGACTGTAGTGGATGTGACAGGCGGACCCGTGGAAATTGGCGCAGGTTGCTGGCTTCGAGTGGAGGGTAAAGTCAAGTCCGATGGTCGCCTTGTCGGAGACGGCGGGCTTGACATCGGCGGTGAAGGGTAGCCCGATGCTGCTCCTCGATCACAATCCCACAGATGTGCCGACTTGCGTCTCAGCGTTGCTTGTCGCAAGTCAAAATTCTCGTAGGAAGGGGAGTGGTGAGCAAGACTGAGGAATGAGAGTCCGCTGATCATTGCTTCGCGGCAACAAGTCAAAGTGCTTTCAGAGCTGCTGGCGGATTATCTCTAATCCAAAGAGCTGCCGGTGCTTGTCGACGAGGTGGTGTGATGGCCTCGATTTCTGCATATGACAGCTGCCAACAAGACGGACAGAACGTGAACCGTCGTTAGACGTGGTGGCTGTCTTGCGTTGCTGGAGAGAATTCAGTCTTTGTTGGTCGCCTCGCTTAGTACAAAGTTGTTCCGAGCATAGTGTGAAGTTGTGGACACTCCACCGCAGATTTAGCGATGATCAAGACACTGCACAGTCGTATGGTGAAAGAGTGACTTCCAGGTCTACACGCAAGACGAGCGTGCGAAAACGAGCGTGGGGAAGTGGACGGTTGGTGTCACAGCGAAGAGATGGTTGCAGAGGCAGAGCGCGAATCTCCGAAACACTGCGGCTCCGGGAATCCTGACCTTACATATCGCACCAAGCCCGCGCCCAAGCAAAAGCGGTTTCTTGAATACACAGTAGGCAACGGTCCGCAGGATGATCGACAAACCTTCTTTTCCCCGTAATCGTCTCAGTCACAACGAGTTGGCACGGTTCGCCAGTCGTCTCTGACCTCATTTTCATACAATAGCGATGAGTCTTGACGACCCGTTCACGGATGTGGGACCTAGAAGCACGCGCATGAGGCAGGCTAGCGCTAGCTCAGAATGGCCAGGCTGGGACCTTGCCTCGACTTCAACGACAAAGAAAAGTGATGAGGGAGACAACCGTATTCATGCATGTCAGTCGGAGACGCGTAGTGCTCGCCTTGCTGGTGGCAGCCGCGGAAAGGCGCCCCAGCCGTCATCCAGCGGTCGACAGTCCTCATTGCCCCTGCCAATGATCCCCGCTGTTCCTGCTTGCATGGGCTCAAGCTTGTCATTTTAGCCTCTGCTCTGGACGGAGGTGCTGACTGCTCGTTAATTAAGGTTTGTGTATGCATGCCATTTCTGCGACTCGGTGTCGTTTACCACAACGCAACGACGATTGACAACCAGTGGTCCACCCGATGCATGATTCGCATTCGATTCCAGTCGAAAGGCTTGACTGATTAGGCGCCGCGTGCTTCTGACCACTCCAGCCGCTTTGCATTGCCTTCTCAACCGTGCAGTCTGCTCTAAGACACCATGCTCAATGGGACGGCATGAAAAACGCCGACCGCCGACCATCATGGCGTTTACGGGCACTCACACAACCCCGGTATCCTTGAAGGAATCCCCAGGCTTGCGGCCCCACTGTGGAAAGGGTTCTGTGGATGAGGCTAAGGCTGTTTCCCTGACGCCAGTCAAGCCCAAGAGCTTTTTGCCAGCCGTCATCGGTAAAAGCTGCCTAACGGCCGGCGGAGTTCCAAAAATCGGATCACAACGGCCAGGTCGTTAGAGAGTTGCAAAATTGTTCATCTGGGTGAAGCGTGAGAAAGTCGACAGCGAGACGGTCGCAATGCTGCTATCACTTTCACTGAGCGACTTCATACGGGGAGACTTATAGTCGCAGTGGCTTCAGGTGTAGCGAAGCCAATTTATCGTTATTGCCAGTGAGCCCATCAAGTCCTGTTTGAGCGTAGCAGTCCAATGGTTCAGCCGTCAGTGTGCTGGATCGTCCGAAAGGCACTACGGAGATCGTAGAGATGGGTATGCAGGTGAAGGAGGAGCCGAAGGCCGGATTGTCCGATGCAGCTCCACGGCCTTCTGGAGGGGTCCCCGTTACGCGCCGTCTGTGCACATACTGTAAGAGTCAGCGCCTTACCACCGACACTCTGTTTGTCGCCCGCGTAGTGCAACTCGCGGCTTGTCGTCAGCCTTGTTTTTGCGCGGTGAAGCGCTGAAGCGTGAGACGTTTATAGCATGAAGTCGAGGTTGTCCGCGCCCACTCGGAAATCCAATCCCCGCGCGTTGTTGCCGGCTTGGCGCGGTTACCTTATCGTGACATCGGTCGTGGACTGGCATACGATCAACAAAAGCGCACGTATAAGGCGGTCATCACGTATGGGCTCTCATGGAGCGATTCATGCTGACTCGAGAAATTTCCCCACGTCCATGGAATGCACGAATCTCTCGCCTGCATTGCATGGCATTGTTGATTTGATCGAGCTGACGCGAGGACGATCTGTCTCATCTGATCTCATCTAGGAGCCAGTCCCGGCACAACCATGATCTGAGACTCGGTTTGTTCCGATGGAACGCACTTGCGTTGGCACGACGCTACCATCAGCGCTGAGTACAATGATGGATCCCTCGGTGATCTTCGAATTGTGATTATCGGGGGCGGGTAATCAGATGTAGAGTCAATCCTCCGTAGATCATCTCACAAGTCACGTCGAACTAATCCTTCGTTGAGGTACTCAGGCTTCTGGACTACGATATAGTGTCTCTGCCTTACAGCGGGACTCTCGTCGATGGCCGTCATCAGATGGAACATTCTAAGATGTTACCGTTGAGTTTTCCAGACTTTGGAGTTTGCATCATTCAACCCCAACCCTAACCCTATGACATAATGCGATTCGTCGATTTTTGTCCATACAAGCAATAATCCAGTCTTATGTGTTTAATAAGACGATGGAAAGGCACGGCGTCAATTTGATAGACTATATATGTACCTTTCGAATGTTCGCGTGCGAAATAGATCAGTCGATTACAACAATGGGCTGAAATTCCGAAGCTAGATGTTGTGATACATTTATACCCGTTTAGCAACGACATAATGTGGTATATCGGCGAACCGCAGATTCATTGCCCATGATCCCGAATATAACATTGGCCCATAGGACACGATACAGCAGCTCACGCAGTATCTCTTACACCCAATAAAGATCCATCGGCCTCATTTCCACTACTCAAAACGGCAAACAAACGAATACAATCGTCCTGATGTACAAAGCCATCGTGGATGTGACAAATTGCCTGCAAACCGCCTGCCCAACACAACACAAGAAAGTGAAAAATAACTAATAAAAAGATTAAACTTAATACCTGACCGTCAAGAACACAGCAAAGACAACGCCTCACACAACTTTGTAGAAGAACGATTGAAGGTGGACCAAACAAGGACAGGTGCCAGACAACCGAAAAGACCAAAGTCAACACCAACACATACAAAACACCAAAAAGCAACAAAAAGGTAAGGTCTCAAAGAGCTTTGTATAGGAATAGCCGAAGGTGGGGCTCGAACCCACGACCTTGAGGTTGTCTCTTGAAGTGAAGTATCCTTCATGTAAGAGCCACACGCTCTACCGATTGAGCTACCCCGGCAAGGGTGTTGTGATTGATCGATGAGGGCAGAGGGGGCCGAAGAGTTTGTGATGGTGAGGTTGGTGGGACCGAAAGGGACCTTCCGTCTTTTTTTGCGAAAAATTTCGTTCAGGGTGGGCCGGTGAGCGGAACGGTGGCTGGGGATGGTGTTGGCGGCGGCGGCGGCAAGGTTGGGCCCGTGGGTGGACCGGACGGGAGGTAGGGCGACAGGTACCTCCTAGGGTAGGGCGGGATTGATGGGGTGTTCGGTCGGCAGCAATTGCTTACGTCAGCCAGACGGCGTAGAGGAGGGACAGCGAGTATCGTGGTGGGATTACGTCAAGGTCAAGTATGATGAAACGAGAATGAATCGAGACGATCAAGAGTTGATTGAATTGAATTGATTACGAGTAATTGGCTTTTCGAAAAAGAAGCAAGTACATTGTAGGCGAAAATGACGGGGAACCTTCAAACAGTCTGTCAGCGATGTCCATTGACTATGGTGCAAATGATATGAATCGTGACAGGCTTGCGTAGTCAGAAAAGCCGTTTTAACGCATGCCCATCCGCCGGCGCATTGCCACACCATCCAAGACGAACAGCATGGCGCCGCGCTCGGAAGCTCCATTACACGGCGTGACAAGCACACCGCTTTAATTGCAACTCCACAACCGATCCTCCCGTCAAGCGCGAACGCCGACGGTACGGTATAAGGAAGGGGAACTCGGCGGATTAGGCCACCCGTACGGGTTCGTGGAATGGATAGACTAGGTGTCATCCTCAAGCGTCGGGGGTGGAATCAGATGAGCTTACCCTTTGGAGGTGAAAAGGCGTGTGGCCAGGCCAGTGGAGGTTTGTGGAGATATCTGTATCTTTGGTTTTGTTAGCTTTTGATCAAAACCAGCAATAATTTGTAAAGCGAAGGTGAATTGTCAAGATCAGACATGGTAAGCTTTGGTAGGGGTTTTCCACATTGTGTGTTCAGTAGCAGAACTGAAAATTTATACACTCATCATAGAAGGTTGGTGGGTAAGAAGAAAAGGTTTGAAACATACCATGAGTGAAGTGTCACTATGCCGGTGGGCATAAAATGCACCGGTTAGCATCGACAAATGCCGCCTGTTGAAGGTGGCTTGCCAGAAGACGGATTGAAGATTGGACCAGGAGATAATGGCTGCAAAATCATCTAGGCACTGGTCAGCAGACTGCGTCTAATACAAAGCGTATTTGCAATGCGTATAGGTAGATTTGGCGAGATCAGATGGTGATGCATGTTTTGTTCGTGGCTCATTGTAGTCACCGGAACAGATGTGATAGACTTCATCGTGTGAAGCCAATAGGGGAGGGAGTGCTTGTTGCAGAACGTACCTTGTTGATTTGCAGACAATAGCGACACTCACCGTGTGCCCGCAACTGTCGCGCAGTGTACTGCACCATATTCCGAATGGCCTGCAGGACCTGAAGCGGTCATCCGAAGGGTGTAGATGGCATCGGGACTCTTTACTTCTTTCATAGAAGCAAATGGAGTCCAGATGCCCAGCCTGACGTTGCCGCCGATATTGTATAGGGAGATGATGCAGAGTAAGCTGAAGTCTGGAAGTTGAAAATAAAGTCTTCCTGCAGCCGTGCACGTTCCCACATCGCCAAGTCCTGTTGCGGAGGACTCGGGAGAGCGCGCGACCCTACGAAGAACGAACGTCTGGAAGCCCATGTGAAGTTAGAGGGACGAGTAGGTTCGGTGTATAATTACATCCGTACAACAACCAAGACGAATAACCCCTTCCAACCGCCTGGAATTACGCATTCACAATGGCGGCGCAACTTGCTGCAGAGACGGCGCTTGCACCCTTCAGAGTCGGTCTGAAGGAGGTTTACCTGTACGATCTCCCTAACATAATGAAATGAACAACCAAAACGACAAAAAGCACACCAACTAATACAATCTCTCTTCCTCGAACAAGGCCCAACTTCTACGTCACCCTCCACCGCACCCCCAAGCAGCCCGCAAACTTTGCCAGCTTCACGGTCCCGCTGTGGTTCAGCAAGCTCGACATTCGCGACTACCTCTACCACGCCTACAACGTGCGCATCAACTCGGTGCGCTCATACGTCAAACTACAGAGGGTCACGCAAGGCAAACCGTTCAAACTCCACCCCAGCGACGAGGGATACACTAGGCCGCAGTACAAGCGCTGGCACCGACCGCCTAGCATCAAGCGCATGACCGTCGAGCTCGAGGAACCCTTCCAGTGGCCCGAAGCACCAGAGGAGTTCAAGGAATTCAACCAGGACCAGATGAAGGCATATGAGGAGGCGACCAAGGCGATGCGCGATAAGCAAGCTCCTACGGGAGACACAGTCGTCAATGAGGATAGAAGGAAGGCCATGAGAGAGCAGGCGAAGGCGCTGCTCGAGGGCAAGGCGAAGTGGAAGCCCGTAGGCAAAGGATATACACCGAGGCAATGAGATGGTGAGTAGGCAGACAGGGCACAGCGCGGCGTTTGGGTTAAGAGGGAAGCATCCCCTATGAGGGTTTTTGGGTGTACATTACATGTAAGCTATGCAGACATTCAGCATTGTCAGGTATTCGACTCGAGCGATGCCGATTTTCCATCAAGGTCCATTCTTGCAGTCATTAAACATCCCAGCAGCCGCATCCCAGCAGCAGCCTCCCAGCGAGACAAACCAAGGCACACCAACCATTCGCTTCATCCCATGTACCTGTCAATTCTGGAATCGTACCAAATTTGCCAGCAGTACATACAGTCGTCAGGATCATAGCGGCCAGTGACATCTCCACAGTACTGGCACAATCCACTTATGTGGTAGCAGAAACCATCGTCGTACCTGCAGCAGTCGAAGCAGTCTTCGCCTTCGCACTCATACACATCGGCTGGCAGCGCACGCAGCTGATCAAGCCCTGCAAACCGGGTTAGTCGAAGCTGGTAGCTGAACGGAAGACATGGTACATACTGCGCTGATGGCGTCTTGCAGCTTCACCGGTGTGCACCTCGACACCTTCAGTGTGGTGCTTGATCTTGAGCTCTTTGATGCGCTTGGCACGTGCTTTGCGTTGGCGTTCAACTCTAGCTGTAGCCCTGCGCGCCAGGTGTTCTTCAAGGTTGCTGTGGACAAGACGGGCAATCATTTCGATATCTTTGCGCTGAAAGTAGAACGCGACGGTCTTGCTGTACACGACATAACCGCGGGTCTTGTACACCGAGCCATAGGGGATGGACGGCAATTCGATGTGTTTCGCTCGGGGACCAGACTGCCGTGACTTCAGGAGCATGTAGTCGCGGAGGTCGTAAGTCTTGAGGGCCTCGGTAAGAGTCTGGTGCTGCTGGTCAGTAACGAGTGCTAATGCAATTGAGGGACAGCATGAGCAGACGCACCATTGGAATGCCAAACTCGCTCTTCTCACAACCCGGGCAGACACAGACGGCGTTCGCGAATGTGCCTCGATCCCCAGCCCAACCGAAGCAGAAGACACACGTGTACTGGAGTTTTTCCAGGAGTTGAAGGCGGTAGACTTTGCGGTTCTCCGTCTGAGGTTTGCTTGCGATCCTCCCCGAACGACGAAGTTCTTCACCATCACCCAAACGTTCCTGGGGGAGCCCATGAGACAGACGCCGATGCTTCAAACCCAAGCGTTTCGTGAAGCCCTCGACGGAGTGGTAGAAAACGCGCGACATTGCTGCCATGGAGAGCAGCACATGGGGGTGCATTTCACGGTACTTACCATCTTTGACCTTGATGCCGCGATCTGGATCATGGTCCAGAAGGAGGTAGGAGATGATCTTATCGATTATCTCCACGGGAGCCTTGCTGATATAGTCCTTGCACGGGTCGATGTCGCCGTTGAAGGCGTTCGGGAGATCGTCTTTGAACTTTGGGTAGGTGGCAGTCGGTGCGATGTCCTCGACGACCTGGTTTTCCGAAACAACAGCATCATGGTGCTGGTCGGTAGCCTTCGGCTGAGAAGATCTGGTGTGGTAGCGAGTCGGTGGCGGTGAGTGAGTCTCCATTGTCGTCTTGTTACGGGAGCGAGAGTTCTTCGACTTGCCCTTTGAGGCGGCGGCTGGTGCTCGCTTGCGTGCCATGTCGACGATGGTGAGTATTGTGTCTGTTGAGGTTGAGAAGACGGTTGGGAATGGGAAGAAGCTCAAGAGCTGGCAGGCAGCAAGCGCATGGCATGGTGAGGAAGGAGCGAGGCCCTCGATGTCAAAGCTCGGGAGGCGGGAATCGTGTTGTTGATACGCGCTGCTGCAGATGGCCACGCGCGGTTCACAAACCATTTGAGGTGCAGTGACACCACCCAGGAGAGAAATTCACTGAGAAAGGGTGCGAGACGAGGCGTGACTACCTTATTGAAAGCGAGTGGGTGAATCTTCAAAATAAACGTGAATTGCAGGCCTGCAAATTTGGGTATGTGGCTGGCCGATCTATTCCATGCAATTAGAATCGCCGCCGCCCGACCTATCTATATAAACTCTTTAAACCATAACTGCGTAAATGCTCTCTACTCAAACTCAATGGTCGCAGGAGGCTTGCTGCTGACCTCGTAAACAACGCGTGCGACACCGGGAACCTCGTTGCCGATTCTGTTGACGACCCTCTTCAGCCACTCGCCGTCGAAGACGAACGAGTCGGCAGTCATGAAGTCGGAAGTGGAAACCGCCCTGAGAGCGACGATGTGTCCGTGCAGTCTCTGGTCACCAACAACACCGACGGCCTTGCCCTCCATGAGCGCAGCGAAAGCCTGCGCGATCTGGCCGTAGAGGCCTGCGGCGCGGATCTCAGAGATGAAGATGGCGTCTGCTTCCTGGACGATGCGGACCTTCTCGGGAGTGACAGCGCCAATGATACGGATCGCAATACCAGGGCCAGGGAAGGGGTGGCGCCAGACGAGGTCGTGGGGAATGCCGAGGTTTTCACCCATGGCGCGGACCTCATCCTTGAAGAGCTCACGAAGAGGCTCGATAAGCTTGAGGCTCATCTTCTCGGGCAGACCACCGACGTTGTGGTGGGTCTTGATGGTAGCGCTGGGGCCCTTGAACGAGATGGACTCGATCACGTCAGGGTAGAGGGTACCCTGGAGGAACCACTCAATCTCACCCTGCTGGGGAGTGTTGTGTGCCTTGGCGGTGAGCTCGTTGGCCTTCTCCTGGAAGCAGTCGATGAAAGTGTTGCCAATGATCTTGCGCTTCTTCTCGGGGTCAGAAACGCCGTCAAGAAGGCTGAGGAAACGCTCGCTAGCGTCCACGACGTGAAGCTGAATGCCCAGACCCTCAGTGAGAGTCTTGTGCACCTGCTTCGCCTCACCACCACGGAGGACACCGTTGTCGACCAGCACAGCGTGGAAACGGTCGCCAATGGCCTCCTTCATGAGCTTAGCGGCAACGGTGGAGTCGACACCACCGCTGACAGCACCAATGACCTGACCCTTCTCGCCAACAAGAGCCCTGATCCTCTCAATCTCCTTGTCCACAAAAGCCTCCATAGTCCAGTTCGCGCCGGCCTTGCAAATGTTGACGGCAAAGTTCTTGATCAGAACGGTGCCCTTAGGGGTGTGAGTCACCTCGGGGTGGAACTGGATGCCGTAGTAGGGCTTCTCGGAGTGTGCGATACCAGCGAAAGGAGCGTTGGCAGTCTTAGCAATGGTGACGAACTGCTCGGGGATCTTGGACAGCTTGTCTCCGTGAGACATCCAGACCTCGAAGTCGTTGCCCAAGCCCTTGAAGAGCTCATCCACGTGCGGCGACATGGAGGTGTGCGGCTCAAGCTCGAGCTGAGCGCGGCCATACTCTCTCTTCTCACCAGCAGCAACAGCCTTGCCGTGAGTCCATGCGATCTCCTGCAGACCGTAGCAGATACCGAGAATGGGCACGCCCAACTCGAAGACGGCGGGGTCGACGTGGGGGGCATCGTCGGCGTAGACGCTGTAAGGACCGCCAGAAAGGATGACACCCTTGGGCTTCCAGCTCAGCTCGGAGAGCTTCTGAGTGCACGGCAGCATCTCAGAGTAGACATTGATCTCACGCAGGCGGCGGGTGATCAAGTGGGTGTACTGGGAGCCGAAGTCGAGCACCAGGATGGTGTCGAAAAGGGTGTGAGGAGGCGGCGCGATGCCGTTGACGTCGCCATTGGGAGTGGAAGACATTGTGAATGAAGAAAGTAGAACGAATCCCAAAAGGATCAATCTGGTGTGAGTCTACATCTCGAGAGAACGCGCAGTCGAAGGCGGGCAGTCACTCTGCGCTGGAAAGAAAGGGCAGCGTCAGAAAATCTCTTATCGATTGCGTCCCTAGCGCAAACCCTCCACATTCCCAAAGGGTCGAATCTAGAAGGACTTGCACTACGTACTAACTTACCAGGAACATTATTTCGAGTCTTGATTTCCAAAAAAATCATAACAAGAGAGGATCTTGCAGACGAGCAAGCACTAAAACAAACACCACTTCATTAAAACAGCGGCAACAAAATTCACCATGGGCAAGCGCAAGTCCACCACCGAAGACAAGGCCGGCGAGATGGACATCGACGGTGAGGAGAGCGACGATGTAAGTCAGATCAAAAGCAAAATCAATAAAAAAAAAACAGAAGAGCCCAATCATTTTCGGACCCGACTCACACACCCACAGAACGCCTCCATAATCAACGTCGACTTCGAATGGTACTCGCCCTCGGAAACCGTCGATTTCCACGGCCTCAAAAACCTCCTCAAGCAACTCTTCGACGTCGACAACCAGCTCTTCGACCTCTCCGAGCTAACCAACATGATCCTCGAGCAGCCTGCGCTGGGCTCGACGGTGAAAACGGAAGGCGAAGAGAGCGACCCGTTCGCCTTCCTCACCGTCCTCAACATGCACGAGCACCGCGAGAAAAACGTCATCAAGCAGCTAACCTCCTACCTCGCCTCCAAAGCCGCCGCCAACCCTTCCATCGGCCAGTTGCAGAACTTGCTGGCGCCTGAGTCCAAGGCTCAGGTCGGTCTTGTGCTGTGCGAGCGTTTCATCAACATGCCCCATCAGATCGTGCCGCCGCTCTACACGATGCTGCAGGATGAGCTGGCCGAGGCGATCAAGGAGAAGGAGCCGTATGAGTTCACTCACTACCTGATCATTTCCAAGTGCTACACGGAAGTTGCCTCGAAGCTCGACGCGGAAGACAACCCTCCGTCGAAGAAGTCCAAGGCTGCGGGCGCGAAGTCTGAGGTCTTCTACTTCCACCCTGAGGACGAGGTGTGGCAAAAGCATGCCGTTGGCCAGGCCGGGTTTGACTATAATCTGGTTGGTGCTGATGGCGCGAGCGACTCGAAGCGTGCTTTCCAGGAACTCGGTATTAGACCGCAGGGCAATGCCATTCTTATTGAGGCTGGCAAGTTTGGAGAAGCGGTCCAGGCGGTTGGCGAATACTTGAGTGGTTAGAGAGGTCGAAGCGGGCGGTTTATGAATAATCAATGAATGGAAGTCATTACGACCAGATTGTGCATACCTGCTGCTCAGTGAAAGCATTCAAGACGGGGCTCAGCCGAGATATTAATGTGAGACTTGACGATACAGGTACAGTTCAAGTTTATCGAAAAACGCTAGTAAAATGGTGTAACTGTACAATGTACCGTGCTCCCTGCCGTGGCAGAGACACAGCATTCCTCCCCTCCTCTCTTTTTCATCTTCCACAGCCCACTTTCCACACACTCCATCTTCCACCCTCGTATAAAAGAAAAGAAATCGCTCGCTTAACCGATGACCAGAGCGGTGCCCTCGGGGAAGTCGTACTCGGGCACCTCGAGGTTGAGCGGTGCAGGGCCCTTCCTGATGCGGCCGGAAATGTCGTAATGGCTACCGTGGCAAGGGCAGAACCAACCGCCAAAGTCACCGGCCTCGCCGATGGGTACACAACCCAAGTGGGTGCACACACCCAGCATGATGAGCCACTCGGGCTTCTTGACGCGCTCGCTGTCGGCCTGGGGGTCACGGAGGGCCTCCCACTTGGTCTCCTCGGCCTCCTTGATCTCGTCGGCGGTACGGTGGCGGATGAAGACGGGCTTGCCGCGCCACTTGATGATAACGTTCTTGCCCTCGGGGATAGAGGCGAGGTCGACCTCGACCTTGGCCTGGGCGAGGACGTCGGCGGAGGCGGACATGTTGACCAGGAAGTCTGGGTATTGTCAGTATCAAAGCATTGACTCCCACCACTATGCGCACAGCGGTTCTGGTCGCGTGATGGCCTGTATTCGCAGCGGAAACCTACCCTGGACAGTGTTCTTCGCACCCAGTGCGCTCAAGCCACCGAAAGCGCCGACCATGAAGTACTGGAAGACCTTGTTGCCGGTCTCATTGCCGGAACGGTACTTCTTGAAGCTGGGAATGACAGTGGTGTCCTTCTTGCCGCTGGTGCCGCGGGTGAAGGGAGATTTGAACTCGGCGTGGGAGGTGGAGGCGTCTGCGAGGGTGCGCTTCTGCTGCTGCTGGACGCCGAGGGGGGCGGCGCGGACGGCGGGGAGAGTCTGGCGCGCCGCCTGGCGGCTGACAGCGGTAGAGAGGCGAGTAGAGAGGGACATGGCGGAGCTGGGGCGTCAATGGGTGCTGTGTCGACGATGGGCTGGTTGCAGGGAGGTTCGTTGACGCTTTGCTCTCTTTCCTCCGTTCGGGACCGGCCTTGGCGGCAGCTTGAAGTCAGCGGGAAGCATCCGCGCTGTGATTGGTTGTTGCCACGCCGTCCAACATCATTGCCTGCCTTACCTGCGAGCATTTAATCGAGTGCACATGATGATCATATGTAATACTCTAAAAAGAGTGTTCACTAGAAGAATACCATTCACAGCTAAGACTCACACCTGCACCGCCATCATCATGCCCCCAAAAACACAACGTACAATCAATGAGGCCTGGTCACAACCAGCCAAACGGCGTCGACTCAATCACTCAGTCGACGAGTCAACACCACAGAACAGTCAACACGAAAAGTCAAGCAAAGACTCAGTAAAAAAGCCAGTAAAACGAGAAATCTCAAAGAGAGAAATCTCCAAAAAGGAAATCTCCAAAAGAAAAAACACCAAAAACGATACCCCCAAAAGAGATGCCTCTGAATCAGATACCCCCAAACCAACAATCCCTGAACAGCAAGCACCCTCCTCACCACCCTCCACCAAACCCTCCCCCTCCCGCAAAAAAACCAAAACCCTCACCACCCACCCCCTCCGCACCTCCCTCTTCTCCTCCCCCCCACGAACCCTCCTCTGCCACGCAACCAACAGCCTCGGCCACTGGGGCGCCGGCATTGCCCTTTCCTTCAAAATCCACTACCCCTCCGCGTTCAACATCTACAAAAACCACTGCCTAGCGCACAAATCCCACCCGAGCGATCTGCTAGGCACGACGCTCCTGATCCCTCCGCAGACGAAATCGGCTTCGAAAGCGGAACGCGAGGCAGGGCATTGGATTGGGTGTTTGTTTACGAGCGTGGGGGTGGGGAAGGCGAGGGGGAGCGTGGAGGGGATCTTGAGGGCGACGGGGGAGGCGGTGAGGGAGTTGGTTGGGAGGGTGAGGGAGGTGAGGGAGGGTGGTGGGGTTGAGGGCAGTGGAGATGGTGGTGTGGAGGGAGATGGGGAAGAGGTGGTGGGTATCAGGGAAGTGAGAATGTGTAAGATCAATTCGGGACTTTTCGGCGTGCCGTGGGAGGCTACCAGGGCTGTTATTGAGGGTGTGGAGGTTGGGAAGGGGGATTTGGAGGAGGTGGTTGTTTGTTCTGTTGACTGATTGAGTGAGTGCGTCGAGGTGGGAGAAAGCGCTCCGATCTTGGATTTGTTCGATAGGCATGGCACAGATGAGAAGATACCCCTGCTTAGTATTGTATGCTTGACGAGTAACGATATTTGTACGCAGAGTTTGTTTGGACATGGAAAGGGAACCGCAACACCTTTTATCATCACCGACTTGAAAGATCTGGAATATACGACCTTTTGATAACAAAATCAAATGCATTGAATAAACGCTTTACAAACAGGCAAAAAGTTACACAAGTAATAGGACCAGACGCGGAAAACCCCTCGTTAGAATTTCCCAGCCCGGTAACGTGCTCATTTCTTTCCATCGCGGGCTCGAGCAATGTTCATCAAGCCTCGCCTTCACATGTTTTCCCAGTGTCGTCTAAGTCGTGACATAGAAGACATTTCGCAAACAATTCAGAGCATCCAGATCTTCCCCTTTTCTTTGTCTTTTTTTTAACCGAGAAGCTCAACGTCCAATCCAATAGCTCTCATGAACAAGTTGACGTCGCCCAGACGCTTCCTGTTCATGTCCTCGGGCAGACCCTTGCTGACGGCCACGGTCTCCATGACGCGCTCCTTGACGCCGATGACCAGTCTCTGCTGCTGATCGGGGCTGGCGCCGACACCCATGGCGGCGAGGAATTGCCACACGTAGACGTCGTCCGCGGCGGCGACGCTGGTGTCGGTCGGGAAGATGTAGGGGAGAAGCGGCTCGACGGTGTCGAAGAGGCGGGAGTAGAGCTCGGTCCACTGGTTGATGTCTTCCTGCTGCTCAGCGGTCGGCTGTTGGGAGGTAGTGAGCGATTGCTTGACGAGCTCGGCGCGGGAGATGAGCATGGTGAGGACGGAAACACCGGTCTTGGTGCGGACGGCGGCGAGGATGTTGACGCGGTCGAGTACAAGGCCGAGGAGACCGATGATGATGTTCAGAGGAGCCTCGTTGACGTAGCTGAAGAGCGGAGGCATCACGGCCTGGGCAAACAGCTCGACTTCTTCCTTCACGCGGGCGGGGATGGGAGTGTTGTCTTGTGGCGGGTAGGCGTCACGGACGACGTCCAGAACATCCAGATGGATGATCACGAGCGTGAGCATGGTAAGGCGTTGTTGGTCGTCGAGATGGCGGAATACGCGAGGGATCGCTTTCTTGCCTTTGCTGTGGGAGAGGATCTGGATGAAGGGATGAGGTGCAGAGTGGCTGTGAGTGGTTAGCAAGTTCGTTCCAGACAAGTCTTCGTCTAGAGGTGTTTGCAACTTACTTAGGCTGGATGGGCTCCATGACCTTCAACGCAGCCCAAAGCTGTTGGTTGAGCTCTGCCATGTCGCTTCTCCATTTCATGTGACCCTCAATAACTTCTGGAGGGGAATCCTCATTTGGCGGAGGAGGCAGCCTACGCTCGTGGTCTTCAGTCTGCATGAGAGTACTGTAGACTCGCTCAATGCTCCTGAGAGTCTCTTTGCGGTCAGCAATTGAGACTGGCTTACGAGCTTTCGTGTCGCTCTCGACGCGCTTGATGTTGAGCAAAGGTCTCGGCGTCTTGCTGTTAGAGAACGCGATCTTGCCCAACGAACCCTCCATGACAAGCGACTTGTTCTTCGGGCGTGCCTTTGCAGCCTCAACGGCACGAGCAACTTGCTGCTCCATACGCTGAACGTGGTTGTCGCCACCTCTCGGGTGGTGCCTGCTACGGCCATAACCGTATCGGCTTCCTGTCTGGAACAAGTATGTTTGCGCGAACTGGTTAAGCGGCTGACCAGGTCCGCTCCTGGGGGGTCCCCGGATTTGAGCGTATACCTGGTAGTAGAAATCTTCAGCCAGCTGGTCCTCACTACCAGGGTCATTGTCGATGCCACCAGTAGCAGTGAGCAGCTGCTGGAGCTGAATGCGGGTGATGAAGTTCTTGTCTTGAGGGGTCATCAATCCGTTGTTCTTGCTAAGCAGGAAAATCTTGTGGTTGCGCTTTGCCCGCTTGGCTTCTTCAGCTAGGTAAACCTCACGATCTTGAGAGCTCATCTGCATCATCTGTTGCGCCTGAGTGATGGGCGGGCCGGAATACGAGGGGTCTCTGGCGTGTGCCGGACCGCGAGGAGGTTGAACCGGGGGAGCACCCATGGGGGCCTGAGGCTGAGGAGGTTGCTGGAAAGCCATTTGCTGTGGAGGAGACGGACCTTGGTGGAATCCTTGAGGCGGCTGCGGCTGCTGCTGATGTTGAAGAGGCGAATGCTGTCTCTGCAGGATCTGAGGTGCACGAAGGTTCTGTTCAGGGCCAGGATAAGGACCGGGAGAGGGTCCCTGCTGCGGCGGCGGTCTATGAAACCCAGGAGGCGGACGCTGCTGCTGTTGCTGCTGCTGGGAAGGCTGCGGCGATAGACCGGGAGGAGGTCCACCGACTCCCAACATAGCCCTCAAGCCTTGACTCTGCGACTCCATGTCATGAACAGGCGGCGTGGCCTGAGCTGGCGGAGCCTGCGATCGCATCATAGCCTCGACCTCCTCCAGAGTCATCATTCTGCGGGCAGCGGCGCTGGGCATTTCAGGCTTTTGGAACTGCTGCTGAGGCTGAGCTTGCGGCGTGGACTTCTTAGCCACAGAGGTACCCCAAATGGAAGCATCGGCCTCGAGCTTGGGAAGATAGTCAGGCTGCTTGTAGGCCTCGTAGCCAGTGCGCTTCGGCTTCTGCTGAACGGCCTGCTGCATGGGCATGCGGGCGTGGTGCAAGGTCTGCTCCTCCAAGAGGGTGTCGCGGATCTTTGCGGTCTCTCCAGCGAAGTCGAAGTCCCTGCCGGCCTGGCGCGTGACGGGCATGCTGGAGCCGAAGGTGTCATCGTTGAAGGTATCTCCCTCCTCGTTCAGTTGGTCTCCAAGGCCGTCGTAGGTGTCGTTGAAGTCGAGCGCGTCATCCGCATCTGCGGCGCCGCCCAAGCCTGCGAAGGGATCGTGCTGCTCGAAGACACCGCGCGAACCCTTCTGGTCGCGCGGCAAAGTGGTCTCGAATCCGAAGAAAGACATTGTCGGCGGTGATGCCGGAAGGCGGTGTTGGTGAATGGGTCGGTGCCAAGCGACGGTAGAGGTGGTTGTCGATGGGTGGTGTAGCTGTGACGGGGCCCAGCAGCGGGATTGACAGACAGCCTCACAGTCAGTAGTGAGCGGCGCCGTCGGTCAAATTCACGGGGGAGCTTCGAAGCGGCGGGCGGGCAATGACGATGCACTGGGGATTGGAGGGAAGTGGACGTGAAGAATAATCAACAGTGTATATGATGTATTGGAATACTTGATGTATAGATTACATCCGTGAATGATATGGATATACACGTGAATTTGTCGATTCATATTTTGCATGGCAATATCGATTATACCCGGTGACATGTATTGATAGGTACCTTAGGTAAGGTACACAGCATGCGCGTCCACCAGGCATGTATGTTCTATATATACACATCCTCTCAAAGCACCATTCCTTTCAATGGTACAGAGGAGTATTGTCAAGATAGAACATGTTCTCATTCGATCAAACAGCAAGATAATGGAGCAAACAATTTGATAGAGTCAGGAAACAAGATAAACACACCTATATTAAATATACGAAGGATGAGGATTGGAAAACCCCTTGCTCTAACTTGCTTCAGCCCTCCGCGCGTTACTTGGCCTGGAAGCGTGTGAGCGTGTGAGAATACGAAGCGCCAGCGTGGCACTACCGACTGTCCTGTGTACCTACTCTCACTCCAGTCTCACCAACTCCATCTCCCTCCTCTTCCTCTTCCCTGTCTGTCTCTCTTCCTGCTCTTCTCCCCTTGCACAGACTTGACAAGTCGCATTGTCTCTTCTCTTCCTCTTCACCCGTCGCTCCTTTACTCTCCCTCCCTGCATCATCGACTTCCCCATCACCCGCTCCCCACACATCCCAGGGCTGGCCACCTAACAAGCCGCTCACCACCGGCGACACGCGACCAACTCCATTGACCGCACTGCGACAGGGAGCGCACATCCCTTGACTCGAAAAGCGCGTCAGCGCATCCAGACACCCCGACTGCAATTGCTGCCAACTGGACACAGCAGCACAGCAAACATGGCCGGATCCACGCGCTATTTGCGCTACATCGTCTTCGCCTTCGTGGCCTTGATCGTCATCTTCTTCATTTCCTCCTCCTCGCAACAAGTCCCGGACTATGAGACTGCAAAGAACATGTTCAAGGGCCAGGGCTGGTCCCACACCGACTCAGAAGCCCCGGTTGCAGGCGGCGCGGGAGAGAAAGAGGCGGCACCGGCAGGCCAGCAGGCGTCTGCTGTGGATGGCGGCGCCAAAGCACCACAAGCTACCGCCGACACGGGCACTTCGCCCAACCCTTTCCCGGCAAGTCAGCAACCTAAGCTCGCTACCGGCCAGGCGACTGGCGAGCGTATGAACGCGACTTTCGTCACCCTCGCCCGCAACTCCGACGTTTGGGAGATCGCTCGCTCCATTCGCCAGGTTGAGGACCGCTTCAACCGAGCATACGGCTACGACTGGGTCTTCCTCAACGACGCCGAATTCGACGACACTTTCAAGAAGGTCACCTCGGCTTTGACTTCGGGCAACACCAAGTACGGCAAGATTGACAGCGAACACTGGGGCTTCCCGGACTTCATCGACCAGGACCGCGCGAAGAAGGTTCGCGAGGACATGAAAGAGCGCAAGATCATCTACGGTGACTCCATCTCCTACCGCCACATGTGCCGCTACGAGTCCGGTTTCTTCTTCCGCCACCCGCTCCTCCTCGACTACGAATGGTACTGGCGCGTGGAGCCTTCCATCGAACTCTTCTGCGACATCTCCTACGACCCCTTCAAATTCATGCGCGACAACAAGAAAAAGTACTCTTTCGTGCTCTCCCTCTACGAATACGTCGAAACCATCCCCACCCTCTGGAACAGCGTCAAGGGCTTCATGAAAGAACACCCGGAACACATCGCCGAAGGCAACAGCATGGGCTTCCTCAGCGACGACGGCGGCGAGACCTACAACCACTGCCACTTTTGGTCGAACTTCGAAATCGGCAACCTGGACTGGCTGCGCAGCCCCGCCTACATCGACTACTTCAACCACCTGGACCGCGACGGCGGCTTCTTCTACGAACGCTGGGGCGACGCTCCCGTCCACTCCATCGCGGCAGGTTTGATGCTGAAGAAGGAAGAAATCCACTTCTTCAACGACATCGCCTACTACCACGTGCCCTTCACGCACTGCCCGACCGGCGAACAAACCCGCCTCGACCTCAAATGCCACTGCAACCCGAAGGACAACTTCGACTGGAACGGGTACAGCTGCACGGCGCGCTTCTACGAGCAGAACGGCATGCCCAAGCCCGAGGGCTACGAGAAGGAACAGTGACTGAAGGGAAGGCGCCTGATTCCGATCAAATGGTCTTCCGCCATCGCGTTGGCTTTCCTGGCTTTGCTTGCCCTTGTTGCGTGTGTGATGGGCTCGTGGCCTTGTATGAAGTTCTGGATGAGATGGGCGACGAGGAAGACTTCCCGGTTTGCTTAGGGAGGTGGGGTTGTTGTTCTTGGGGTCTTTCTTTTGAGGGATGGGTAAACGTCTGGTCTTATCATCCAGTGAACGGATGCGGAGGATACATCTATTTTGATCGCTCAGTGTGCGCTGTGCTGTCCGCATCCCTGTCATGAGTATATCTTGAAGGCGTTGGGGAGGAGTTTTGTTTGCCTAACAGTGGTTTTTTTGTGCTTTTTCAAAAAAATGGATTTCTACAAGAAGGGCCGGGAAACGAGTGTGTTCCCATCCCACCTTTTTGAATTTGCTTTCCACAAACTATCTGTTGTTTGATAGAAAGAATTTCATGCGCGCCTGGGAAGAAGGGCTGCGGGTTGTTTTGCTGTGATCTGTCCGTTTCGTTTCGTTCGTTGATTTTGACTTCTGCGTCCTGACTTCAAGCCCCAAGCCTCACCATTCTTTTTCTTGCGCTCATCGATAGATGGTCGGTTGAGGTTGACTCTCTCCGGTGGGTGTGGTTGTTGCATTTGATCCTCCATCTCTTTTCCATCCAAGGTTTTTCATTCATACCTTTTCGTTCGCTATTGTTTGCTTGCGCCCATCGATACGTGGGTCGCTCGTTCACTTTGTCCGGCTGGCCGGCTGGTGTTGTGGTGATAGACCTGATTATTCCAGCTCTTTACAATATCCATCCGAGCCATGCAAGCTTCGCTTACCTCTTGCGATTTGTTCGTTCCCTGGATTCTTGCTTCGCAGAATCCTCGTCTTGTCCAGTCAGCTGTTGTGTTGGGGTGTTTTGATGGATACTGTATTTTTGAGTCCATCCACCCATTCAAGACCTACCCCTTCTCACGCTTGTCGTTCGTCCGCACGGTTTTGGCTCGGAAGAAGATAGGTAGCCTCGTTTTGTTCGGCCGGTGGGGTGTTGAACTGAATGTTCCATCTTTTGTTCATCTGAGGTTTGTTTGCTTCTTGCTGCTTGTTCGTCTGCAGCGTTGGTATGGTCTTCCTGGCGAAGAAGTCGGTTCGTTCGGCCGGTGTGGTGTTGCGACCTGATGTTCCACCTTCAGTCTCTGGGCTTTACCTCTTATTCCTTATTTCTTGCGCTCGTCGATGCCGGAGTGTCGTTCACTTGCCTGGCTGGTGTGCTCTTCTGTTTGACTTGAATGTTGCAATCCCTTCCTGCCCAAGGCTTACGAAACCTCTTCTTCCGCCTGTCGTTGGTCTGCAAGGTCTTAGCTCGAAAGAAGGTAACTCGTGTTGTCTAGCCGGTGCGATGTTTCATTAACGTGATGATCCATCTTTCGTCGCAGTCACAGTCCACCTCTTTGTGCGCTTGTTATTCGTGTGCGTGATCCTTGCTCGCTATGAGCTCAACTTGTCCAATCGGTGTGGTGCTGACTGATGTTCGATTCCCCATTGATCTCAGGCCTACATTTTCTTGCGCTTCTTGGCCGTTTCTTCCATAATACTTGCTGCTCAACATCATATCTCGTGCGACCGGTGCGGCTTTTTGACCTGATCTTCGATCTTGAGTCTATCCAGGCTTACCTCTTCTTGCGCTTGTTGTTTGTCTCCACGCCCTTGTTCGCCAACCTCATTTTGTATTCGTCCATTAGTCGTTGTAAAGATGTGTGTTCCCATATCTTGTCAATCGAAGTATCTATTGTACTTTCCATTCTCTTCCCTCTGCTTCGTCTTCGATATAAAGCATTCTGTTCTTCAACCAAGACCAAAAGACTTAAGAGCTGCTCGACTCGCGTTCGGCATCGAAGGCTCGGAATTTCTCCCCTTACTTTCTCTCTTTCTTCGTCTTCGGGAGAACACTTGTCGTTTCCCAATGAAACGTGAGGATCTTGACAAGGTGCCCGATGCACTTTCAATGTAGACTGCTTGCTCTGTCTCTTTCCAATGCATTGCTGATCATGCGCTTTCTCTCGGAAGTCGATGGATGCTGGCGGTTCAACGATGAAACACCAGTTCGGCGGCACCGGCAGCGCAGATTTGCCCTTTTTGGGCGGTGTTTTCGACGAAGGAGGCGAGGCTCTTCAGAAGGCCGATTCTAGACGTCCAGTCTTTGCACTGTGATGATACAAGCCGACAAGAAAAACGTCGAGATCTGGCAACTTACGGTTGTATCCTCACAGGTAGTGACGACGTTCGGCGCCGTGAGAGCAACAGATGGCCTTCGTCGGCAACAGTACCATCCCAACCGATGTAGGGAGCGTCCTTTCCAGGCTCCGCGTGAGATTGAGGTTGTTCTCAAGGCGCACTTGCTGTAAGACCAACGCGTGTGTCATTCCTCGCTCCCATACTGCGCGTGAGCTTGGTATCGTTCGGATGATAGAACCGCTACGAGATCAGAACGCGTATCTTCTTCCCTTTCTCGATTAACCTGTCCTTGCGGCGGCAGAATCGATGGGAGACGGCAGTGTTGCGTTCGGCACTCTCTCTTTTTTGGGCGTGCTCGTTTCCAAGATGGCGGACCACACGTATGGGAAGCCTCGCTTTGGCACTAGTGCTGCGTGGAAGCACTCCTACACCAGTTGGTGCCTTTGTTCATCGCATTTTGTGCGGGGCCTCTTGTTCATTCGCCCCAAAGCGATCGAGTTCACTGCATCTCGACTGCGGTCGGATTCACGCGTTGGCGGGTCGAAAGCTTCGGAGACAGGACGATTCATCGTATCGGATATTTTCCTCTCTCGAACGTGAGAGTAACAGGCGGTGAGCGGTCATTGAGAAGACGGTTGTTCGGGAGTCTGCGAGAGGTTAGACGACACCGTTGTCCCTTTGGTCACCTGGAGTATTCCTGTTCCTTGTTCAGGTGCTCTGAGGACTGTCGAAATGGAATCGTAAGATGACCATGTCGGCGCTGCACCTAAGCAGTCAGGGACACCGGACTGCAGGCGTTCTGTTCGGAGAGTCGCAGGTGGGAAGATGTCGAAGTCCTGCGGAAGAGGCTGGTTAGATGATCAGCTTTCTCTGTCTCAGTACGTCCCAGTCGCGATATTGCGAGAGCAAAGGATGGTCAGTTCGTCGTGCTATTGCTTGCTGTACGAGTAATACCTGCACGAAAGCCGTGGAAGAGGCTGTTTGGACGGTTGGCATTCGTTGCCAGGAGAATATCTCATCAGTCGCGGTATTGCGAGTGAAAAGGATCGTGAGATGGCCATGGTACCGTTCTCAGTACGGCGAAGACGTGCAAGAGGGCAAACAGGGAGCTTTGAGTTCACAACATTGTCATCGACATATTTGTAGCATCGCTGGTGGAAAACCCCCTCAAGACTCTGAGGAAGAACATGTCACGAAATTACATTGATTCTGGAATAATGGACGACCGGCACACCTGACCGCCAACAAACCCAGCCCTGATCACGACTGGTAGCCGTTGTGATAGCTGCCCTCTACATCAACAACGGTACCCGCAAGTACCTCGCAGCCCTGAAAGATCGTTGTCAACCTTCAGACAGAGCGAGACACAAGAACGAGGGCAGCAGGGCAAGAGCGATACCGGCATGGCATGGAAGCAACACTCGAGCTTCAATCTTCCGTTCACGGTTGACCGGTGCTCGTTCGGTTTTCAATCAAGACCACGCACTACCCCATCCAAGTCTCGGCGTGCTCCACTTGGAACAACAACATGGTGGCTGTGAAATCGCTTCGACGTTCTAGACATGCTTACATGGCCAAAGACCTAAAAGACTACTGCTCCGTGTGAGGCTGTGGGTGTCTCAGTTTTCCGCCTCAAGCCGTTCGTTCTCGTCAACAAGCCAGCGCATAAGGAAGTGCTGAACGAAAAGCTGACCCGGAGATGGGTTGGTCCTGTCAGTCCCGATCTCCACCCCTGTCCCAAACAAAGCCCTATGTATACTATACAGATGATGTCCACCAGGCTCTGACTCTCGTGCTCCTCGCGTTCGAGCGCGAGGTTCGCGTTCGAACCCGAGTGTAGTAGTCCTTCAGGCGCTTTCATCTAATTGCTTGTTGTCTTCATTACGCTTGCGTGGACGGAAAAAATCAAGTACGATGTATCAGCAGGCATTCCAGCCCTGATTGTCTCCCCCGACCAAGGACCCCTACTGGCTAGCTCGTTGGCCCGTCATGCGGAATCCCACCGCAGGAGGCGGGAGCACATGACAATGGGCATGCGGTTGGCGCTCGGTGTTAATTGCCCGAGGCCAGGCCTGCAGCTCTCTGCAAGCAGGCGTTTGGAACCATGTCTGTGATCGTTGCGGCCCAATCGCCCCTTCAGCTCATGCGGTGATGTTGTCGAGGCAGACGGCACGGCTCAAGAGCTGATTGATCGAGCAGGGGCGGTGTGGCGAAAGTGTGGAAGCCCAGCCTGCCGTGTTCATGCCATGTTGTCGCTTGTACAACAAGGAGACGAGGGCTGGTGCTGGAACGTCTGGCGACAGGGTAATCAATGTGCCAGTGATGTCGCCTGTTTGACGAGCCGAGTTGCTTTGTAGCGAGATGTGGTGCATTAGAGCTATGAGGGCTCCATCTTACGGAAGTCGTTCCCCGTCTCACTCATGCGAGCGCATTCGATATCATGACAAAGATTTCCAGTAGTGATTTGATACAAAGACGAGAACAATTCGGACCCTGACAGCGATTGATAGACCATATAACCCGATGACCGGTCGAATGACTTCATCTCTCCACGATGGAAACACTGAAGTCACTCGATGTGATAGAGTTTAGGATGTCGAATGCAGCATCTTGCGATTGGCGCTAGCACGATACATTCTCTACGTACCGTAGCCCTACCTAGAGACCCCTGGGGCGCAAGCATTTCAAACTTTTCATTGGATTGACTTTATTGCACCCGCCTGTCTATCGAGTCAATAGCACGTGTTCTGAAAATAATTGTGGAGGCGAAGGGCGACTACTCCACTTATGATGATGACTGATCAGTCAAGTATCGCTTTGTGACAGCGGCGCAATCGCTGTTCTTGCGGGACTATCCAGGGACTGGCCTGGAGACCGCGTCGATGAATATGGGCATTTCGCGGCATTGAGCATCTCCAAACGTTGAGGTACTGGAAGGTCCATTTAGCGTGGTCTTGGAGAGTTACGGTAGCATTCTATCGTGCTATCATGGGGCAAGATGGTGTCAGTGCATAGCACTATGGGCTAAGGTTGCTTTCTTCTCGAATATGGCTTTGTCAGTCCATGGACGCTTGTGTTTGGTTTTGCTTTTGCGGGTGTTGCGCAGGTTCGAAGTTCCGCGGGCTACCAGAAGCCCAAGGAACAACTGAGTTTTGTAGTGCTGTTAAGCGGTGTGACGATGATTTAACGCGGGCTTCTACTAGAATGTAGCGTTGTTTGCGATGGCCAGATCGTTTTCACCAAAATCATTATTCCGGATTGCATCGAGTGTCGTTGATCAGCTATCTTTGACGGGTCACCGTAGCATCCTATTGGCTCGAGCTTGGCGCTCATGCGAGCAGTAAAGTAAAGTCCAAATCCATGTTTCGCTCGTGATGAATGGACGGTACTTTATTTCCCCGCCGAGCCCAGCTCTATTCTTGCAATAGGATTCTCGTCGAGGGAAACACCGAGTTCCCGACGAGGCGGCAAAGTGTTTAAGCATCCGCCGTTGCAACAGGATGCGGAGCACTTGCTCATCTGGTGAATCAGATGCGCGATCCTCACAACACTACTGAGGCATGGAAAGGCCCGTCCGTCACTTGTCGTTGGCTTACACGATCGTCACGGCTCGTAGAACGTAGGCTAGGACGACCATTGTTCGACGCAGCACGACTACCAAACAAGGTACGGCAAGGATTAAGAATCTTGTTTCGGGCGCTCCGTCTTCGCCTCCACGGAGATGTCGATTTAGGGCGTGGCTACTACTGCTGGGATATGTTGGGATCGCAAAACGCCCTACGGTGGAAAACAGCGCCGCCGCTAGCGAAGGTCGGTCAGCAAAGTGAATCGTCGCGGTTGTTCTATAGCGCTGGTTGGAGTCTTTTGCGACACTCCAAGGATCCTGAGGCGTGTCCGTGTGCTGTCGCAGGAGGCTACACGATTAGTAGTCACGCAATGAGGTCGATAGTTGACCGATTCATGATGAGAACGGACCAGCTTTAGGACTTACAGCGGCTCGCAAGAGTCAAGAGTGAAGAATTCATGTCCTCAGCAGTAGCGTACTTCTGCCGCAATAGGAAGGTCTCGCCTATCTGCAGTGGATCGGATGGATCTCAAACTCAGGGCAGCGGAGGGATTCCGCACAATACGTGCACGCCGTTTGATGATGACTGTTCATTTAGAGCGCGCCACAAGCGTTCGTCACACGCGGCCGCACGCGGAGAGGCGCGAGATCGCACCGCACCCAATGCAGTGCCCCTCGAAATCTCGTCGACATCATTGTTCGAAAGAAACCTTGGTCTCCATGATGTGGGATAAAGAAATGCAATGCCGAATCTGGTCTTGATTACAAGACATAGTCAGGAACGAACAAAAAGCCAAAAGCTGAGCCAAGTCGTCGTGAAAGGTTTTTCGAGAAGATGCCTCGGCCTTTTGTGACAGCGCGTGCGGCCGTTGGGTAGCCCTCGCGTGTTCTGCTGCTAGCCTGCTAGTCAAACTGGA
Organism: Cladosporium sp. MBC 237; assembly: GCA_030772445.1. Lineage (NCBI taxonomy): Eukaryota > Fungi > Ascomycota > Dothideomycetes > Cladosporiales > Cladosporiaceae > Cladosporium > Cladosporium sp. MBC 237. The sequence goes on along the minus strand of JAPHCH010000030.1, from coordinate 43,403 downwards.
GACTCCGGGAGGTTGCAGTAAGGACATGTCGGGGACGCGCCCCGAAACGAGCCACTTTAGAGCGAAAAAAAAAAAGTTCCCTCGGTGTCGGTATATTGGTTGTCTGGGATGACGCGCTTCTGATCGGCATCGGTTGGTGTGCCGTAGCTGCAAGTTAGCCTGCAAGTGAAGCATTGAGGCATTCCACCCAGGGCGTAGGTTCGCTTCTAGAAAGTAAGTTAGCGTCGGCACTTTGCGCAGGACCTTCATGCTCGCTTGGATGTGGTGCGTCGGTGCCTAAGCGACAGCGTCACACCCGTCAGGCCGTGATGGCTCAACGGGTGTCCACCGCAGCGAGGCGCAGCCGGGTTGAATGCAATACGACCGTTGGCGCGAATGGAGCCAGCTGCTCCAACCTGCAGCGCCTTAGTGGCCGGATCTAATCAATCGCGATGATCGGCTGGCAGGATGCTGAGTGGCCTCCGCAGATGTGAGTTTGAGCACTGCAGGGTTAGCTGCCATTAACTTTCCACCACGCGAGCACGGCTCATCTCGCAGGACGCGGACAGCGACAGTCGAAATGCCACATCCCGTACAATTGGGGTACGCGCGGCATACCGGCGGCCGTCTGGCGGCGTGTTCCGGGGCCTGGCAGATCCTTTGGAGGTTGGCAGAAGGAGAGTCAGCGAGGCAGAGAGTCAGAGCGAGGCTCGAGGAGCAGGCGTGCGAGGCGTGGTGAGGCTACTGTAGGTGGTCAACGCGTTTTTGACATAGGCGCTGGCCGCAGCACAAATGTACCTGACGAGGCCATGCGGTGGTGTGCCCTCCCTCCTCGGTGGTAGTTATGCCTGGGAGCCGGGCCACGGTCGACCGATAGGGAGGAGGCTCCAGTTCGCTCTCTTCCTCTCTGCAGGCCCAGAGATATTCCTGATATTTCCCCCTTCCCGTTCCTTGACACACCACCCAGAAGACACCTACCGCCTGCGCGACCACTACTGCCGGCTGGTCGTACGCCCGCCCGCCTGAATCCTGCCTGCCCAATAATCCCCCAGGGCCGCTCGGAGTTCGGAAAGTTGCTGAGGCTTGCCCTGGCTCGCTTGTGATAGGCAGAGCACACACAGACAGCACGCGGCATCCCGACGGCCTGAGCCAGCAGCAGCAGCAGTAGCAGTGACTGAGGGCTCGTTGCCGTTAGGTTTTGGTGTGCGAGCACACACTCGCTGTTATGGGTGAGTGACCTACAATACACTCTTGCCCTCTGTTAGGGCTCTCTCCATCACTGCACCTACACTCTCACTTGCTGAGGCTTACCTTACTGATGCTTTGACTGTGACCAGCGCTACACAATTATGCCATGCCGGGCCAGTCGCAGCCCCCGGACGACCTCACCGCCGCCTCCAACAAGAGGCGACGGACCACTGCTCACCCTTATCCCGCCACCACCACCACCGCCACCGCAAGCAGTGCCTACGGGCATCTCATGCCCTACAATCCTTCTCACCAACACCAGCATCAGCAGCATCCGCAACACCAGCAGCATCGTCATCCTCACCATGTAAATTCCTATCCAGAAGGAGTAGCCGGTCATTACGTCGCACGCCAGCCGCAGAGCAGCAACCCTTCGCCCTCGCCATATCAGGGCACGCCTACTGCAAACCATGGCCAATGGACCCAGGACTACCACAGCAATCCCCAAGGATTTGTTTCCCACTACCAAGATCCCAGATCGATACAGCAACCCTATTACTACGGGCAGACAGACCCGTCCGTGTACAATTCTCCATGGCCGCCATCCCAGCAAAACACGCAGCCCGTCTCTGCGTCACCCCTCTTGCCCACCAACCATGCCCAGACTATGCCCTTCATTCAATCGTCTCAACCTCCCTTAGAAGCTCATCATGCCTATGATGGCGGTCATTCGTCGTCGTATGCCACCACTCTTCACAATTTCGATGTCGGATCCTTTGGGTTAGGACAGGATGTTCAAGCACAGCAACAACAACAACAACAACAACAACAAGTGCAGAAACCTCCATCGAATGTGTATTTTGAGGATGCCAGCATGCATCTCAAAATGCAGAGCCTTCCCATCCTAGATAGTCTTGTAAGTTCATAATGTTCGTTGCTCACAATTTGATGCTAATAAGAAAACCAGGCAACCCAGCTCATAGTCACCATCGCCAAATACCCTTATTCGCAAATACAGGAATTGATGCGAAATTCGGAAGACGAAGATAGCCAAGCTTACACGACGTTGAAGAGTCTATTTGATCAGACTAGAAAGGTGTACAGTCGAGATACACCTTTCATCGATGCAATGTCGATACAAATGTTTCAGCCCACCCAGCAAGAGATCATCCGAAAGGCAAACATCGCAACGTTCATCTCCTCAATTCTCGGCGCCCACGACGTTTCATTCTTCGACCTCAACGAATACTTCCTGGAAACTTTTGTCCCTCTGGGTCATCGACTACTCAAATGGCAAGGCGCCGTATACCTGGAACTTAAGACGCAAGCTTTCATCTCCGCCTTGATGAATAGCGATACCGCCCCCGAACGCATGCTTGACGACCTTTTCCCTCACGATCTCGACTCCCAGATATTGACACGACACCCTGATGCCCCTAGCTTATCTCCATCAGAGCAAGACTTCATCGATCGCTGCAGGTCACGCCGTACGTATCTTTTGGTGGATCCATCCGCCCACGACGCCTTCAGCCAGCTTCCCAAAAAATACCAATGGGCCGACTTTGTGCGAGAATTTGCGGCAAGCATCAGCAAAAATGTCGATAGCATTATCAGCACTCCAACGCGTTCTCACCAACAACTACTCGCCAACGCTGTTTCACCGACCGAACGCAAACCTCAGCCAGGTAGCGATACACTTGCTATTCTTTCATCCCAGCCACCGCATCAGACACCTCCGCCTTCTACCCTTTTGAACAGACAATCATCATTCCCAGCCCCCAAAGGAGGCTCTGGTCAGACAGCAACATCATCACCTTCCGCATCATCAACACGCCAACCATGGACAAAGCCCGAAGAAGACGCCCTCCTTGCTGGTCTTGGTCGCGTGAGTGGTCCGCACTGGTCGCAGATTCTTGCGCTCTATGGACGTGGAGGCTCCGTGAGCGAGGTACTTAAGGACCGCAACCAGGTGCAGCTGAAAGATAAGGCGCGGAATCTCAAGCTGTGGTATTTGAAGACTGGCAGGGAAGTTCCCGACTGTTTAAGAGGAGTTACCGGTGAGCTGAGAAAGAGAGGAGGAGCCCGTGCCCGTGCTGCTTTGGCTGCGGAAGAGGAAGCAGGCTCGGGATGATTGATTGGTGCATGAGAGAGCATGCATTTGACGCATGCACTAGAACGCTGTTTTACTGGTTTGTTATATTTCAACATAGACGGCAACGGGACTTGAAGAGGCATTGTGCAGAGAGGATCCGGTCCATGCGTTTCTGGTATTTTCTTGCATTGATATTGGAAGGAGGGATGCTATTTGTTTTCTCTTTCAATTTTTGCACCATCCTTGCCGTTTGTCGACATTACCTAGGTACAATCTGGTCGGTCCCGGTACGTCCAGATATGAGAACAAAAGTGATGATTCTTTCTTTGAAACCGTTACCTTGCTTTTTCATCTGCCTTCCGTTGACGTTGATAGTTTCTCTACGAAAGTGAGAACACGTTTCTACGAAGTTGAGCTGGACCATTCCACCAACTCGCCTTCCTCTGCTACACCTCAATCACAGATGAAGTCAGAATTAACGCCCGAGACGACAAACCGACTTCCGGACTCTCGCATGCCGTGCCTATCTAAACACACACGATACTTCTGAAAAAATGATAAACCCTTAGCCATAGTTTAAAACACAGAGCTGTAAAGCCGAAAGTTATTCCCGAGGTTACCTTGGTGTTTCTTAATCTCCAAACTCCGTATCCGCTGACTTCCGCGTTCGCTTAGAAACGCTATGCACGTTCCTGGTCCACTGCTCGAAGAGGAAAGTGCACTCGTTTCGGCAGTTGACTTATAATGAATTATTGATGGATTTGTGTCTTGCGTTTTCGTAAAATCGGTATAGTGTACCCGAGTTTGTTCAATGGGATCCCGCTTGGCCTTTTGGGTTGGTTACTAAGCATGTGAGACTCGAGATGGGTTGTTCGTCAAAGCGTCTTTCTTAGTCGGTTCTTGTCCTAAAACTGTTGGACTTCACTACTGGTGTTGGATACACTCGTTGGATACGTCACAGTCGAATGTCACCAGCGGGTTCACTATATTCACCCACGTTTTGGCCAAGTATATCAGCCTGAACGGTAGTGTCACATCGGACGAGCTATGGAGCACTGCCTCACGACTACCTGGCGGTCTGTCATCACATCAGTTCACCAGCGATTGTTATACATGCAATCATGTGAATACCAGTCTATCGGTCACTACGCGTTGCTCGTGAAGATGGGTTGTCATATGATGCGGCTGGGTTAATTCACTTGCGCTACCTTGATCGACTAGGCTGGTCATCTCTGTGCTCTCCTCCTTCCTATATCGTTCGCTAGTGAATGATATGGATGCCTACCAATGGCTACTTATCATTCACCAACGTGCAACAACCGAGCAGAACACGAAAGTCCCGGTTCTATGCGTGTTCAATCACACGACAAAGCGCTGACACTTCCTACCACAGACCAAAGACAAATCACGATGTCCGCCAACGGCGCCGCAACCATGGCCTCTCCAGCAAGCACCGATAGCACAAGCACGATTACAGCCCCGTCATTCCAACAACTACTCAACGACCTTCCAACAGAACTCTACCTATCGATCAAAGACCTCGTCTTCACCGCCGGCCCCAAACTCGAAGCAAAAGTCGACCGAACCTACGCCCAACCATCGAATCTCCAAGTCTCCCGCCAAACACGTGCCGACGCCGCAAAATCCTACTACAACAACACCACTTTCATCACCGCCAGCTCAATCTGCACGAACTGGATCCCCAGCATGCCCGAAGAACACGTCACTCAAATCCGCAACATCCACCTAGACGGCCCACCAATCACCAAGCCAGCAACAGGAACCGCGAAAGAAGTCGAGAAAGTCGAGGAAGAGCATCATGTGCGCTTCCGGCAGAGAGCTTATCTCATGCACTACCTCTCCCTTCAAGATATACGTCTTGATCCCAGTGCTGCGAAAATGTGGGTTTGTCTACGTGCCACTGGACCGACGGAGCGAGTGACTTGGGCGGCGGATTTTAAAGCTTTTAGGGCGGCGACGACGGCGGAGATGAAGAGGGCGGCTTTATTGTTGCAGTGCTCTCAGGCTTTGGCTCGTCAGGGTGCAGAGGAGAGATCAGCCAGGAAGCGAGGCGGGCGATCTCATGGTTGAGGTGTGTTGGAGATCAATCGTGTGAGAGCAGTGAAGACGTGGATTGCCATGATTCGAACGATTGTACTTTGGATGGATCAATTGAGTGTGTGTTTAAGAAGACGGTTGCGAATCTGTTGGTTGGAAAGGACGATGGCGTTGCTGATTTGAACGCTTATACTGTTGGATGGAGCGTACGGGCGTCGGTTTGAGGGAGGCCTAATTGCGATTCTCAATGTCAGTGAAGCACAAGGGCGTTGGAACTTTTGCTCAGCAAAATTGCTTTATGGGTTGTTGAGAATGGTATGGACGAGTAGGCACATTTGCCTTCATTCTCGAGAGCCCATTTTTCTGTGAGGAGGGGCTTTCCATCAGAATGCCGGCATGTCATGCTGACTAACCTCACAATTGTCTCAAGCATTGCACGTTACAATTGTCTCCTGCGGCACGCAAATGGAGACATGTCTTGATCGATTTGGGAACACTGCCTCCCTGGTGCCATGTCGGCCTGGATCCATCTATCGGCAAGCCGCTCCCATTCACTGGATATGTATGTTTTTTCAGTTGTCTAGCAGATATGCTCAGAATCCAATCTCTCGACTCCAAGTCCTTGAAAGTAAGCAATTAGTAACGACTAAGCACGTAGCAAGCCTATAAGCCCTGACAGCCAATAGAATTCACCTCACTTACCTATCCACACCCATACCACAACACCAGAATTTGGGCGTAGCGGCATCTCGGGTGCAGCCTTTGTTGATATAATCAGGAAAAGTCAAATGCAATGGCTCAACGATACATAAGACGCTGCAGAATTTCTCCTGCCGCGAATCTTTGAACGATCGCAGCAGGTTTTTGGGATAACACTCGCTTCGACTCTTGACGATAGTTACGACTATACCGACTATACCGACATCTCCAGAACCAATACAACCAATACAAACACTACACCATCGATCAAAACCCACCAACCAATCAACACCATGGCTCCCCAAGCTTCCCCTTCCAACATCACCAACGCCCTCGCCAAAATCTCAACCAAAGACACCCCCACCACCACGGCATTCAGCAACAAAGTCCTAAGCGAGCGCGAAGTCAGCGCCGAAGGCCTCATCGTCGACTCCCACGGCGATGCAATCGGCCAAATCGTCCAAGGCGACGCCACCAAATGCGCCAGCCAAAAACTCAACGGCAACGGCCAAGTCGTCAACTCCAAAGGGAAGACCATCGGCAAAGCTTCGATGGCATCCGATTCGGACGCCACTCTCCGCGCGCGCGTCCAAAGTCTCGCGCCCGAACTTTTCGACACCATCCAAGACATGGTCTTCACGCCGTCTACTGACGCGGCGAACATCGAGAAGGGATCGACCAAAGCTCCCTACCAACTCCAAGTCAGCCGTGCGACGCGCGAGCTGTTCGCGCAGCGTTGGTACTCGGACAAGGCCTTCTTCGTCAAGTCTGCGATGGACGGCGACGACACTTGCAGGCTGTGGCTCTCCTCCCTGCCGCCTGAACATCGCAAGCTGATCAATCACGTCTACCTCGATGGCCTGAAACTGCGGGCCGGACTGGACGACGGGAGTCTTCAACGTTTGGAGGTGGAGGGTTTGGCTGCATTGCTCGCCATGTCTCCCATGCGGTGGGAGCATCGCGATCGGTTCGAGGGGATGATAAGCACCGTGCGTCAGGCGAGGTTCGATGACGACGTGCTGAATGCCGATGGAAATCTCGGGGTCAAGCCGGAAGCGTTCAAGATGTGGGTGTACTGTGCCAATGGTCGGGTCATCTGGTCTTCAACCTGGCGGGAGGTGTTTGAGGCGCTCGTTGAGGGTCTTCGGGGCTGCAGTTCGACTGATTGAAAGACCAACGACGGTCTGTCGTGAGGATCTCGTTCCTTTGTCTCTTGAGAATGGCGACCTGATGGAAGGTAACGCGGTGCGAACATGTAAGCATGAAGGCCACAATCGCGCGATGAGAATGATTTGATGTTGAACGGGAAGATTGAACTTGTGGCGTTTGGCAGTAATTGGATTTCTCTTTCTTTTACTTAATGAGAAGGGCAGATGGTCTTGCAGTGGAAACGTTCGAGAAAGAATAAATCAATAAGAATGAATTAAATGACTTGCCTTCAACGATTACGACTGCTCAGAGCAGGTGCGCCTCTATACAGTCTCAAGTCTTTCAGAAGACCATCGATTGGAATGTCTTTCACCATCAAAGCACTGCATCTCAGTAAGTCAAAGAGCGCTCTGCAGGTAATAGTGGGTCGATCTTCGCCAGTTGTTTAGCTTATTTGGCCACGTTTAGAAGGCTAACAAGTTGATAATACTGGCGGTAGGGGTGTGTTTTTGTTGGGCATGACGTGAGAACGTAAATTATGCTGCAGCTGTCTTGACATTAAGATACCGGTGCAAGATACCGGGGCGTGAAAGACTCCGCTTCCTCGAGCAGCAAGACGAGAGACATGGGCTTTCAAAGGTTTTCATTTCGACCTCGCTATTTTCCCATTCAGAGCGCCGAAGAAAGCAAGGCTCGAACTCCGTCTGAGAGCCGGCCGTAGCAGCACCATGAATCCCTCCGTAATCCCGTCATACCATGCCTCAAAACGCAACAAATCGCTTAAGCCTGGGCGCGCTTCTCCTTGTTGGCCTCACGGCCCTTGGAGATGCGCTCAAGGATGTTCTCACGGTCCTTGTCAAGCTTGAGCTTGGTGACCTCAACTTTGCTGGGGGCGATGCCGATGGGGACGCTCTGGCCGTTGGTCTTCTCGCGGGTGACACGCTCGACGTGGATAACGTATTTGAGACGGTAGCAGGCGGTGATCTTGCCCTCACGGCCCTTGTTGCTGCCGCGCTTGATGACAACCTCGTCGTCCTTGCGGAGGGGGATCGAGCGAACCTGCATTCGTGAATGTTAATTTCCAGATTCGGAGTTGGTTTCGAGGTGGTATTTGGGATGGGTGATCATGATGGGTCATGGAATCGCGGGAGGCATACGTTGTACTTTTCTCTGAGCTCTGGATCGGGAGTCAGCATTTCGCCCTAGGGATTGGAAATTTGCACATGGTATAGGTCTCTTGCATACCCTTGGAGAGGGGCGCGCTCATGATAACACGGCGCACGCTGGAGGGAGCCTGAAAGTGCTCCTTACGGCTCTTGCTCCTGCTGGAGTGGAGGTGGGAGTTGATCTTCGTCATCGCGGCGGTGTTGTGGACGGAGGGGGTGGGTGGTCGGTATCGTCGTTGTCGCCGGGTCGTCAAGACAAGACTTCAGTGACCATTCGCGCAGGCGGCTTCAAATTTGGGAGTTGTGTGCGGATGCCGCAATTTTCCCGAGGCTTGCGCTGGCTTGGCGTGGCGGTGCGAGTGAAGTGGCGGTGCGTGCTGCAAGTTTGGGTGAGAGCTGGAAAGAGAGATGCGGGAAGGGAGCGGGAGAGGCTAGGGCCGAGGCTTGTTGGCTTAGATGCCTCAGGTTGCATCGCATCACGGTCTAGCCATCGATAACTCTCAAAGGTAGTCAAGCTAGCACCACTAGACTTCCAAGTGCTCCAGGCGCGTATTGTCGCAAGTGATGAGCGTGAGTGATCGGAGGAGACAACTCGGACTAAAATGTCGCGCCGGACCACGCGCAAATTGCCTGGATACTCTCCCTCACTGAACACCACCTCTCATTCACCAACCTCACCCTCACATCTGCGTCGCCATGAAACGCTAGCTAAACATCACCTTCTTGCGAGGTGCGCGCGCATACAACCATCTGCCAATCGCAAGAGCCGGCTAGCAAGACTACAGCCAATGACATGGCGCCCACATACGGACATCACAACAATTTCTACGACCCAGTGGGAAGCCAGGCGAACCAACCACAGGGCTACACCTACCAAACATCATCGACTTCGGCTTCGCAGCCCGCTTCTGCCTCGTACGGCGGCTCCTCATATCCTGGCTACGGTAGCCATTCCTACAGCAGTCAACACTATGGAACGAACGCGACCACCCGGCAAAACGCGACGTCAAGTGGTGTAGGAGGATCTCATGCTGCGACAGGAGCAGGGTTAAGCGGCGCAAGCGGGCAAGACAATCAAGCATCCACAAATCGGTCAAGCAATACACTTCAGCATGGCAGTGGGATGGAAAGCTGGAGAAATCCAAACTATGCATCCTCGTCCTACAACGGAAGCTTGAATTTACCTGGCCGTAGCCAGAGCACCACCTCGCCACAGTATCCAAGCACCGCACCTTCCTCGACCTTTGGCAGGCTTAGTTACAATGCACCACTTCAGCAGTCCCAGAGTAGTAATACTGCTCAGCATCAATCAAGCTACACTCCGATAGATTCTGCAGACGCAAATCGTCGGATGTACGATACTTCGCAGCACAGAGTGAATACCACCGATCCCTCACGATATGCAAGCCCAACACATGCCGTCCAGGCTCAGCAGCAGCAACCGCCCCGTCACAAGAGCCACGGAAGGCAAGCCTCACGTGGATCATATCAACAGCCATCACCTGTCATGAACGCACGTGCACCGTCACAGGTCGACCACCGACAGCAAAGTACCTCAGTCGAGCCGAGCACCACTGTGGATCCATCTCAAGTCTACGACTTTCGAGCCGAAAGGGAGAAGAAAGAGAAAATTGAGGCGGAAAAGCGTCGCAAAAGGGAAGAAGCTGAAGCTGCAAAAAGAGCCGAAGAGGCCCGCGTTGCAGAGGAGAAGCGGAAGGTCGAGGAAGCTGAGAGACAAGCCAAAGAACATCAAGATGAGGAGGCCCGGCGTGGAATGGAAGAAGCTAAACGTGTTGCGGGCGAACGAGCGGCGGCTGCAAGGGTAGAGGCGCATCGAAAGCAAGATGAGCAACGCAAAGCCCGAGAGAGCACGAATGCCGCGAATACATTGGCCGCCCTCGCAACGAGCAGTAATGTTGCAGACATGGACGAGTCATCACCTCCTCTCAATGATGAAGAGGCAGAAATGCGAGCTATGTTCAAAAAGATGCGCGAGTTCAACACCAAGAATCCCGCAATGCTTGCAAAGCTATGGGAAGAAGAGCGTCGCTCGCATGCTTCGCAGTCTCGGCCGCCCCAGACCACTTCGGCCTCGCAGCCTGCCGCAGTATCACAAACAACTAGCGTTCACCAGAATGGTGCCTCAAGTACACCACTATCTGGTAGCACAACGACCCCGAATCAGATGAAGCCGTTCTCGAATCCACCCAAAGGGAAGGCCCCAGCGGCTGCCCCAGCGGTTAAGCATACGCCTACTGCGCAGGCCAATAAAGACACCGCCAACAATCATGAACCACCAGCTAATACTAACCTCTGGCCTCCTGGAAAGAAAGGTTTACTCGCTGACATTGCAGCGCGATGGCTTCAAAGTGTTAACCCACAAAAGGCTGTCATCCCTAAAGAAATACTTGACCTGTTGGATCTCAATCCGAACTACGTACAACTCTGCGAGTCTTTAGAGGCGAACGGTCTGAAGTTTGATCGAACTGACTTCGCGAGGGAACTCTTGCGAGGCGTACATCCAGCTGGAAATACCAATCAGCCTTCACACAAAGTTGGCGACACCGCCATTATGTCCGCGAACGGTACTGTAGCACAAGCCAGTGGAGTTGTGGCGCCAGTCACTGGTGAGCCTAAAGCTAAGCGTCCACGAGCTACAAAAGCCGAGATGGAACAAAGGCGAGCGGCGAGTCTCGCGAAGTCTTTGGAAAAGCAAGCCAAAGGAAAAGCCAATGCCACCTTAAACGACAGCATGGTCCAGTATGAAATGCCTTCGTTTTCCACGAACGCACCTAGCCATCACGCCGGGCAGGTCAATCACATGGCTTCAGCAGAGGGCAGCGTGGCATCAAATTCTGTACAATCACCACATGCTATGTCGCCTTTGCGTGCCAATAGCAGTCAGCAGGCGTCACGCCATCCATCGCAGTCCGTGCAGCCCGATCAGCAGCGCCCAACACATCCGCATGCGCAACAAAGTGGGCCTTCGCCAGTTGGATCAGCACAGCAGACACCTGAGGTTAAACAGCCTTCACCCCCGAGGCCGCCAGCAAATAAAGAAGAAGCCGCTCGCAAACGTGGCTTTGGCGAATTGGTCGATTTGACTGCTGGAGATTCAGACGAGGAACTACCCCCAAGGAAGATGGTGCAGACTGCGCAGGGCTTTGACGTCCAACGCCCGCGACCTTATCAACAGCAACCTCCATCTTTCACCAATGTAGTCCCGTCTACTCCGACTGTACCCAATTCCGGTGCCAGCGCGCAGACGTTCAGACCTCCAGGAATTCCAACCACTCCACAGATGATCATGATGCCAAACGGAAGCTTTGGACTTGCTCACCCTACGAACACTAACGCTCCAAGGGTTCCGACTCCTAACATGAACAAGACTCCTTCGAACGTCCAAAGTCCATTTGTTCCACCGCCACAACCCTCAAAACGCAAAGGACCAACGAACGAGCAGCTCCAGGCCGACCGTGTAAGGGGAAAGATGGTGGTCGAACCGATCATGCGTGATCGAGTGCTCCGCAGATCTACATATGACACTCGCACCATTGCACGAGACGTGCTACTCGCAACGGGTCGCCACCCGGATATGCGGCCGCTCAATGGCCATTTGCATGTCATGCAAAAGTTGCTTGGCGATAGAGGTGGAATGGCGGATCAAAGCGGCAACAAGAGTGATCTTGCAACGATCAAATGGGACATCCTTGATCCAGTACCAACAAAGAAATCAGAGTTGGCCAAGAAACCAGAGTCAGGGGACGTGAATGCCATTGGAGGCACTGCGCGCACGACTGAAGTTGATGATAACGATGCAGACGATGAGGATGATGTCGCGCAGTCAAGTGAAGTTACGCAGGCGGTGGATGGGGCACGGCAGAATTCCGCGCTTGACCGAACCCACCTCCACAACAACGCCGCTCTCTCAAACAACAAACCATCGGCGCCCAAGAAGCGCGGTCGTCCGCCACGTTCTAGCCTGATCAAAAATCAAGATAACGACGGCGCCAGCACAATGTCAACAGAGCATCGACGTGACGTTGGCGGAAATGCGCGCAGTACTCCAAATGCGTCAACGCGCGCGGCTTCTTCATCACAACCGCCAGCAGGCGCGCCCTTAGGATACGCAGCTTTCCGCGAACGTGACGAATCGGGCAACATTATCAAAAAGAAAGGACGTCCTGTAGGATGGCGCAAAAGTATTCACTCTCGAGAAGCTCAAGGCCTCATACCGGCAAAGTCGGGCTCTTCAGGAAGCAAAGCTAAAGCACCTACTGTAAAGCAAAACGAGCGACTTCAGGAACCTGCCTATCAAATTTACAAATGCCAGTGGCTTGATTGCAGCGCCGAGCTGCACTCACTGGAAGTCCTCAAAAAACACGTCATCAAAGTTCACGGTCGCCCAGACACAAACGGCTCATTTCACTGCCTTTGGAAAGGATGCAAAGAGGCAAACAAGCAAGCAGCGAGCGGCCGACCTCAATCGCAATCAGCCGAATTTGAAGACATTGCGGATTGGCTTCTCCACGTTGACAAGGACCACCTCCAGCCTGTGGCGTGGACACTAGGCGACGGCCCTCGTGGCGGCTTGTCTGGTAAGCTCGTCGCCGACTCTAGCCAGACATAGTCCGCTGATAATGGCTAACAGCATCCCCAACCTCCAGACCATCTCGACTCTGAGGCGTCCGAGGCATATTTGAGCGACTCACGAGGTCGTTCTGTCACACCAATCATCCATCCCATGTCCAACATCGGCATCGGCGGGACTCCAAACCAGCCGCTGTCGGCCCGCCCAGGCCGTCCACCAGCAGGCTCAAGCAAAGACGAGCGCGTAGCTTTCGCAGAATTGCAAAAGCTAAAGGAGAAGAAGAAAGCCGTCGGTCCAACCATGGAGAAGACAGGAGTCCGCCTGGCGAATTCCAAACGGCGCATGGGCTTCCTCGACGACGAGAACTTCGAGGACTTTGTGGAGAGCGAGGGAGAGGGCCCGCTCTGAATGACGAGATACGTTTTCTTTCACTTGAAGGCGTGTGTAATACCGTGTAGAGAAGACTACTACCACTACCACCAACGGCTTTGTCTGCCATGCCAGGCATGCCGAAGATAATACCACTACCATTCGCGCGACAAGCGCATGTTGATCTGTTGTAGCCTTGTTCCCATTCTCCCCCGTTTGATCTCATAGACAGATGACTCGCCCATAACCCTAACAGAAACGCCCTAGAACTCCACGCTCAAAACGCCGGGGTGGTTTTGTTTCCCCCAATAATCACAACGGGGATCACACGCGATCAAAAAAGCGACCGCTGTGTCCCCTTTTCCTCAAGAAGTCCACGTGTCGTCGCAGCTGTTCATCGCACTTTCGCGGGCACGGCGTCGGCTTTGCGCTGTTTGCTGAGCACGCTGTCGGTGTCTTTGGCGTTGACTTCGAGGAAGTGGTAGAGGACGATCAGCAGGACCGCGGCACTGCCGAGGAAGACTGCGAGGGAGTAGAGTTGGGCGTCGGATATCATTGTTGGTTGTTGGTTGTTTGGTTGTTCTTTGGATGAGTTGGGGGGTTGAGCTGGTGTTGTTAGTTTTCGGGGGTAGAATTGTGTGAAGATGAGGAACACTCACATGAAGTGGTTTCTTCCTTTTTCGAAAGATTCGATATCGGACGTGATTGAGTATATAGCACGATTTCTCGATTGTTGGTCTCTACAGCTAGCTCCCAATGGTCTCCAGCTGGCCTTCAGCAGCTTGCCCTCGGCAGGCGCTGATGCCTCAGGTCGCAGCGAGGGCTCGAGGCTCTTGCCAAGGTATCCCCGCGTGCGTCATTCGTCCAACGTCTGCGAACTTCACAGAAATTGAACCTGCCCTGTGTGCAAGCAAGCCAGCCAGCCTTCACTTACAGAGAATCTAGTCGCGTGACTTGCGAGTTGGGCCCCCTAAAGGATCATATGGAGAGCTTTCCTTCGCCTGACTACTGAGCTTGTAACAAACTTCCTCCCGGACACGCACATACTCTCTCGAGAACACACCCTTCGCTGCTTACGATCAGCGACTCGACGATCAATAAAGCCACGAGGCGACACTACCACCAACTCTAGGACTCGCAACGCGAAAGGAACTTCTCACCCAACATGCCTCCGAAAAAGCAGAACAATGAGCCGAAGAAGGCCAAGCCGACCGTGGACGACAAGATGTTCGGAATGAAGAACAAGAAAGGCGGTGCGGCGCAGAAGCAGATACAGCAGATGAAGGCCATGTCCAAGTCATCGATGAACGACAACGAGAAGAAGAAGCAGGCCGAGAAGGACGCGCGCGAGAAAGAGAAGGCCGCGGCCGAGCAGGCGAAGAGGGAGGCTGCAGAGCTTTTCAAGCCCGTGCAGACGCAGAAGGTGCCTTTTGGCGTCGATCCCAAGACAGTCCTGTGCCAGTTCTTCAAGAAGGGCCACTGCGACAAGGGAAAGAAGTGTAAATTCAGCCACGATCTGGATGTGGAGCGCAAGGGCGAGAAGAAGAGTTTGTACACCGATACTCGCGAGGAGGAGGCCGAGGCAAAGAAGAAGGACCAGATGGACGACTGGGACGAGGAGAAGCTGCGCAAGGTTGTCATGAGCAAGCACGGCAACCCCAAGACGACGACCGACAAGGTCTGCAAGTACTTCATCGACGCAGTCGAGAACGGCAAGTACGGCTGGTTCTGGACGTGTCCCAACGGCGGCGACAAGTGCATGTACAAGCACTCTCTGCCTCCAGGCTTCGTGCTGAAGACCAAGGAGCAACGCGCGGCCGAGAAGGCCCTCAACGACAAGAACCCGATGAACACCCTCACGATCGAGGACTTCCTGGAAACCGAACGCCACAAGCTCACGGGCACGCTGACGCCCGTGACGGAGGAGACTTTCAAGAAATGGAAAGCCGAGCGCATGGACAAGCGCGCAGCCGAGGAACAGGCCAAGCAGGCCAAGGAAGCAACGGGCAAGGCTCTCTTCGACAAGGGCGGCTGGGAAGGCAGCGGCGACGAGGACAGCGACGACGACGAGGCGGACGACGACGACACTTTCAACTTGGCCGCTATGATGAAGGAAACCGAGGCGATCCGCCAGAAGAAGGAAGAGGAGAGGATATTGGCCCAGTTTGGCGGTGAGGTCCCTTCGGCTTAGGGAGGGGTTTTTTTGTTTCATGGTGGCAAAAAACAAGGATGTCTTTGATAAAGCTGGGGGATTCTCTTGTTGATTTCCTATCTTATTATGTGAAACACGATTTTGTTCAATTACTATTACTTCTTTTTTTTCAAGGATTACACGGAACTCGTTTTTTGATGCGTTCGTTGCTTGTGAGGCGTCGGATTTGCAGATCGCCATGGCTTGACCGCCAGCTCTCGAAATTGATTGAGATCATATTGAGGCCTTCAGAGACAGCATTGTGTTACAGCATTCCAGACTACCGCCACATGGCTCGATGCTTGTGATGCCCGGGCAACTGCAGGATCAGGTAGATCCACCGGCGACATGCGGTAAGATCGGATTATGCTTAGCACTGCTACATCCCAGTGGCGTACCTCCTACAATTTCCAGAAGCGATGACCCTCGATTGGACCCTTCGCACGGTCTCAAGTCAGCCATGACATGACATCAAATGGAGGACAAGACTGCTTCGCGACATTTGTCTTTAGTGGAGATCCTTGTATCTTCTTTTACCGTCTATTCGTTCTACATAGTACACTGTGGGCCGTTATCAAGAGAAGAGATCACAACACCCACCAACACCAACCCCAAAGCCAACATCCAAACACAACCACCTCAAAACCCTCTCAAGATCTCTTCACCCAATCCTTCCAAACCGACGCCCTGGCCCCCAAATAATCCCCCGAAGCAATCGCCTGCCTAATCCCATAAAACCCACTAAAAGGCCACGTATCAATCACCGCCTGCGCGTAAGACTTCTCCCCCTCCGACTCCTCCCTCTTCTCATTCACTTTCACCTTCTCGTACACACTCGGTAGACCGGCAGCTTTATATTTCTCGCGCAAAGAATCGTACCAAGCCTTGTCGAACTGTGACCAGAATTCCTCTTCCGTGTAGTAGGTTTGCGCGTACAGCCATTTCATACCCTTGAGTTCGAGCAGTTTCTGTTCGAGGTCGCGGTTCGCTTGGATGAATTCTTCATGGGAAGGGGGAGCTAGACCCCACAAGCCGATGTTGAGGAGTTGCTTTTGCGACGTGCCGTCGCTTTCGACTTCGTCCGAGTGAGGGTGCATGGTGGGCAGGGGGCTTTGTTTCAAGGGACACAGCCAGAGCGGGTAGATGCCGTATCTCTCGTCGGTGAAATCCACGAATTCCTTCGCGGTGGCGTAGGGCAGCGCGAGGTCTTGGATGATCATGTGTTCGGATTGCCCGCTGGCGTGCAGGGCGTTGTAGAGCATGCGCGTGTGCAGGAAGTCGTCGAGGAACCAGCGCGTGTAGGCGTTAAAGGGGAAGCCCGGGAAGTACTCGAAGGCGGCCTTGCCGACCCAGAAACCGCCGCGGTCGTAGCGGAAGAGGTACTCGGGGAGCGGGATGGCTTCTGAGGTTGGTGAGGTGGAGTTTTGAGTGACGATTTCTTGCGCATGCAGGTAGAACCAGGGATCCCAGGCGTGGCTGAAGCGTTGGACGGGGAGTTCTTTGGCGGGTGTGTCGGTCATGCGGCCGGTGACTATCACGCCGTGGGTTTTGGAGAACATGATGCCGTCGACGTAGTCGAGGTCGCCGTTGGGGTCGGCGAATTTCTGGATCGTTTTCATTGCTTCGGGCATGCCCTCTGTTATGGGATGATACGTCGTCTCGACATATTTGGTCGCTTTGTGGAGGCGGAGTTTGACCAGAGTGGTCACACCAAGAGTGCCTACCGCACCAGCCGCACCGCGAAAGAGGTCCTGACGTTCGTTGTCCGAGCAAGTGATGATTTCGCCATCCGCAAGAACCATTTCGACTTGCTCCAGAGTTTGGTTGAAGTAGCCATGCTTAAAAGAACTGCTTTCGCCTGATGTTCCAGCGTAGCCACCACCGACAGTGATACCAGGAAACTCCATGACGACAGGAGGAACCAGACCATACTTCAGAGTCTCCTCGACCAGGCGGTCCATTGGAACATTAGGCTGGACGAGAGCATACGGGTTGTTGGAATCGGTGCTGACGTAGAGAACGCGATTGAGGCGACTGGTGTCGACGGTTTTGCTTGCATCTCTGCCCATGGCGGATTTTCTCGTACTGTTGGTCGAACCATGAAAGATTCTGAACTTCTCACCGCGTTCGTGGAATGATCGAACACTGGCCGCCACCTTGTCGACTTCGGCGTTGTGCTCTGCTATGGCGGTGGCGGTCTGCTCGTTTTGAGCTTTTTCTTTGGCCCATCTGTCCGCCCATTGAGATGCCGTTTGGCTCTGTTCGGATGCCATGGTCTCGGTGGTGTATTCTATGTTATGGGAAGTCAACAAAGCTCGCATATAATGTGATGGGATCCACTTAATAAATCTAGCAACAACTTGGGTATGTTCACATGTTCGACTTTGCCAGACGTTTTGGACGGCCTTGCTTCGGGACTTCTCTCCGATGAAGCCTGGTCTGTGGCCTTTCCATTCCAGCCCTGTTCCATCCATCATTGCATGTATGCTGGTGACAACTCGGGCTGTAGATCAATGTGGTGTTGGCGAAATGCCTTGATTGATTAGGTTTTGGAAGACTATTGTTTTCGTATTTTGATCGAAATGCTGGTTGGTGGTCCTACGGCGTCGGTTTGTATAAGAGCGACTTCTCTATTTCATTCTGGCTTTGAGACTCGACAATCGTATGAAGAGGCTATCGTTCCACGCATGTAAGCGTAGGTATATGACTGCTGTATCGTCAAAGCTGATGATAAGATGATCAATCTCGAATATGATATTTCGCGATAAGCATCCAAATCATCAGATCGCTCGCATCGCAGATTGAAGATTGTTGTCAATGCGGCTGACACCAAGCAAGGAAACCAGGCATAAGCGCCCAGTATTTTATATTAATCGATGCATGCTTGCCAACATCACGGTTCCGAAGACAACTCCAACAATCCTAGTCCTCTCACCTCTCATGCAAACAAATCAATCATAACAACGGAAAATCAAACCGACAAAATGTCATCAGGTACGTCAAAAAAACGGCACCGCAGCGTGTACAACCCCTCCACCCCTCCTCGCCCGCACCCAAACTTTCCACGCGCCATGACTCAAAAAAAGCCGTTAACAATACACCACCAGATCGCCCACGAAACATCGACATACCAACTCCACAACAACCAAACAAACCTCTATCCCCGTCCAACCTCCCCTCCCCAGGCACAACAACCCCACCACCTCTCCCCGGCCGCCCCCCAAACGCCAGAATGTACACGACCGGCGACGCCAGCAGCAGCGGCAGCGGCGCCTTCGACGTCGCCGCCGAATACCGCCGCCTGCTATCCGAAGACCCCGACCTCACCATGCCCATGGCAGCCATCGAATCGATAATCCTCGGCCTAGCAAAAACGCCCGCCTCCACCGTCAGCGAAACCCTCGACCTCGTGTCCGACCTCACCGCGCGCCTGAAGCGCAGCGTCGCAAACCCCATCTCCCTCTCGGCTGGCACGGATCTTTTCCAGCAGTACCTGATCAGTATTTTCCAACGGCCCTCGGCGCACGGCGACTTCGACCAGGTGCGGTCGCACCTCGTGCAGAACGGGCGGTTGTTCGTGGAAAGGGCCAAGGCGGCCCGTGAGACGATCGCGGGTTTCGGCAAGCACTTCATCCGCGACGGGAACGTGGTGCTCACGAATGGTGGATCAAGAGTCGTGGGGAGCTTGCTGAAGAGCGCGGCCGAGTCGAGCAATGCGAGCGAGAGGGGCAGCATTCGGTTCAAAGTGATCTACGTCGTTTCGGGCGAGGACGCCGAGGCGCAGGAGAATATTGCGGCTTTGCGGGAGAGGGATATCCCCGTTGCGACGATCCCGCCGACGGCGATTGCGTATTGCATGGATGGCGTTACGCAGTGTTTCGTTGGTGCTGAGGGGGTTGTGGAGAACGGAGGCATTGTCAGTAGGATGGGAACGTACCAGATGGGAATGCTGGCCAAGGCCATGGGGAAGCCTTTCTACGTCGTGTCGGAGAGCCACAAGTTCGTGCGTCTGTACCCGCTCGGACAGCATGATTTGGGGATTGAGCAGAATGTGGTGGATTTCCGCACGGCTAAGGGGAAGGAGGAGAGGGAAGGCTCGCCGCTCAAAGACGAGGGTGTGGCGGACATGGACGGCGCGAGCGCGAAGACTGGTGTTACGCCTTCGCGCACTCAGGATGCTGTCGATTATACCCCTCCGGATTTCATTTCGGGCATCATCACCGAATCCGGCGTTCTGTTGCCTAGCGCTGTGAGCGAGGAGCTCATCAAGATCTGGTTCTGAGAGGGTCGCATGAGAGCACTATCACGTTCACTGCGGGTGTCTGCCATTTATACGCAATACACGCAGGTAAGGCAGGGGAAACCCGACAGTGGATCATCCGCAAGACCACAGCACGACCACGTCCCTGGATCATACAATACCAGCTGCCGACAGGTCCCGCCAACGAAGAGGCGTTACGGCGGCGTGCGAGTGGGAGAGAAAGAACTTAAGAGGCATGAAACAGAAGCAGAAGTCAGACGCACGCATTTATCACTCCCTGGCAGGACCGTGCATACTGCATGCTGGTCCTCGCAGCGTAAAGACTACCAAACAGCGTATGAACATGGTCCGAGGATGGTTTGGGAGAAGACCGATAATAGAAGTATGACCATAGAACGTTCACACGAAGGATTATGTCAACCACGAAAAAAGATTTCACACCCAAAAGTTTGACGACATGCACGCATTTCTCGACTCTGTTGTTGGTCTTTAAAGCTTACAATTCCAATTTTGCATGATGCTAATGCTATGGCTGGCGATGCAAACACTGATTTACTCCCCATAGCATGCTTCCTTCTCATCGCTGGTAAAAATAGTCTCGACCCAATCAATGGCTGTGCAATTTCAATCATCCGGAAACCCAGAAGTAATTGACATCTTAGAAGCTGTGTTTTGTTAGGCTCTTTTTCGTAATCGTTCCCGGTAATCCTCGTACATATGCGTTATCGTAATCTGGCCCCTGCCACCAGATCACTGTTAGTCTTCCTTCCCAAGCGCTGCCAGTTCGCGTTCGTTCTCAAGTAGCATCCTGCGCATCTTCTCTGCTTCCGCTTGAAGTGCTGCACGTCGGGCATCCCTGTCCTTGTGCTGTGCGCTTTCGGCTGAAGGCTCACGATTACGGGCCGGCAGGGCAGGGTCAATGTTGTCGTCGCTGGTAGGAGTCATGTTCTGGGCATGAGCATATGGCTCTTGTGGATGATCCTGAGTAGCGGCGGAGAATGATCGTTTGCGAGGGTTGGGGGACGGTCGAAGGTCACCAGGTGACGTTGGTTTTCGCGAACGGAACGTGTCGGTGAAGTCAACCGGGATAGGACCACCAGCGAGTGGTTTGCTCTCGGCATGCGTGAACGGCGGGCTTGGAATTTCTGTAGGAGGTGGAATGGAACGTCGCTCTTCTTCTGCAGTCTCCGCGGTGTAAACGCTGCTCTGGTCATCGTTACCCAGATGATTAGGTACAACACGCTTGCGACGCTTGATCTCGGCTTTTTTCATCTGAACTGGACGGTGGTGGCCATGTAGTTTGTGGTAAAGACCTGGAATGAGAAGTCAGTAATGCAATTCGACCCAGCTTGTGTACCAAGACATCCATACCGCAAGCATTGCAAATGGTGTTTCCTGACTCGTCTCTCCTCCATAGTGGAGTAATGGTGGTTCCGCAGTTTTGGCAAGCTATCATCACGCTCTGTTGCACAGCTGTGACTGGTCCCTGTGCTGAACCCTCTCCCCTTGGACCTTGACCGGGTTCATGGCTGGCTTGTCGAAGAGCAACCTGAGCCGTTTTTGATATGCGATTGTTGTACGCGGGACACCCACTGCATCCCTCGTGTCCGCCAGTGCCGTTGCACCGTCCGCCTCCTGGGCATGTTCCACAAGAATTATCTGCCGAAACGTAGGTCGCACCTCCCTGAATCGCATTTGGTGACGCTCCCCTCTCCTGTGGCTGGCCATCTGAGGAGTATGAAGGTGCAGCAGCTCCTCTTTTCAGGCCAACTGGTCGCATTTGATGGCGCGCCTTATAGTAGAGACCACAAGCGTTGCAGATCACGGCACCAGTAGGAGAGCGTCTCCATAATGGTGTTTTGGTCGTTCCGCAGTTGCTGTCACGGTTAGCGATTGAGATGCCAAGGTGTGTTGCACTATACGTACCTGCATATCTGACCGCCTCCACTCACATTGGCGGGTTGGGGTGTTCTTTGCGGCTGCGGCTGATGCGGCTGTTGCTGTTGCTGCTGTAGTGGTGTAAATTGGGCGACTGGTTGGTATGGACTAGGTGGGAGAGGAGAGTGCTGATGTTGTTGCTGCTGCGGAATCGGCTGCTGCGGTTGTGATTGCTGCTGCTGCTGCTGTTGCGTCTCGCGTTGTGCCTCTTCCGGTTGCTGCTGGCCCTGGTTGTCGCTCAAGATCTGGCTGAGGGATGGAGGTGGTTGCTGCGGTTTTGCCTCCGATCTGGTCTCCTCATGTGCAGGCACGCCTTGCGACTGGAATGATTGGAGTTGTCTAGCGATCTCAAGATCCTGTTGCGATGGTTCGCGATTCAACACCGCCGGCATGTTTGCAGGAGGTGCCGACGCGGGTGTTGGCGTCGAAGTGGGTGGAGACTCTGCTGCCATTGTGTTTCGCCTTGAGGGGGATATGAATTGTTATCGGAGCATGAAGTACGCGTGAAGGATGTTGAGAATGGTCGGCTACAGCGGGAGGGTGTCGGAGAGTACTGGCAAATGTGCGTTTCGAGCGGATCGCGAGTAGGCAAAAGTAATAGGGCGGGCAAAGGTTGGTTGGTGTTCACAGAGATCTTCTCCTCGGCCGTGTTATCAGATGGACTGCGTCACGGTCGCTTGCGCCGATGCGAATGAGAGCGGTTTGGACGTGTCTTTTCGGATGTTCGGGCAATTGGATGATTCACTGGGCTTGAGAGATGAAGATGAAGTGTCTCGTATCACGTCTTTGATCTTTCCTTTGCTGTGTCTTTGCAAGGCAGCAGGCGATGTGGTATGATGTGCTGCGGTAAGGAAGGAACGCGAAAGCGGTCATTTCAATCAGCTTCTTTCTCATTGGCCACACATGGCAAATAGACTATACGCTTACACAAGGCGGACCCACTTGAACGCACTTAGCCCCGGTGTTTCCAATCAGTCGGATGCCATTATTCAAGATCGAGTCCTTATCAGATGAACCGTTAGTCTGGTATGGAGAATCCTATGTGTATTGCTTGTACACCAAAAGGCTGTGAATTGCGACAGGTGTGAATACCTGTCATTCTGTGGAATGTTCTCTCACTCCCATTCACAATGTTTGACTCGTACATGCTACTCTACGTACATCGCCATCATGCCCTAGCTCTCAAGCATGAGCAGCGAAGATGCCAGTCTTCAATCGTAACTAATACAACAGCGCCGCCCCAAGCAGCCTTCAAGCTTTCTTGCGCGCTCACAATTCTCGGGTGCTCAACATGTTGAGTTGAGCTCCCGCCATGCTCCTACAGCAATCGCGATCATTCATCGCGCCTTCACCGAGCGATGAAAGACTCGGATCTTTCGATCAAATTGCTTACACCTGCTCGGCGCCCCAACCAGCGTCGGCATCCCTGATCCAAGTTAGCACTCATCGTGGCCTTCTCAGAGGTTTGTAAGATCGTACCTCATGTTCGCGGGAGGCTCGATCGAAGGGACGAATTCGAGAGCAATGTACACCAGGCCGATCAGGGCGACAATTGCTGCGGGAACGTAGCTCCACCAGCGATCCCCGAGGGAAACGCATCCGACGAAGAAGTAGACTGTATCACGGTATTGTCAGTCAATCCTTACTCTTCATTCCTTCCACCTCCTATCTCGTTGTCCTGTCTTCCTTCTCCTGCGCCAAAGCGCGATTCGGGGATTGTAACTCACAGGCTCCGCGACCGATGAAGCTGAACATGAAAGAGGCATATCTCGCGACCTGAGGGGGGATCTGGAATTCTGCAGTAGGTTGTAAGTACGGGCTGCGTGTTTAGGGATTGCATTCGCAGGGCTGTCGCGACGAACCGAGAAGGCCAGTAGCTGTTAGGAGAAAATTCGCATTAGTGAACTGTCGCCTGTGTATCATCCATCAAAGTATGGGCGCGCAACTTACCGGCACCAAAGACTATGCCATAGATACCGATGACAATGGTCTTGCTGTACGCGCGGAACATTCGTTAGCAACCAACCCTTCACCAGCTGAATTTGCCAATTGCTCTTACATTCCGATGCCGAGGAAGAACTGGCTGATACCGGCAAGGACCATAAGGACACCAGTTGCCAGGTTGACAATGCGACTGCGCGAAGAGACGGGTTAGTAGTCGGTCATGGTAGGCAAGCTTGAGAGGCTGGCAGGCAGTGTGGCAGCAGGTCGCGATGCGCATGGGATACTGACAAGGCGTCGGAGAAATCCATGATGGGCGACTGTGGATTGATGTGGACAGGGTAGGGATTGAGTGTGTGTGTTGTTGCGGGATGGGAAAAGGGAGAGGGATGTTTGCTTTGATGGGTGTTGCTGCTTGGAGCTGCCTGGCTTGCTGCTGCTGCTTGCTGCTGCCTCGGACGAGGCTTGGAACAGGGCCACTTGGCGCTTCGTCATTCTAGCAACAAGTCTGGCTCTCCATTTTCCTTGCGCAACCAACCGTGAGCTTGAGTACGAGCATGTCTCTCTGTCAAATTGAGCAGACGTGTGTTTGATTTCGTTCCTATGGAAGTTTAATTCGATGCAACGAAGTGACTCTAACCCTCAACCTTGCGCATGGTTGTTGGCAGCGTGCGAAGTGAACAACCTCCGAGAAACATACGAGTACGTGTCGCGTGACGAATCAATAACCATCTTGTCGCCTGGTTTGTGCATACGCCGTGTAGCTCCACGACACAGATGAAAGGCAGCGCGTAAGACGGTACGATCAATTCGCCTGACATGACGACAGCTGTGCCATGTTTTTCACGCTATATATGCATCGCCTTGAACAGCACCGATGATGATTCCAAGCTATATCGTAAAACAATACATTTAGATCTCAAACCCTCACAAAACAAGCCTACAACTTCGCCTTGGTCTGCAAAGCCTCATCGACCAACCCAACGACAGCCTCCGAGCATCCAAAAGCGGTCTGGTACCCATAACCAGCATGTCCATAGTTATGAACAACAGCAACACCCTCACCATCCGGACCTCTCACAACCTCCCTCTCAATCCTAATCCCATCCTTCCGCATCGGCCTAAGCCCAACACCATGTCGCACAACATCCAGCGCCTCAATACCCTTACCTTCAGGCACCAGCTGAGGACAAAGTGCAATGGCACGCTTCATAATGCGGATTGACAGGTTCGGATCGACTTGGCTTTCCCAATTGCCCACCTGAAGGCATCCGCCCAGCACGGTGCCACCTCCCGCGGCGCGGTGCATGATGTAGCAAGCCTCGTCGCCGCCGTCGTCGGTGCCGGACGTCGAAGCCATCATGCCAGGGTCGTTGCGGACGATGGTGATCTGCCCTCGAGCTGGGAACATGGTCTTATCCTCGACGCCGCCTAGCTTCAGAGATGAGAGTCCAGTGGCGTTGACGACGAGATCCGCTCGCTTGCCGGAGTGATGCAGAGCAGCGGCGTCTGCGACGTGCTGCACGACGCCTCGGCGTACAACTGCACCGTGCTTGAGGCATTGGGAGACGAGCCAGGGGAGGTAGATGGCGGTGTTGATGCAGACGGATGTGAAGTTCGTGCCGCCGTCCATGCCTGGGGGGAGCTCGTTTTTGGGAAGCACGCGGAAGTTGGGCAGGACATCTTTGAACCAGGCGTCTTCTCGGATGAGTTCGCGGAACCAGTCTCCTACGGGGCTGTTGGCGTCTTTCTCGCGGCGGTAGATGAAGTTGTCTGTTTGAGAAAGTCAATGTGGAATTCTCAGTGTTGGGTGATAATGATGCTTACTTTGGAAATGAATGCCTGATTCTGGAGTTT
This sequence comes from Cladosporium sp. MBC 237, assembly GCA_030772445.1. Classification (NCBI taxonomy): domain Eukaryota; kingdom Fungi; phylum Ascomycota; class Dothideomycetes; order Cladosporiales; family Cladosporiaceae; genus Cladosporium; species Cladosporium sp. MBC 237. Next base: position 17,924 of record JAPHCH010000030.1, on the reverse strand, counting down.
CCTTTGCGAGCCGCTCGAGCTCTCTCCAGGTGATGGTTTCGTAGGTTTGCTGTTTGGAGTTGGGCTTGCCTACGGGCAAGCTGTTGGCACCTGCCCATGGACTGGCATATTCGATATCGTAGTCACCGGGCATGTGCTTTGCAATGATGGTCACATTGTGACCGTGATCTCTTGCTAGGAGGAGTGCAGTGGTTAGGCCACTCACGCCGGCTCTATGGCGGATTAGCTTGCCATTCGGCGGGTGTTGGGTAGGTGATTTTACGAAAGACGCACCCGAGTACAACAATGTTTGATGGCATTTTGGATTTATTAGAGAAGTTGGGATGATCTTGCATTGGGTGTCGATTCTGTATTAGAGTAAATGTAAGGTAGGCAGCGCCTTATCGGTCTCGTGTCATTGCGATAAGCTTCGATGGTTGGCCGAGGTCGGCTCATCCGACTGAGCAAATCGTGTCAGTAGTGTAAGGTAACAGGATAAAGATTGCTATCCCTTTGTCACTCTACTGGATACTCATAGGCTAATGCCAATTCAAAGCGGCTCTCAGCACAAAAATGTCTATTGGCAAGATCATAAATTGGCTGGTGACAACTGGACATGTATCTCAAAGCTAGGAACATTGCTATCGAAGCTGTAGAGGTTATGACAAGCAAACGACGACGCGCAGTTCGCCGATGGCAACATGCATGTGTATAGATGTAGAAACATGTGGTAAGCATGTACAACACAAATGCTTCTGATATTATCTACGGTAATGTGAATATCCGCAGAACGATCTCGGCGGGATCTCTCGTACAAGGTAGCATTTGACGATGGAATGTCTTGTGCGACCAGGTCTGAACTCGGTTTTCCATCGTAGCCGACGTCTCGAAAGGACGGTACAAATTTGGAATGATCTCAAAATGATGTTCTGATTCAACTAACACGGCATGTAAGTGTGTGCTAAGCTCTTGGTGCTTGGTGTCTCTTGATTCGCGATATTACAAGCTGCCTCGTGAATGTCAAAATCACAAGTTGCTGTCAGCGACAACCTCCAGTCACGGGCTAATCTTAAAAGCAGCCACAGTTGGCGTTTTCGTGACACATGTTGATCCTGTGCATCGGCCACAGATGATACCTGTCATATGCAAGGCTAGGGGTGGCTGATCAGGTACAGCAACTCACACGACCAACGGTGGGGCGGTGCCAACTCCGCTGTTCTTGAGAATGCCGGTAAGCGCAGTAGCAGGCAGTATAGCGGAAGTCGAATGAGAAATGTCGTAGAAAATATTGATGCATGATCCTTCAGGCGACTAGTCAGTAGGGCAAAGGTAAGCAGTAGGCAGAGGATTCGAGGAATAAGAGGTGTGGGATAGGGAGCTTCGCAAAGTTTATTGCAGTCACCCATCTCGCGCCCTGGAATAAAAGACCGCCAGCTCCAACGCCAAGGCCAGTTTCAGAAGGAGGCAAGAGCGTGGAAGTCGGATCTGATCATACTTCACTTACCATTTCTACCCGACCCGGTTTATACGTCGACTGAACTTCTTAGCGAATTCCACGACTCTCACACATAAAAAAACAATCAAACGACACACATCATCATCTTCATCCACAGAGCAGAGCTTTTGCAGAACGAACTGCACGGATGGTCAAACAGCTGTCCGGACGCTAGTGTAAGTCTTGCCCAGCGCCGACCCGACGAAAAGTGAGAGGGACAGGGAGAGAGAGGCGGAGGCACAGGCAGAGAGAGCAGCGAGCGTCGCCCAAAGTCTGTCCTTGGGTCCCGAATGACGGCAGGCTTCCTTGAACTTACCAGCCTAGCTCCGTTTATTGATTTTCTTTCAATTATCGACCACGCCCGCCTCCTCCTCTCCCCATGGGCCGTGTCTAGTCCTTCCCACGTCTTCTTGCCCATACCTCTCGTCGGTGGCGGCATTTGCATTGCTCCAAATGACTGCTGCTAATACCTCGCTGTCCAGTGCTGCCCTGCTGTTGTCGCTCCGCAATTCCCATCACCGGCAGGCTGCCCTCACGCCCACCAAGCCCTCTGTGTGGGACAACCATGTCCGAGAATGAATTCCCTGGGCTGTCTGCTCTAGGCCTCTATGCTTCAGACATCCGTGGCGATGGTATGCCCTCGATACATTCCTCTCTCCGTCTCTCATCCCAAAATATAATCACTTCCACACTCCCCCGTCCATCATCATCGCCGCCGACCGCCTGCACACGCCCCAAGTGGCCCCTATGCACATTCACGTAATGCTAACACCTTTCCCCTCCCGTTAGGCAACTGTCTGTTCAACGCCCTCTCCGATCAAATATACGGCGACCAAACCTCCCATGCCGCCATTCGTGCCCAAGTGATCTGTTACATGCGTGATCATGCCGCCTACTACAAACAATTCATCGATGTTCATCCTGGCGGTGGCACCCGCAGGAACCCCAAACGCAAGAATGCCGGTTCTTTCAACAGTCCCGCCAATATCGCCACGCCCTCCGAGGCCGACATCGACAAAGTATTCGAAGGTCATCTCGACGTGATGGCAAAAGGAGGAACATACGGCGACAATATGGAGATCACGGCGTTCAGCAGTGCGTTCGGCGTTGACGTCAAGATTTATCAAAGAGACTTTGCATACATGGTGTCTGGTGCTGGTGGCTATGGTGATCATGCCGACCGACCGGTTGCACACATTGCATATCACATGTGGGAGCACTACTCCTCGATTCGAAATCTGGAGGGCCCGCACACCGGTCTCCCAAACGTTACACCCAAGGTTCTCAGCCCTGAAGAAGAGCTCAAGCAGAAGCAAAAGCTCAACGACACACCCTACGTGCAACCATGGCAGATTGATGTGGTATCGAACTGCTTGCCATTCCTCGCAGACAAACCAACGATCAAGCGGGCGTTGGAAGCTTCGAAAGGCAACATCGATGCCGCCGTATCGAACTTGATGGATGCGGAAGAGAATGGCAGCGGCTCGTCTGCTCAGGAAAGCTCGAGTGTCGAGCGTGATCAAGACAGCGATGACGACGTACACAACGGCCCGAACAAGAAGCAAGACCGTCGCTTGAGCCGGGCCGTCAAGAAGGGCAAGGCCCGTTCCAACGAGACAAGACACGCCCTCTCTCAACTCGAAACCGCAGACGGCTCCCAGTCCTCCTTCGCCAGCTCCGCCGGCGACGACAGTGAAGCCTCCACCATCCCTGACTCACAACAAAGCAATACCACCAACCACTCCACATCAACAGCTCCCTCCCGACCACCTATACGCTTAAAACTGCACCCTCCCAAACCGCCTCCCGACTACGAAAAACAGCAGTCCGGCAAAACCTCACAATCCCAACTCGGCCCTCGAATCTCCGCCCGCGACAAGAAAGACATCAAGAAGCAAGCTCAAAAAGCAGCGAGGAAAGAGCGTCAACAAGCCGACTCCAAGACAGGCAGTGACGAAGTCGTTGAGCCTCCCACCGCCGCCGGTCTCGCATTGAGGAAAGACGGTCTGACGCAAACACCGCCAGTCGACACCTTGCGCACGCTGTACATATAATGTGCGTGACGCATACAGCTGGTCGACCCACGGCATCCTCTTGATCAGCCATCGTCGAAGAAAAGCATCTGATTCACGGGAGCGGAGCGCCCGCATGGAGCAAAAGAGATACCCTTTTTCTTTTCTTTTCGAAATGTTATCAAAAAAATGGTTAGGCACTGCTTTTGGATTTCTCATCCTCCCGACGGACCCTGGACAGTCAGGCGGACAAGGGAAGGTTTTCTTGCATAGCGAGGCGGGGCGGATTGAATGGGTACACGAGAACAAACCCAAAAAAGAGGTTTTAGCGAGGAGGTTAACAGAGCTTTGAAGTTGCCTTATATGGTACGGTACACCAATGCTCGAAAACCCCAACTTCTTTGCCTCTTCTGAATGTATCAGGAGGAAAGCAAAGGAGGGAAGGGGATGGAGTCTTTCTGCTTTGAGCGCGAGGGCATAGCGATGGCGTTTTTACCTGGATGGGTATTGGGATGGGAAACCACCGGGGTTTGCTTTAGGAGAAGAACGATCATCGTTCTTCCCTCTGCCGTGGTTGGAGTTAAACATGTCTTTGGATCGGATATAGGTCTTTGTGTCTTTCTATTGGGAATTTTGGGGGCTGATTGCCTTATGCCCTTTTTCGAATCTGGTTTTCCTATTGTTTGTTTTTCCCCAATCCTCACTGGTACTCGGTTTTTCCAGCTTGTGATCATCATCATCATCATCACCATCATCATCATCATCGTTTGCAAACTGGGCGCGAGCAGTTGGTTGGCTGGCCTTTCTGCTTCTTGAGAACTAACCTGCCTCTAGAGCATGGATGGAGATCGCCTTGCACAAGTTGAGTGTGGCGATTGTGGTTGACATAGAACTAAAGAGAAGAAGAAGAACTCTTTTGAAGTGCTCTTTACTTTACCCGATGAGGCCAATCCAGGCTCGCCTTTTTGCTCTCGCAGCGGAGAATGAAATCTGGAGCCACGAAGATACACAAATTGACATGATCTGATTTCTTCTTTGCAAACGATTTTCACTCGTTAGATCTATATACCTACTAGGCTTGACAAAGTCCGTCTGGTTTCGTCACTACTTGAGAGAAGGCGCGGTCTGCACACTCACCTCGCCATCCGCAGTACCAAAGTAAGCAGCAACAGGCTTCTGGCCACCCTTCATACCCGCCGCCTGCGCCTCATCGCCATTCATGCCATAGAAAAGACCCACATCCAGCACACCAGTGATCCTCTTGATCCTCTCAGCCAGCGCCGAAACCTCCCAAACGCCATCCTTCCCTGACCCGTCCTTGCCATTCTGCACATCCAGCGGCGTCAGCAGAGTCGGGAAAGGCGCGTCGATGATGTAGAAACTCTGGTCGGTCTGAATCGGCCCCGCCTTCGCCAGCGTGTGCTCTCTGATCTTGGGCTTCGTGCTGCCGAGCAATTCCAGCTCGCGGAGCACGGAAACGTGGCCGATGGGCGCGACTTCGATGGGGATCGCGGGCCAGTTGGTCAGAAGGCGGCTCTGCTGCTTGCGGTAGTCGGCGATGCAGATGAAGCGCTTGCTGCGGGTTGCGACGAGTTTCTCCTGGAACAGGCAGGCGCCGCCGCCTTTGATGCAGTTGAGCTCGTCGTCGACCTCGTCAGCGCCGTCAAAGCAGACCTCCAGCATGGCGTCGCCGGGGAGCGAGTCGAAGGCGATGGGGATCAGGCCGGCTTCTTCGATGACTTTGCGGCTGTTCCAGCCCGTTGGCACGAACCAGTTCATGTGGCCTTGCGGCGGCGGGTGGGTTGCGAGGTGGTGCTTGATGGCTTCCACGCCGTAGACGATCGTGCTGCCGCTGCCGATGCCGACGAAGCGGTATTCGCTCTTGAAGTGGTCTTGGACCGCGCGGAAAGCGGCCTTGCGCTTTGCGCTCTCGATCTGGTCCAAGGGCTTGGAGGGCGGGGGGATGGAGTCTGTGGAGGCCATGGTTGGTGAAGTGGAGAGGGCTTTGGTCCAGGCGAGTGGGAGGTGAGGGAGCCGGGTAGGGCTGTGTGTCTTTTGCAAGGCGTGGAGGGTGCGGGTTGCTGTGGTGTTGAGGATTGGGACGGAGCGGGCTGCTGTTCGGGTTGGAGTCAGCATATATATGTACATATACTTCTTGGTAAGGTAGGTGGAGTGAAGAGTGAATTATGGCACTAGGGGGCAGGGAACGTACATGCAAGCATATGCAGGCAATGAGTAAAGACTGAGTCAGGCGAGGTGAGTGCAAGGTATGTGAGGTATTTTCTTGGGTGTTGTTGTATTAATGTATGCAGTATGTCAGTAGCAGCACTAACAACCGGTTCGCTCCGCCTATGCCATTCACTCGCTTGCTCGGTCTCTCACTCATCGACTCTCTCTACCCCGCGTATTACTTTTGCTCCGAATCGCGGCTCTCGTTGCGCCACACTTGCGGGGACAGGTGTGGCTGCGAGCTGGCGTTTGAATGACATCGCTGGTGCTGGAGGCTGCTTGCTGCTTGCACCGTCAGACAAACAGACGCCAAAAACGCGACACTCCTCACATCTGTCTAGAACAAAAATTCTCTCTCCCACTAGACGCGCCCGTTCAGTCATTACGTCGCGTACTACACGTCCCCACCTACACATCCTGCCACGATGGCAACCAAAAGACCTGCCACGCCACCACCACTCCACGACCTTCCCACCGCCAAAGAGAAGAAGTATGATCGTCAACTTCGTCTGTGGGGTGCCGGTGGACAGGAAGCTCTCGAAGAGACGCACATCCTTCTCATCAACAGTGGCTCCGGCGTCACTGGTATCGAGGCCTTGAAAAATCTCGTGCTACCCGGCATTGGCCAATTCTCTATCCTCGACCCATCGCTTGTTTCTGATGCCGACCTGGGAGTCAACTTCTTTCTGGATGACGACAGTCTGGGAAAATTCCGTGCCGAAGAGACTGCGCGACTGCTTCAAGAATTGAACCCTGATGTGAAGGGTACTGCGATCAAAGAGGTAGTGCCACTCAATTGTCACCATGACAGACCAAGCTAACCGTTTGACAGCCCTTGGAAACATTCCTCGCAAAGGACAAGGTGCTCAAACCTTACACTCTGATCCTTGTGGCTGCCCCGATCGATCCGAGTAACCTCTCATTGATTCAGCAACATGCTGCTGCACTGAGCATCCCTCTCTTCTACCTTCACTCCGTCGGATACTACGCCCACTTCTCGGTTCAACTTCCTCCCGCCTTTCCAATCGTCGACACACATCCAGATGTGACTGCTATTGACGATCTTCGTGTGCTTCAACCATGGCCTGAACTGTTTGCCTTTGCCGACGAGAAAGCCGAGGGAGTCGAAACCATGACTGCACATGAAAAAGGTCACATCCCTTACGTCTGTCTCTTATTGCACTACGTCAGGAAATGGAGTGAAGAGAACGATGGAAAGCTCCCTGAAAATTACAAGGAGAAGTCAGCTGTCAGGAACATGATCCGCGCGGATGGGGGAGACGAAGAAAACTTCGAAGAAGCTTATGCGGCGGTCCTCAAGTCACTCAACCCTCCTCAGCCCCCGTCATCTGTCCGCGAAATCATGACTTCGAATGAGTCTCAACAGCTCACGCCGACTTCTGCGTCATTTTGGTTCATTACCAGAGCTGTTCACGAATTCTACAAGAAGCACGATGTCCTACCACTGCCAGGAGGACTACCAGATATGAAAGCTCACTCAAGCGACTACATCGAACTCCAAAAGATTTATAAAGAGAAGGCTCGCCGGGACTGCGAAGAAGTCGTTTCCACTGTACAGCAGCTGGAGAAGACCGTTGGCCGGCCATCGCCATCAATCGACCCAAAGGAGGTCGAGAACTTCTGCAAGGGCGCTGCGCACATTCATCTCGTCCGTGGCAGACCTCTGCAAGTCACCCTTCCCGGCGCAGACGTCAAATTCGGCGACCGCGCAAAAGTAATGGCGAACCAGCTCACGAATCCCGAAAGCCTTCTCGGTCTGCACATCGCCTTCCTCGCCTTTGACGACTTCGTAGCAACGCACTCAACACCAACGACCCAAACCGACGGCGTGTCATCACTCACCAGCCCCGGCGAGTCAGGCACAGACTACGAAGCCCACGCGACCAAACTCACGGGCATCGCGCACAAGATCATCGACAACCTCATCACCGAAGCCGGAACCCACATCGAAGACCCAGAGTACTCGGAGCTCAAAGGGGAAGCCGAGAAAATCTGCATTGAGATGACACGAGCGGGTGGCAAAGAATTGCACAACATCGCGTCTCTGGCCGGCGGCATGATTGCGCAGGAGATCATCAAGGTTTTGACCGCGCAGTATGTCCCCGTCGACAATTGCTGTTTGTTCGATGGGATCGCGAGCAGGACTAGTGTGCTGAGGATTTAGAAATGGCTGGCTGTTTTTCGTGTGGACTGCTCCGCCATCATTCTACGGACGAGCTGATGCTGTCAAGGGGATCGATAAAGTAGCGATGCATGTGTTTTCATACGTAGCTCGTAGCTTCGATGGGTTTCTATTATACACTAGACTTTGTTTCGTCCCTTTCATTCGTGCTGTTGTGTCCAATCCTTGCACCGTCCCGTCATCAATTCATCGATTCGTCTGTTTTGTCCCCTTCACGTGCGCGTTTTGTCCAATCTTGACTTCGTTCTATCGCAAAACTCATCGATCCATTAGGTTTTGTCCTTTTCATTTTTGTGTTCAATCCTTGCATCGTTCTGTCATGGACTTCACCGAAACGTTAGCCCATCCATTCGCCTGTTAACCAATCCGTCGCAAAACATTCGTGCTTTCAAAATCTCCCATTTAAGCAGAGCAAAGCAAGTCTACTGCTTTCATCAATCCCGCAATCAGCGCCCTGCCCTTTCGGCCCACAGATCTTTCCTACGCCCAATAGTCCTGCTCACCTTCCTTAAAGAAAGGATTAAATACGCTCATATGCCCACTAGCCCAAGCCCCCAAATCCGCCAGATTCCCCAACCCATCCACTCTCCGACGCGCCTGATCCCAAACGACCAGACCCGCCACATTCCTCACCACGTCATGGTCAATAGACTCCCCAGCAACCGCTGCGTGCAGCACGTTCAGCCAAGAAGGACAATCAACACCTCTGACGTGATACCAAGCGACGAGGTCCTTGGCCGTCTGCGTGAGGCGTCTCAGAGCTCCGATGTAGAAGCGGCGTTGGGCCATGTGCTGGGTCCCGTGGAGTTTGTTGCCGGGAGGGCGGAAGGCAAGTTCGATTTTGATGTCGATTACTAGTTGGCGGTAGGTGATGAGGGAGGTGTCGCTGTGTGGGTGGGAGGTGGCTGACTCGATGAGGTGGCAGGTTGCGAGGAGCTTAGGGTTCGGGTGCTGGGTGTAGACGGCTCGGTCGATTGTGACCGGGCTGCGGTATTTGAATGCCGCGTCGGGAGGCGGGGGGCGGAGTTGGTGGAGAGGGGATAGGAGCATTTCGAAGTCGCTGCGAGGGTAGTGGGGGCCGGTTCGGGATTTGTTCGTCTCGAAGGAGACTCGAATTGGTGGGATGTGTTGGTTGGTTGCAATGGCGTTGATTAAATTGGGGATTCTCTTGACTTGGAGACGGACCATGGCCATTCCGTCGAACGAGCGCGGCCTAAGTGGAGGGTACAAGTCAGTAAAATGTCTCAGGCACCGTGAGTTGTGATTTTGCACTTACGATGGAGTCTGGACGCCGATGAAAAGCTCATCAGCAGACGGGATCTGTGACTTGGTGGCATCCGCGATTTGGCCCGCCACCATTCCAGCTTGGAGGGGGAAGTTGAAGGCGATCACTTGGCTGCCGACGATGATGGTTGGGGAGATGTTGCCAACATAAGCTGACTCGAGGCATTCTTTGCGCATGATGCTCGAGGTCCGAAGGAGGTTTGGAGTCTGGCTGTCCGAGTGCGACTTGCCGAGGAGCGCGAGGCCGGTTTGCGTGGGGCGATAGCTTTGCCAAAAGGTCTCTGGGAAGGCGTACTTGTAGACTTCGGCGCGGAGCTCGCGTGGCAGTTTACCAAGGCGGCCGAGTCCATCGGCTGTAGTTGTCGGACTGCCGTCGTTGGTGTGAGATATGTTGTTGGCGGAGAACGAATCCACGCTCAGTGCCTTGACTGCATCGCGCGCGCGTACGGAATCAATCCTACCAGAATCGCCAAGTACTGGCCCGATGAGAGGAGGAGTCTCTACATACGTGCGCCAGAGTAGTCTGGCATGGGTCCTCGGGCCGCCCTCTGCCACCTCAGAGTATGGGACATCGACTCGCCACGTAAGGTGATAGTCTTCGTGGTGGAATCGTACCTCGACGTAATCTGAAGCGGCGACCTTAGCTGACCGGTATCTGATCTTTACAGAGACGCTGAGGAAGATGTCGTAGATGTCGTCATCTGACAAGAAAGATTCGGCAGACGGATCGTCGATGAGAGTGAAGAAGGCACGCAAAGCCATGTTTGTGTCATCGGCAGGTGAGCGTTTGGTTCGAGCGTAGGTGAGAGGAGGCGAGCGGCAAGGGTTCTGAGGGTGGAAGAAGTACGTGGCGTATTTGTTGGTTTTTGTTTAGGCGGTGCAGACTGTAATGTCAGCTGGGAGTCAAGGTTGCAACGTCAGTTGTGAATTATGGTTGCGACGACACCTTCAAGAAGTGAATGCAGTGGGGGTGGGGGAGAGGCGACGGCCCAGACGCGAAGCTACAGAGGAAGCAAACGGCAGCGCAATCGCCGGATGCACAGCAGGATAGCATGCATATCCCAAACGCAAGTTTGCTGGAGGTCAACATCAAGAGTCTTTTAAAAAGGCGATGAATCAACTGTCTGATGGAAGGCTCCGAAGACATTCTAATACAATGTCAACGCAACTCGCATGTTTGGAATGAAGGAATTCATGTGTTTGTGCAATTCGGTTGTATTGGTATTAATGATCCGCAGCGCCAGCGCTAATACGAGCGGATACCTCATCATAAGTTCGTAGTACTCATCCAGTCACCATGGCATCGCCATCAGCAGCAGCACTGTTGGTGCTCTCGCCATCCAGCCCAATGTCACTATGCAGTGGCACCAAGTCAAAGTCTCTAGATTGGGCTTCTGCCCATGCACGGGCACGAACCAATTCTCTGATCCGAGCCTCAGGCTTCATGCCTTGCGACTCAAGAATCGCCTTGTTGACATCACCAGCTACAGTCTCTCTCAATTGCAAATCGAGGAGCTCTTTCATCTCAGGTATCATCTTATCGGGTTCGAAAATCATGAGGGCCATCGTCTTCTCGAGCGCGGCCTGGTACTGTGGATCCGTAGGCGCGCGAGGTGCTAGTGACGAGGTTGCAAATTCGAGGGCAGGACGAAAGTCTGCGGATGCAGGCTTGCCGTTGTTTTGCTCGAGAACATTTCTGATGATCTCCACAAGCTGTAGTTGCAGCATACTGAAGTGCAATCGCGGGTTGTCATCTAAAATCTTTGTTTTGTCAGCGACAAGCTCTCAAATGTTATGATTGAGAGAGCAGAGTGTGTAGGTGAAGATCAGACTGAGGACTGAAGTCTAATGGAGTTTGCATCGTCAAGGCCCCGAAGGGATATTACGAGTGGTGCATGAAACTTGTATCATCTTGTGAGGAAGGGAAGGAAAAGGCATAATGGGCTTACCTTGATGTTGATGTCATTGAGCAGCTCGATGCCTTCCTCAATACGGCCAGCAAGAATGGAGTTCCTGATCTGGACTCGCTCACGGATGCTCCTCATGTCGAAGGCATCGCCCTGGGAGAGGTTCGTCTCTTGTGCGAACTTTTCAGCCGCGCCGGGGTAGCCTTCAGAGATGAGGTAGTCCATGATGACAGAGTTGATATCACTAGATATGAAGTCAGCAGGTGCATCGGGAAAGGTTGCATCGCGTGTTCCTCAATCGAGGGTCAAGCCACATTATCAGAAGTCTAACATCTATGATTTGTTGTCTCCGCATTATTTCCTCGGAGAGATTCCCATTTGTTTTAACATCATGTGAGGCTTGACCGCAAGAGGGTGGGGATGAGGGTGCGTACCTTTTGTTAGGCTTCATGCTGGCGATCTTCTGCTCCATTCTCAGGGTGGTATACTGTTGTTGAAAGGCTTGTGTCTTGTCAGTAAAGTTCGGTGTGGTAGCTGACCAGTGGAGCTCGGCATGCTCCCAGGACCGGTAAGGCATGCTTGAGGTGGTGCTGGTGTGGTCAGAGGGGTATTGTGGAAGACATACCGTCAACGAACGCCTATCAGGGCGGTCTACAGGGTGTTGCACCTGCCAGCATTCCAACTAGAGAACACTGCAATCACGCCTGACGCAAGGGCCGGCGAGCTGTAGGTTGGGAGAAGAAGAAAGGTGCTTTGGTGAAGGAAAGGAAGCTGTTAAGAACGGCGCCGGCAGGCTCTGAAGCGGCGGTTGCGGTAATGCCAAGACGCAGCTAGTGATGGCCGAATCTCGGCCACAAGCAAACCTCACTTTCCCGCGCGTTTCCTGCGTCCTCGTGCATTTCCTTCACACTCATCCCACTTCCTGGGACATCATGTGGACGCTTGCAGTCTCGGCTGATGTTCTGAGCTGGCGACTTCGATGAGCCATGGAGGCTACGAAGGAGCTTTCTCCCACCACTTCAAACAATGTCCACGACATGTCCGACACGAGCAACACCGGCCGTTTGGATAGGGCACACTACTCGCCGCCCTGGGCAAATACCTCGATAATTGGCATAGCTGGCAGTTCAGGCTCTGGAAAGACCTCGCTCGCCTATGCCATCATCAAGGAATTGAGCCTACCATGGGTTGTCATCCTTTCTATGGATAGCTTCTACAAGCCTCTCACTCCCGACCAGAGTGCTGCTGCCTTCCGATGCGAGTACGACTTCGATGCCCCGGAGGCAATCGATTTCGATGTGTTGGTCGACAAGCTTCGGGATATCAAGGCTGGGTACGTGCAAATACCCTCGAGCAATGAGCTTTTACGACCATATCGACCTAACACCTGTACAGCAAGAAGGCCGACATTCCTGTCTACTCGTTTGAAAAGCATGCTCGCTTGGATAAGTCTACGACGATCTATTCGCCGCACGTACTTATTCTAGAGGGCATCTTTGCCTTGCATGACCAGCGTGTCCTTGACATGCTGGATCTCAAGGTCTTCGCAGATGCCGAGCCTGACCTCTGTCTGTCGCGAAGACTGCTTCGTGATGTGCGAGAGCGAGGCCGCGACATCGAAGGATGCATCAAACAATGGTTCTCCTTTGTGAAGCCAAACTACCACAAGTATGTGGAGCCCCAACGCAACGTCGGTGGTAAGTCCTTTTTCACCTTCTTTCTATCTACCTAACATCATGATGATTCAAAAACAATGCATAGTTCAACTGAATCACATTGAAGAAACACAAACCATCACGTCTTTCGCTCCTATCTGATTTCCTTGTTATTCTACACGCTTTACACACTTATATGCTCGGAGCAAGAAGCTAACGGATAATGCCAGATATCATCGTGCCTAGAGGCATAGAGAACACCGTCGCGATTAGCATGATCTCTGATCGTATTCATAAAACACTGGACGAGAAGTCGTCTCTTCACCAGGCAGAGCTTCGCCGACTCGGCAAGGTCTCGGAAGACGCACCTCTGTCGCCCAATGTCATCGTACTTGAACATTCGAAACAAGTGCGTGGTATCAATACGAGGCTCATGGAACCTGGCCTGGGCCGTGAAGATTTTGTGTTCTACTTTGACCGACTTGCCGTAATGCTTGTCGAAAAAGCCACCGAGCCGCTCTTCTACAGACCGAGTGTTGTGGAGACATCCCCTGGGTACGCCTACAAGGGACTTGCTCTGGATGGCATTGTCTCAGCTGTCGTTATTCTTCGCGGTGGCAGCATACTGGAGACTGGTCTCAAAAGGGTTATCCCTGATTGCCGTACCGGTCGCATGCTGATTCAAACCAACTTCCGCACTGGCGAGCCTGAGCTGCATTATTATTCGCTCTCGCCCGACATCAACAAACACAACGGTGTTCTCCTGCTTGACCCGCAAATGAGCAGTGGCGGAGCTGCTTTAATGGCTGTTAAGGTCCTCCTTGATCATGGTGTACCGGAAGACAAGATTGTCTTTGTGACTTACACAGCCGGTACCCAGGGCCTTAGGCGTTTGATGAGCGTCTTTCCGGATATCAAAGTGGTCGTTTGTAGAATTGTCGAGGATATGGAGAGACGCTGGCTTGAGTCTCGCTATCTGGGCTGTTGATCATGTAGAAAATACAAGCCGCAAGGCCTACTTCATCATCTGCAACCTATACCTCCCACATGATCTGACCTCACTCCCTTCCTTTCGAATAGTTCCCAACATTGAGCTCTCGTAAACTGGACCATGGAAGACATGCGAGACTGCTGGACGTTGACTCGCGCAAAGCTTTGCAATCACACTACATTCATCGATTATAGACATTTCAATCTCACTGCATGTTCCCTATGGCCCATTGCAACAGAGAAACCGGCTCATACCAGTCACCGCCACCATAAAGGCAGCTGCAGAAGCCGTTGTGCCCACGAAGATATTTCCAAGGGACATTCGCCTTCGTTTGCCTTCTTCATACAATGTATCTCAGAGCGGAGATCAATGTCCTCCAACCATTCGGCCTCTCGCAGATTCATGAGGCTTGTTGGCTCACCTTGAGCTTGATCTTGCGGCCGTCCCGCGTTCCATCTCAGCTGTCACTCTTCATGATCTGGTGTCTGGTCAAACTTGAGCTTCTTCTTGGCTGGCTTTGTGCACTTCTCAGTCGAGACGCTTTCCATCCTTGACCTCTTCCTTGCTTCATTCTTGAGCCTATTGGCTCCTGCCTTGGCTGACAGTCTCTCTTGGACATCTCCCGTTTGCTGCCATCGATTGACGAGCGAATGTTTGCTTTCGGCATCTCTTGTGCGATACTTGCATCCCGGGAAATGTGCCTCCTTACCGTGAAGGTAGGCACCGCCTTCTCCAACCCAGGGAACCATACAGGCGCTGCAGAACTGGTAGCCGCAGTTACACTGCGTGTAACAGCTGGCCATCTCTGGTTCGATCGTGGCATCGCAGCCGGGGCAGGATCTCAAGGCCCTCTGCGTCTTGGTCTCTGCTTCGCCGTGGATGGCGGCATGTTGGGCGCGGTATTCCGAGCAAGTCTTCCCGTGGTGCTCTGGGTGATCGCAGTCTACGCATACCCCGAAGCTGCAGTTGGCGCAGATGAATACACGGCCGTCTTTCTGGCGATCGAAAGGTTGGCGATCCTGAGTACACCTGTCCATGCAAATGAGCCCGTCTTTGAGCTTTTCGGAGTATCTAGACACGAAAGGTTAGCCAAGTCTATGATAGCAGCCAGACGCAGTCGTTACAAATGAACGTACCTGTTCATTGTGGCTTTGCGTGCCAATTTGTCAATCTCCTCAAATTCCAATCTTTTGGTGCAGAACATGCACTCTATGTCATTTGGTCGTTTCTCCTCGACTTGAAGGCTCAACCAAGCCTCCCAGCACTCACCACATGCCCGGTCTAGGTCACCATTGGCATGCTTGTGGGTTCGCGGTGAAACTCGCAACGGGGCGCGTAGATCCGATCCGCAGATTTTGCAGTGTGCCATGTTAGGTGTGATATGGTGGAAGATGGTCAGCCTTGTAAGATTTGATGACTGGTATGGAAATTGGGTGGCCGGATATAGTTGCTTCGAGCAAGTAAGGAGAGTGTAGCATTCTTATATGCATGAGCGTACGTGTCCCGAGCATGCTGAATCAATCATGTGCTCACAAGCATTGCGCCATTGTCACTCAAGTGAGCGGCTGACGGCGTTCACGAGTCTCAAATTGAACGCTCGTCAGTTGGGTTGGTTGAGTTTCTATCCATCACTTGCACCGTTTGCACGTGATTGTCTCGTTCAAAGCGCGAATGGCCAAACATAAACTTAGATGCCACACTCTCGAAACACTTCCTCCCCAACACCAACCTCAGCAACCACATCTTACCTACTTCACCAATTGCAGTCAGTACAACATCAACAATCAGCAGCATGAGCGTCCCAAACCATAGGGCGAACAACAGAGGCGTGAAAGAGCAGATGGATGAAGACCTCGGTCGTGCTCCCAGCTTGAGCCCTGCCCGAGCTACAGATCGCACACTCTCCCCGGCTTTGAGTTCGGATGATGTCCAGGAAGTCCAGCCAGGTGATGCAGGGGCTGGTGCAAGTAAGTTTGTCCACGGCCCCATGTTTGAATGCAACTGACCTCTCATAGACCACTACATCTTCCGCCGCACCAGAGTCCAAGCCGAAAATGATGACCGGCTTTTCGAGAGGACCATGAAAAAGTACAGACTGAAAATCAAGACACAAGCGGTTGCGACCGACACCCGCGAAGGGCGCGAGAACATCATCGTTCACGAAAGGCTGCTTAGCATCGTGAAGATGGTCGAGCAATCTACAAAAATCAGCGACATCAACAGAATCCACAAACGGCACTCCAAGGATGCGCTCACCACAGCGCATGAGATGCTGGTCCGTGAGCTCGCAGAGTACGAGAAGTGCGCTAAGCGCATCATCAATCTCAACGTTAGAGCGAGGTTCGTGAGGATGTTCCTTGGCCATCACCGAAAGTTCGTTCGTGATATCGAGGGCGCTATGAAGTGGTGTGATCAGCTCGAGCTGGACATCAACGACGAGCTTCAGCGCAGGAAGGCAGTCCGTGTCTTTGAAGACTAGCAAGCCTGATGCAATGCTCGAATGGCTCGGTCTCACGGATTGGTGGCAGGTCCAAAATCTTTTGCTGTGACACCAGTCTAAGGAGGGCTTTATCCTTTCTCTTTTCTTTTACTCCTTGGGTGAGTGGTTGATTCGGCTGGGTTTCCTATGGATGCTGATTGTGAGGTGATTGGGGTTGCTTGAGTGCATATTATGGACAGGCGCCAATGATGATGGCCGATGCGGGGTATGTTCTGGTTGCACCATGCTTCTTAATCATCTTTATGTATTGTAGCAGTCGCGAATCAAGGATTTATGAATGGACTTCAAATGAATTGTGCCTGACGTTGCTCGGCTGAAGTCAACCCCAGGAAATCCCGCCCCAGCGTCACGCAAGTGGACCCTGAATTTGCTCGGCTACGTGATTTGCCACACCTCTTCCAAGGCAACATCTACCTTGTCAAGCGCTTGTTTGCTGGCTTGCTTGCTTCTTCTATTCTCTCGATTTTCCAAAACCTTTACAAAACACCTCTCTATATCATCATGGACCCCAACCAAGTCGAAAAACAGCCTCTGCTCGAAGCGCAGGCCGGCGACAATGCCGATCCCGAACCCACCCTCGCAGAACTCCAGCAGAATGTCTACAAAGCACAACGAGCTTACATGCGAGCCTGGTCCAGGACGACATCTGGCAAGTGGCACAAGAGAATAATCTTTGGCGTCACTGGATTGCTGTTCTTCTTCATGATCTTCTGCATGTCAGTCATCGCCGTCGATGCCTGGAACGAGGATGATATGCAATATCACTCAGGTCGTGTTCCCCTCGAGGCTTTCATTATGAGCAAGTGCCCGGATGCACGCGACTGCCTGCACGACATGGTCCTGCCGGCTATGCAAAACGTCAGCCACAAAGTCGACTTCAAGCTCTCATACATCGGAAGGTGAGTTATTGCTGCCCATTCTGCTTACTATAAGGATGTGCTTTGCTAACCGCCCCACAGCGTCACCAACGACGACGACGGCGTCTCCTGCAAACACGGCCCCTCAGAGTGTCTCGGCAACATGCTCGAACTCTGCGCCGCGCACCACTACCCCAACCCCAAAATCTACCTCGGATTCGTCATGTGCATGTCCAACCAGTACGAAGACATCCCGAGAAGGGAGCTCGTGCAGGAATGCGCACTGGAACATGGCATCTCATTCGACAAACTCAACGAATGCGCGATAGCAGAGAACGGCAGTCTGAGCGTGGATATGCTGAGGACTAGCTTCAACAGGACTGCTGCTCTAGGCATCGACAAGAGTTGCACTGTTACCGTGGACAACGAGATCTTTGCTATTAGGGATGATGGACAGTGGAAGAATCTCAAGAATGGCAGTAGTGCGGTAGATTTGGTGGCTGAGATTGACAGGTTGTACCAGCCTCCGAGCTATTCGGACTGGTAGATGACCGGTCAGACGATATGCACTTTCGGTTCAGAATGGAATGTCACTTTTCCTTACTATCAACCTTTCCATACGATATTGTTGCTTGCCTTTGACCTCTGATCAGTCCTTGCTCATCGCAACATCTCATCACTGACTGCTCCAATTCCCCATCTTCATCCCCGTGACCTGACAAACAATCCCGCAGCATCGCAACGAGAAGTCTCAGATTCATATCTGATTACCACAACCAACGAAACCTCACCAATGCCCCCACCCCCTCCCC